>OY755038.1:129406643-129769143 GCA_963576565.1 Aspidapion aeneum
TCTGTCTGTATGTCTGTCTGTATGTCTGTCTGTATGTCTGTCTGTATGTCTGTCTGTATGTCTGTCTGTATGTCTGTCTGTATGTCTGTCTGTATGTCTGTCTGTATGTCTGTCTGTATGTCTGTCTGTATGTCTGTCTGTATGTCTGTCTGTATGTCTGTCTGTATGTCTGTCTGTATGTCTGTCTGTATGTCTGTCTGTATGTCTGTCTGTATGTCTGTCTGTATGTCTGTCTGTATGTCTGTCTGTATGTCTGTCTGTATGTCTGTCTGTATGTCTGTCTGTATGTCTGTCTGTATGTCTGTCTGTATGTCTGTCTGTAGGTCTGTCTGTATGTCTGTCTGTATGTCTGTCTGTATGTCTGTCTGTATGTCTGTCTGTATGTCTGTCTGTATGTCTGTCTGTATGTCTGTCTGTATGTCTGTCTGTATGTCTGTCTGTATGTCTGTCTGTATGTCTGTCTGTATGTCTGTCTGTATGTCTGTCTGTATGTCTGTCTGTATGTCTGTCTGTATGTCTGTCTGTATGTCTGTCTGTATGTCTGTCTGTATGTCTGTCTGTATGTCTGTCTGTATGTCTGTCTGTATGTCTGTCTGTATGTCTGTCTGTATGTCTGTCTGTATGTCTGTCTGTATGTCTGTCTGTCTGTATGTCTGTCTGTATGTCTGTCTGTATGTCTGTCTGTATGTCTGTCTGTATGTCTGTCTGTATGTCTGTCTGTATGTCTGTCTGTATGTCTGTCTGTATGTCTGTCTGTATGTCTGTCTGTATGTCTGTCTGTATGTCTGTCTGTATGTCTGTCTGTATGTCTGTCTGTATGTCTGTCTGTCTGTATGTCTGTCTGTATGTCTGTCTGTATGTCTGTCTGTATGTCTGTATGTCTGATGTCTGTATGTCTGTATGTCTGTCTGTATGTCTGTCTGTCTGTATGTCTGTCTGTATGTCTGTCTGTATGTCTGTCTGTATGTCTGTCTGTATGTCTGTCTGTATGTCTGTCTGTATGTCTGTCTGTATGTCTGTCTGTATGTCTGTCTGTATGTCTGTCTGTATGTCTGTCTGTATGTCTGTCTGTATGTCTGTCTGTATGTCTGTCTGTATGTCTGTCTGTATGTCTGTCTGTATGTCTGTCTGTATGTCTGTCTGTATGTCTGTCTGTATGTCTGTCTGTATGTCTGTCTGTATGTCTGTCTGTATGTCTGTCTGTATGTCTGTCTGTATGTCTGTCTGTCTGTATGTCTGTCTGTATGTCTGTCTGTATGTCTGTCTGTATGTCTGTCTGTATGTCTGTCTGTATGTCTGTCTGTATGTCTGTCTGTATGTCTGTCTGTATGTCTGTCTGTATGTCTGTCTGTATGTCTGTCTGTATGTCTGTCTGTATGTCTGTCTGTATGTCTGTCTGTATGTCTGTCTGTATGTCTGTCTGTATGTCTGTCTGTATGTCTGTCTGTATGTCTGTCTGTATGTCTGTCTGTATGTCTGTCTGTATGTCTGTCTGTATGTCTGTCTGTATGTCTGTCTGTATGTCTGTCTGTATGTCTGTCTGTATGTCTGTCTGTATGTCTGTCTGTATGTCTGTCTGTATGTCTGTCTGTATGTCTGTCTGTCTGTATGTCTGTCTGTATGTCTGTCTGTATGTCTGTCTGTATGTCTGTCTGTATGTCTGTCTGTATGTCTGTCTGTATGTCTGTCTGTATGTCTGTCTGTATGTCTGTCTGTATGTCTGTCTGTATGTCTGTCTGTATGTCTGTCTGTATGTCTGTCTGTATGTCTGTCTGTATGTCTGTCTGTATGTCTGTCTGTATGTCTGTCTGTATGTCTGTCTGTATGTCTGTCTGTATGTCTGTCTGTCTGTATGTCTGTCTGTATGTCTGTCTGTATGTCTGTATGTCTGTCTGTATGTCTGTCTGTATGTCTGTCTGTATGTCTGTCTGTATGTCTGTCTGTATGTCTGTCTGTATGTCTGTCTGTATGTCTGTCTGTATGTCTGTCTGTATGTCTGTCTGTATGTCTGTCTGTATGTCTGTCTGTCTGTATGTCTGTCTGTATGTCTGTCTGTATGTCTGTCTGTATGTCTGTCTGTATGTCTGTCTGTATGTCTGTCTGTATGTCTGTCTGTATGTCTGTCTGTATGTCTGTCTGTATGTCTGTCTGTATGTCTGTCTGTATGTCTGTCTGTATGTCTGTCTGTCTGATGTCTGTCTGTATGTCTGTCTGTATGTCTGTCTGTATGTCTGTCTGTATGTCTGTCTGTATGTCTGTCTGTATGTCTGTCTGTATGTCTGTCTGTATGTCTGTCTGTATGTCTGTCTGTATGTCTGTCTGTATGTCTGTCTGTATGTCTGTCTGTATGTCTGTCTGTATGTCTGTCTGTATGTCTGTCTGTATGTCTGTCTGTATGTCTGTCTGTATGTCTGTCTGTATGTCTGTCTGTATGTCTGTCTGTATGTCTGTCTGTATGTCTGTCTGTATGTCTGTCTGTATGTCTGTCTGTATGTCTGTCTGTATGTCTGTCTGTATGTCTGTCTGTATGTCTGTCTGTATGTCTGTCTGTATGTCTGTCTGTATGTCTGTCTGTATGTCTGTCTGTATGTCTGTCTGTATGTCTGTCTGTATGTCTGTCTGTATGTCTGTCTGTATGTCTGTCTGTATGTCTGTCTGTATGTCTGTCTGTATGTCTGTCTGTATGTCTGTCTGTATGTCTGTCTGTATGTCTGTCTGTATGTCTGTCTGTATGTCTGTCTGTATGTCTGTCTGTATGTCTGTCTGTATGTCTGTCTGTATGTCTGTCTGTATGTCTGTCTGTATGTCTGTCTGTATGTCTGTCTGTATGTCTGTCTGTATGTCTGTCTGTATGTCTGTCTGTATGTCTGTCTGTATGTCTGTCTGTATGTCTGTCTGTATGTCTGTCTGTATGTCTGTCTGTATGTCTGTCTGTATGTCTGTCTGTATGTCTGTCTGTATGTCTGTCTGTATGTCTGTCTGTATGTCTGTCTGTATGTCTGTCTGTATGTCTGTCTGTATGTCTGTCTGTATGTCTGTCTGTATGTCTGTCTGTATGTCTGTCTGTATGTCTGTCTGTATGTCTGTCTGTATGTCTGTCTGTATGTCTGTCTGTATGTCTGTCTGTATGTCTGTCTGTATGTCTGTCTGTATGTCTGTCTGTATGTCTGTCTGTATGTCTGTCTGTATGTCTGTCTGTATGTCTGTCTGTATGTCTGTCTGTATGTCTGTCTGTATGTCTGTCTGTATGTCTGTCTGTATGTCTGTCTGTATGTCTGTCTGTATGTCTGTCTGTATGTCTGTCTGTATGTCTGTCTGTATGTCTGTCTGTATGTCTGTCTGTATGTCTGTCTGTATGTCTGTCTGTATGTCTGTCTGTATGTCTGTCTGTATGTCTGTCTGTATGTCTGTCTGTATGTCTGTCTGTATGTCTGTCTGTATGTCTGTCTGTATGTCTGTCTGTATGTCTGTCTGTATGTCTGTCTGTATGTCTGTCTGTATGTCTGTCTGTATGTCTGTCTGTATGTCTGTCTGTATGTCTGTCTGTATGTCTGTCTGTATGTCTGTCTGTATGTCTGTCTGTATGTCTGTCTGTATGTCTGTCTGTATGTCTGTCTGTATGTCTGTCTGTATGTCTGTCTGTATGTCTGTCTGTATGTCTGTCTGTATGTCTGTCTGTATGTCTGTCTGTATGTCTGTCTGTATGTCTGTCTGTATGTCTGTCTGTATGTCTGTCTGTATGTCTGTCTGTATGTCTGTCTGTATGTCTGTCTGTCTGTATGTCTGTCTGTCTGTATGTCTGTCTGTATGTCTGTCTGTATGTCTGTCTGTATGTCTGTCTGTATGTCTGTCTGTATGTCTGTCTGTATGTCTGTCTGTATGTCTGTCTGTATGTCTGTCTGTATGTCTGTCTGTATGTCTGTCTGTATGTCTGTCTGTATGTCTGTCTGTATGTCTGTCTGTATGTCTGTCTGTATGTCTGTCTGTATGTCTGTCTGTATGTCTGTCTGTATGTCTGTCTGTATGTCTGTCTGTATGTCTGTCTGTATGTCTGTCTGTATGTCTGTCTGTATGTCTGTCTGTATGTCTGTCTGTATGTCTGTCTGTATGTCTGTCTGTATGTCTGTCTGTATGTCTGTCTGTATGTCTGTCTGTATGTCTGTCTGTATGTCTGTCTGTATGTCTGTCTGTATGTCTGTCTGTATGTCTGTCTGTATGTCTGTCTGTATGTCTGTCTGTATGTCTGTCTGTATGTCTATGTCTGTCTGTATGTCTGTCTGTATGTCTGTCTGTATGTCTGTATGTCTGTCTGTATGTCTGTCTGTATGTCTGTCTGTCTGTATGTCTGTCTGTATGTCTGTCTGTATGTCTGTCTGTATGTCTGTCTGTATGTCTGTCTGTATGTCTGTCTGTATGTCTGTCTGTATGTCTGTCTATGTCTGTCTGTTTCTGTCTGTCTGTCTGTATGTCTGTCTGTATGTCTGTCTGTATGTCTGTCTGTATGTCTGTCTGTATGTCTGTCTGTATGTCTGTCTGTATGTCTGTCTGTATGTCTGTCTGTATGTCTGTCTGTATGTCTGTCTGTATGTCTGTCTGTATGTCTGTCAGTCTGTATGTCTGTCTGTATGTCTGTCTGTATGTCAGTCTGTATGTCTGTCTGTATGTCTGTCTGTATGTCTGTCTGTATGTCTGTCTGTATGTCTGTCTGTATGTCTGTCTGTATGTCTGTCTGTATGTCTGTCTGTATGTCTGTCTGTATGTCTGTCTGTATGTCTGTCTGTATGTCTGTCTGTATGTCTGTCTGTATGTCTGTCTGTATGTCTGTCTGTATGTCTGTCTGTATGTCTGTCTGTATGTCTGTCTGTATGTCTGTCTGTATGTCTGTCTGTATGTCTGTCTGTATGTCTGTCTGTATGTCTGTCTGTATGTCTGTCTGTATGTCTGTCTGTATGTCTGTCTGTATGTCTGTCTGTATGTCTGTCTGTATGTCTGTCTGTATGTCTGTCTGTATGTCTGTCTGTATGTCTGTCTGTATGTCTGTCTGTATGTCTGTCTGTCTGTCTGTATGTCTGTCTGTATGTCTGTCTGTATGTCTGTCTGTATGTCTGTCTGTATGTCTGTCTGTATGTCTGTCTGTATGTCTGTCTGTATGTCTGTCTGTATGTCTGTCTGTATGTCTGTCTGTATGTCTGTCTGTATGTCTGTCTGTATGTCTGTCTGTATGTCTGTCTGTATGTCTGTCTGTATGTCTGTCTGTATGTCTGTCTGTATGTCTGTCTGTATGTCTGTCTGTATGTCTGTCTGTATGTCTGTCTGTATGTCTGTCTGTATGTCTGTCTGTATGTCTGTCTGTATGTCTGTCTGTATGTCTGTCTGTATGTCTGTCTGTATGTCTGTCTGTATGTCTGTCTGTATGTCTGTCTGTATGTCTGTCTGTATGTCTGTCTGTATGTCTGTCTGTATGTCTGTCTGTATGTCTGTCTGTATGTCTGTCTGTATGTCTGTCTGTATGTCTGTCTGTATGTCTGTATGTCTGTCTGTATGTCTGTCTGTATGTCTGTCTGTATGTCTGTCTGTATGTCTGTCTGTATGTCTGTCTGTATGTCTGTCTGTATGTCTGTCTGTATGTCTGTCTGTATGTCTGTCTGTATGTCTGTCTGTATGTCTGTCTGTATGTCTGTCTGTATGTCTGTCTGTATGTCTGTCTGTATGTCTGTCTGTATGTCTGTCTGTATGTCTGACTGTATGTCTGTCTGTATGTCTGTCTGTATGTCTGTCTGTATGTCTGTATGTCTGTCTGTATGTCTGTCTGTATGTCTGTCTGTCTGTATGACTGTCTGTATGTCTGTCTGTATGTCTGTCTGTATGTCTGTCTGTATGTCTGTCTGTATGTCTGTCTGTCTGTCTGTCTGTCTGTATGTCTGTCTGTCTGTATGTCTGTCTGTATGTCTGTCTGTATGTCTGTCTGTATGTCTGTCTGTATGTCTGTCTGTATGTCTGTCTGTATGTCTGTCTGTATGTCTGTCTGTATGTCTGTCTGTATGTCTGTCTGTCTGTATGTCTGTCTGTATGTCTGTCTGTATGTCTGTCTGTATGTCTGTCTGTATGTCTGTCTGTATGTCTGTCTGTATGTCTGTCTGTATGTCTGTCTGTATGTCTGTCTGTATGTCTGTCTGTATGTCTGTCTGTATGTCTGTCTGTATGTCTGTCTGTATGTCTGTCTGTATGTCTGTCTGTATGTCTGTCTGTATGTCTGTCTGTATGTCTGTCTGTATGTCTGTCTGTATGTCTGTCTGTATGTCTGTCTGTATGTCTGTCTGTATGTCTGTCTGTATGTCTGTCTGTATGTCTGTCTGTATGTCTGTCTGTATGTCTGTCTGTATGTCTGTCTGTATGTCTGTCTGTATGTCTGTCTGTATGTCTGTCTGTATGTCTGTCTGTATGTCTCTCTGTATGTCTGTCTGTATGTCTGTCTGTATGTCTGTCTGTATGTCTGTCTGTATGTCTGTCTGTATGTCTGTCTGTATGTCTGTCTGTATGTCTGTCTGTATGTCTGTCTGTCTGTCTGTATGTCTGTCTGTATGTCTGTCTGTATGTCTGTCTGTATGTCTGTCTGTATGTCTGTCTGTATGTCTGTCTGTATGTCTGTCTGTATGTCTGTCTGTATGTCTGTCTGTATGTCTGTCTGTATGTCTGTCTGTATGTCTGTCTGTATGTCTGTCTGTATGTCTGTCTGTATGTCTGTCTGTATGTCTGTCTGTATGTCTGTCTGTATGTCTGTCTGTATGTCTGTCTGTATGTCTGTCTGTATGTCTGTCTGTATGTCTGTCTGTATGTCTGTCTGTATGTCTGTCTGTATGTCTGTCTGTATGTCTGTCTGTATGTCTGTCTGTATGTCTGTCTGTATGTCTGTCTGTATGTCTGTCTGTATGTCTGTCTGTATGTCTGTCTGTATGTCTGTCTGTATGTCTGTCTGTATGTCTGTCTGTATGTCTGTCTGTATGTCTGTCTGTATGTCTGTCTGTATGTCTGTATGTCTGTCTGTATGTCTGTCTGTATGTCTGTCTGTATGTCTGTCTGTATGTCTGTCTGTATGTCTGTCTGTATGTCTGTCTGTATGTCTGTCTGTATGTCTGTCTGTATGTCTGTCTGTATGTCTGTCTGTATGTCTGTCTGTATGTCTGTCTGTATGTCTGTATGTCTGTCTGTATGTCTGTCTGTATGTCTGTCTGTATGTCTGTCTGTATGTCTGTCTGTATGTCTGTCTGTATGTCTGTCTGTATGTCTGTCTGTATGTCTGTCTGTATGTCTGTCTGTATGTCTGTCTGTATGTCTGTCTGTATGTCTGTCTGTCTGTATGTCTGTCTGTATGTCTGTCTGTATGTCTGTCTGTATGTCTGTCTGTATGTCTGTCTGTATGTCTGTCTGTATGTCTGTCTGTATGTCTGTCTGTATGTCTGTCTGTATGTCTGTCTGTATGTCTGTCTGTATGTCTGTCTGTATGTCTGTCTGTATGTCTGTCTGTATGTCTGTCTGTATGTCTGTCTGTATGTCTGTCTGTATGTCTGTCTGTATGTCTGTCTGTATGTCTGTCTGTATGTCTGTCTGTATGTCTGTCTGTATGTCTGTCTGTATGTCTGTCTGTATGTCTGTCTGTATGTCTGTCTGTATGTCTGTCTGTATGTCTGTCTGTATGTCTGTCTGTATGTCTGTCTGTATGTCTGTCTGTATGTCTGTATGTCTGTATGTCTGTATGTCTGTCTGTATGTCTGTCTGTATGTCTGTCTGTCTGTATGTCTGTCTGTATGTCTGTCTGTATGTCTGTCTGTCTGTATGTCTGTCTGTATGTCTGTCTGTATGTCTGTCTGTATGTCTGTCTGTATGTCTGTCTGTATGTCTGTCTGTATGTCTGTCTGTCTGTATGTCTGTCTGTCTGTATGTCTGTCTGTATGTCTGTCTGTATGTCTGTCTGTATGTCTGTCTGTATGTCTGTCTGTATGTCTGTCTGTATGTCTGTCTGTATGTCTGTCTGTATGTCTGTCTGTATGTCTGTCTGTATGTCTGTCTGTATGTCTGTCTGTATGTCTGTCTGTATGTCTGTCTGTATGTCTGTCTGTATGTCTGTCTGTATGTCTGTCTGTATGTCTGTCTGTATGTCTGTCTGTATGTCTGTCTGTATGTCTGTCTGTATGTCTGTCTGTATGTCTGTCTGTATGTCTGTCTGTATGTCTGTCTGTATGTCTGTCTGTATGTCTGTCTGTATGTCTGTCTGTATGTCTGTCTGTATGTCTGTCTGTATGTCTGTCTGTATGTCTGTCTGTATGTCTGTCTGTATGTCTGTCTGTATGTCTGTCTGTATGTCTGTCTGTATGTCTGTCTGTATGTCTGTCTGTATGTCTGTCTGTATGTCTGTCTGTATGTCTGTCTGTATGTCTGTCTGTATGTCTGTCTGTCTGTATGTCTGTCTGTATGTCTGTCTGTATGTCTGTCTGTATGTCTGTCTGTATGTCTGTCTGTATGTCTGTCTGTATGTCTGTCTGTATGTCTGTCTGTATGTCTGTCTGTATGTCTGTCTGTATGTCTGTCTGTATGTCTGTCTGTATGTCTGTCTGTATGTCTGTCTGTATGTCTGTCTGTATGTCTGTCTGTATGTCTGTCTGTATGTCTGTCTGTATGTCTGTCTGTATGTCTGTCTGTATGTCTGTCTGTATGTCTGTCTGTATGTCTGTCTGTATGTCTGTCTGTATGTCTGTCTGTATGTCTGTCTGTATGTCTGTCTGTATGTCTGTCTGTATGTCTGTCTGTATGTCTGTCTGTATGTCTGTCTGTATGTCTGTCTGTATGTCTGTCTGTATGTCTGTCTGTATGTCTGTCTGTATGTCTGTCTGTATGTCTGTCTGTATGTCTGTCTGTATGTCTGTCTGTATGTCTGTCTGTATGTCTGTCTGTATGTCTGTCTGTATGTCTGTCTGTATGTCTGTCTGTATGTCTGTCTGTATGTCTGTCTGTATGTCTGTCTGTATGTCTGTCTGTATGTCTGTCTGTATGTCTGTCTGTATGTCTGTCTGTATGTCTGTCTGTATGTCTGTCTGTATGTCTGTCTGTATGTCTGTCTGTATGTCTGTCTGTATGTCTGTCTGTATGTCTGTCTGTATGTCTGTCTGTATGTCTGTCTGTATGTCTGTCTGTATGTCTGTCTGTATGTCTGTCTGTATGTCTGTCTGTATGTCTGTCTGTATGTCTGTCTGTATGTCTGTCTGTATGTCTGTCTGTATGTCTGTCTGTATGTCTGTCTGTATGTCTGTCTGTATGTCTGTCTGTATGTCTGTCTGTATGTCTGTCTGTATGTCTGTCTGTATGTCTGTCTGTATGTCTGTCTGTATGTCTGTCTGTATGTCTGTCTGTATGTCTGTCTGTATGTCTGTCTGTATGTCTGTCTGTATGTCTGTCTGTATGTCTGTCTGTATGTCTGTCTGTATGTCTGTCTGTATGTCTGTCTGTATGTCTGTCTGTATGTCTGTCTGTATGTCTGTCTGTATGTCTGTCTGTATGTCTGTCTGTATGTCTGTCTGTATGTCTGTCTGTATGTCTGTCTGTATGTCTGTCTGTATGTCTGTCTGTATGTCTGTCTGTATGTCTGTCTGTATGTCTGTCTGTATGTCTGTCTGTATGTCTGTCTGTATGTCTGTCTGTATGTCTGTCTGTATGTCTGTCTGTATGTCTGTCTGTATGTCTGTCTGTATGTCTGTCTGTATGTCTGTCTGTATGTCTGTCTGTATGTCTGTCTGTATGTCTGTCTGTATGTCTGTCTGTATGTCTGTCTGTATGTCTGTCTGTATGTCTGTCTGTATGTCTGTCTGTATGTCTGTCTGTATGTCTGTCTGTATGTCTGTCTGTATGTCTGTCTGTATGTCTGTCTGTATGTCTGTCTGTATGTCTGTCTGTATGTCTGTCTGTATGTCTGTCTGTATGTCTGTCTGTATGTCTGTCTGTATGTCTGTCTGTATGTCTGTCTGTATGTCTGTCTGTATGTCTGTCTGTATGTCTGTCTGTATGTCTGTCTGTATGTCTGTCTGTATGTCTGTCTGTATGTCTGTCTGTATGTCTGTCTGTATGTCTGTCTGTATGTCTGTCTGTATGTCTGTCTGTATGTCTGTCTGTATGTCTGTCTGTATGTCTGTCTGTATGTCTGTCTGTATGTCTGTCTGTATGTCTGTCTGTATGTCTGTCTGTATGTCTGTCTGTATGTCTGTCTGTATGTCTGTCTGTATGTCTGTCTGTATGTCTGTCTGTATGTCTGTCTGTATGTCTGTCTGTATGTCTGTCTGTATGTCTGTCTGTATGTCTGTCTGTATGTCTGTCTGTATGTCTGTCTGTATGTCTGTCTGTATGTCTGTCTGTATGTCTGTCTGTATGTCTGTCTGTATGTCTGTCTGTATGTCTGTCTGTATGTCTGTCTGTATGTCTGTCTGTATGTCTGTCTGTATGTCTGTCTGTATGTCTGTCTGTATGTCTGTCTGTATGTCTGTCTGTATGTCTGTCTGTATGTCTGTCTGTATGTCTGTCTGTATGTCTGTCTGTATGTCTGTCTGTATGTCTGTCTGTATGTCTGTCTGTATGTCTGTCTGTATGTCTGTCTGTATGTCTGTCTGTATGTCTGTCTGTATGTCTGTCTGTATGTCTGTCTGTATGTCTGTCTGTATGTCTGTCTGTATGTCTGTCTGTATGTCTGTCTGTATGTCTGTCTGTATGTCTGTCTGTATGTCTGTCTGTATGTCTGTCTGTATGTCTGTCTGTATGTCTGTCTGTATGTCTGTCTGTATGTCTGTCTGTATGTCTGTCTGTATGTCTGTCTGTATGTCTGTAGTCTGTCTGTATGTCTGTCTGTATGTCTGTCTGTATGTCTGTCTGTATGTCTGTCTGTATGTCTGTCTGTATGTCTGTCTGTATGTCTGTCTGTATGTCTGTCTGTATGTCTGTCTGTATGTCTGTCTGTATGTCTGTCTGTATGTCTGTCTGTATGTCTGTCTGTATGTCTGTCTGTATGTCTGTCTGTATGTCTGTCTGTATGTCTGTCTGTATGTCTGTCTGTATGTCTGTCTGTATGTCTGTCTGTATGTCTGTCTGTATGTCTGTCTGTATGTCTGTCTGTATGTCTGTCTGTATGTCTGTCTGTATGTCTGTCTGTATGTCTGTCTGTATGTCTGTCTGTATGTCTGTCTGTATGTCTGTCTGTATGTCTGTCTGTATGTCTGTCTGTATGTCTGTCTGTATGTCTGTCTGTATGTCTGTCTGTATGTCTGTCTGTATGTCTGTCTGTCTGTATGTCTGTCTGTATGTCTGTCTGTATGTATGTCTGTCTGTATGTCTGTCTGTATGTCTGTCTGTATGTCTGTCTGTATGTCTGTCTGTATGTCTGTCTGTATGTCTGTCTGTATGTCTGTCTGTATGTCTGTCTGTATGTCTGTCTGTATGTCTGTCTGTATGTCTGTCTGTATGTCTGTCTGTATGTCTGTCTGTATGTCTGTCTGTATGTCTGTCTGTATGTCTGTCTGTATGTCTGTATGTCTGTCTGTATGTCTGTCTGTATGTCTGTCTGTATGTCTGTCTGTATGTCTGTCTGTATGTCTGTCTGTATGTCTGTCTGTATGTCTGTCTGTATGTCTGTCTGTATGTCTGTCTGTATGTCTGTCTGTATGTCTGTCTGTCTGTATGTCTGTCTGTATGTCTGTCTGTATGTCTGTCTGTATGTCTGTCTGTATGTCTGTCTGTATGTCTGTCTGTATGTCTGTCTGTATGTCTGTCTGTATGTCTGTCTGTATGTCTGTCTGTATGTCTGTCTGTATGTCTGTCTGTATGTCTGTCTGTATGTCTGTCTGTATGTCTGTCTGTATGTCTGTCTGTATGTCTGTCTGTATGTCTGTCTGTATGTCTGTCTGTATGTCTGTCTGTATGTCTGTCTGTATGTCTGTCTGTATGTCTGTCTGTATGTCTGTCTGTATGTCTGTCTGTATGTCTGTCTGTATGTCTGTCTGTATGTCTGTCTGTATGTCTGTCTGTATGTCTGTCTGTATGTCTGTCTGTATGTCTGTCTGTATGTCTGTCTGTCTGTATGTCTGTCTGTATGTCTGTCTGTCTGTATGTCTGTCTGTATGTCTGTCTGTATGTCTGTCTGTATGTCTGTCTGTATGTCTGTCTGTATGTCTGTCTGTATGTCTGTCTGTATGTCTGTCTGTATGTCTGTCTGTATGTCTGTCTGTATGTCTGTATGTCTGTCTGTATGTCTGTCTGTATGTCTGTCTGTATGTCTGTCTATATGTCTGTCTGTATGTCTGTCTGTATGTCTGTCTGTATGTCTGTCTGTATGTCTGTCTGTATGTCTGTCTGTATGTCTGTCTGTATGTCTGTCTGTATGTCTGTCTGTATGTCTGTCTGTATGTCTGTCTGTATGTCTGTCTGTAATGACCAACGCGCATAGCTCAAAAACCGCTTGCCCGATTTGAATGAAATTTGGTACCTAGGCTGAGTCTTACGTCGAGATTGTCCCATTTAAAAATGAACAAAATCCACCGAACGCAAGCCCAATAAAAGGGTGGGGGTAGATTTCAAAAATTAGAGTTAAAGTGAAAATATGGCGTGTGTAATATTGGACGATAGGTAATTGATTCTGGAGTTAAACAAAATACATTTTAGTTTTTTTTTAAAGGGTTGGGGTAGATTTCGAAAATAAGAGTTTAAGTCAAAACATGGCTTGTGTGGTATCAAACGAAAGGTAATTCAGTCTGGATTCGAATAAAACATATTTCTCATTGTAGTTATATTAGCTTACTCGTACACTATAACTGTAGTACCTAGTGTGAACTTAGGTGCTCATAAATTGGCAGAGTATCTTTTATAATGTAAACAAGGATTTAATCTGCAGTTAGCAGTCCATTTCACCAAAAGGGCAATGAGTGTCTAGCGCTATCTACATAAAATACCTATATTAAAAAAATTTGTCACTTTGCAGGTACTGTCAGATCGCCGATGATATGGGGTTTGGTTTTGGTTTAAAATAGGGCCACTGATGACCTGAAACACGCAGAAACGGTCGTCTGCAGATGTTGGAAAATAACCAAAACTAACTCTCCCTTCTCGTTCCGATACTCGCGAGTTAAATACACACATCTTTTGTGGTGTATCAATTTTCTGTTGAACAAACTTTGGTTAAAATTGAAAGCTTTGTAACTAATAAATCAAAAAATCATGGGGAACAAGTTTAATTATTTTAAGTCTACAAAAACTTTTCCATGGTCATGAATCCTTATTGACAATGGAAGTTTCGGAGGAGGTTTACCTATATATTTCTCCTTTGGCAAATCTTATACTACTCCAATAATTAAATAGCTGTTTTTTTTTGTTATTCAATTTTCAAAATTCGAATTAATAACTTTTTTTAGCTCACACATATACTATACTATAGTAGTGTGTGAGTGAGTAATATATTATATCACCGCTCGTTCCCGTGAGAAAATGATTAATGTGCAGTTTCCAGAGAAACTGCTAACCAAGCTGCAATATGAAAATTCCTGTTGTTCGTCTTCAACGAAGCGCTCCAGCAGTTAGCAAGCATCTTTAATCTTAGTAACACCTATTTTATAAATTGTATCTTTTATGTCGTAAAACACGAGTTTTGTAAACTTGGTAATAAAAATAATTTTTTAAAAAGACACTTTGAGTCTCCGAGTTGTTAATTGGCGCAGTCGGTAGGATACCCGAATATCCGTAGCGCATCTTCGTGAAAAGGATAGTTCCTATCAACGATTGATCGGGTATCGAAAAAGTTGAACGTTGTGAAAAGGTGATTGTGGCGGTGTGGCTCTTCAAACTTCAAAACACCCAGTCCATCTAGGACCCGTTACGGCGCATTTAGCAACGTCCATCGAGGGCTAAACAAGAATAGTTTAGTTCTGCAAGGAAGGCTACCCTGGTGAGGACCAAATCGCCAACCCAGAAGTTGACCTTATAGAAGCTTGGAGAAATGTTTAAAGTCGTTCTCATAGTTTTGTAAGTACAATTTAGTATCATATGTCTATAGAAGATTTAACGGGAATTTTTGATAACTTGTTTGGTAAACTTATCACGTCCTTGCAATGCAACTATAGGTAAATTTAGTGGGAATAAGGACACTGTTGTTCTGGTAAATAGACGTTTTAATCCATCGGTAACGTTTCGACAATGGTTTTTGTCTTCATCAGACTAAAAAGGTTACAACTCATTAGTAAGATAATACCAAATTATACGGCACATTAATACATCACTAATTAAAAATTATTATTCTTTTCCCAATAAATAACATTTAAAATGACCTTATTGACAATATATTATTTTTTTCCTAAATATTTTTTTCCCTTTTAATGTATATGAAACTGATTTTTTTATTTATTTATATAAAGAATAAATTATGGTTTATTTTTCTTCCCTTTTTTTTTTAATATACATATATAAAATTTTTTATACAAAGGTTCAAAAAAATTTTTTTGTCACTATAGTAACTGATGGGTGGCTCAATAAAATACGCACAAAGAGATCAATCAGCTATTCATATAAAAACAACAATAACAAATAAAACCTGTAGCAAGCCATAATACCATGTAGAAAATAACAACAATGTACACATTATAAACCTATGTTAAAATTTAAAAAGGACTGTTAAGTTATTTAAAATTCGTTACTCACCCTTCAGACTAGATCGTACATTGGAACAACAAAAAACAAGAATTCAAGCACATCAGGAAAACAAACGGCACAAAATTAAAAACGAAACCCGACATTAATCTGCTAATTATTTATATTTTCTTTTGTTTTGTTTATCAGACAGGTTATATTATGGGCGGCAAAATTAGTCCGCATTGTTGTCACTATTCTGGATTTTCATTGTTCCGAATATTAAAACAAATTAAAATTCTTTAAGTTTAAAGCAAAAGGCAACCTTGAATAGAGTGGCGCTAGTAGTGTACGGTACTGAATTAATTTAGAGTGGGATAAGTGTATATAGTATGATACAATTAAGACAGTGATGGAACTTATTTTCTAGTTTGGAGTTGTTGTATATTAAAATGCATTGATAACATGCATTGTTGTCAGAACACAAAACTTTTCCTGTTTAAACCTTGGTATATACAATTAATTTTTAAAAAAGCAAAAAATATTTTTTGGTTGAACGCTAATTTTCAACTCATTTACGTATTCATGACTACTTAGAAAGACACTTCGTATTTTGTTGTCGTGGTTTAATTGGGGAAAAGCTTTATTTTTTTCCTTTTATATTATACATATACATACATACACCCACATATACATACATACAATCACATACATACATACATACATATACACACATGCACATACATACATACACGTATTATATTTATATTGTTTATTAATGTTATTATTATTATTTTTTTTTTATAATTTCTATTATTATTATTTTTTTTTATAATTTATATAATTTTGATCATTTTTATAATATTAATATTAATGTATATTAATATATATATTTTTCTATAAATATTTTATATTATTTTTTAAATATAATTTTCTTTTAAGTTTACTTTATTTTGTTTATTGTTAATTTCATTAATCGTCATTTGGGGGTTATTTTAAGCGAATTCTATTGAGTAGGGAGTTATAGACCGTACTCAATTTGTTAACATCGCTACGTAAATTAACTGCTCTATCTTTATTAATGTTTATATATATCATTTCCAAAATGGAGCGTTTGTAATAATTAGTTTCTTTTTCCAAGATCTTTGCTTCCTCAAACTTAAACTCATGCTGTGTTGAAAAATGATGAGTGGCTAATGCTGTCTTATCTTTTTTTTTTTTTTTTTTCTTGGCAATCGTATTTATGTTGTTTGAATCGATTTTCAATATATTGTTTTGTTTGACCGATGTATATTTGATCACAGCTACAGGGTATACTATAGATCGCACTAGACTGCTTTAGAAATGGAGTTTTATCTTTAAGTTGTGTAAATAAGCTGTTTGTAGTTTTTAAGTTATAAAAAACCAATTCTAGGTCATTTTTTTGAAAGCATTGCTTTAGTTTGTGAGATAAGCCATGGACAAATGGGATCTTAAAATATTTTTTTCTTTCATTATTAATATTTTCAGAGTTCTCTGGTGGGCTTATATGCTTTGTTGTTGGATAATTGTTTTTCTTTGCGATATTTTTTATTATTTTTTTGTTTTCATCTCAGAATTTTTGATGGCTAAGATAGTGCGATCTATATAAAAGGTTGTTTATTGTGCTTATTTTATGCTGAACACTGTGGTATGAATTGTAATTTAAAGTTCTGCCAGAGCTAGTCGGTTTACGGTACCAATTGGTAATCAATCTTCCATCACTCTCTCGGATAACCTTAACATCCAAAAATGCTAGATTTTTGTCAGTTTCTTTTTCAATGGTAAATTGAATTTTCGGATGAATGGAGTTAAAAATAGTGAGAATAGTCTCTATTTTGTCTTTTGGTACAGCAGAAATTGTATCATCAACATATACAAAAAGAAATGGAATAAAAAAATCGATCTTTTTGTAAACTTTTCTGATCACATGATCCATGACTATATTAGCTAATACGGGTGAGCTGGGGTTTCCCATTGCACTACCATCTAATTGTTGGTACATTTTGTCTTGGAATGAAAAATAGCTCGTGTCAAAACATAAAGAAATCATTTCAAGTATCTTCTCCACTGGCAATTCAGTGTAAGCGCTAATATGTCTTTTAGGCTTTTTAATTATATCTAGTACCAATGATTTCGGAATGTTTGTGAATAAGGATACCACATCAAGAGATATAAGTTCATAGTTATCAGGGAGAGTCACATTTTTAATCTTTTCTACAAATTGAAATGAGTTCTTTATATTGAATTCAAAAGTAGTGGTAAGCGGATTCAAAATTTGATGTAACCAAGTAGCTATAT
This sequence comes from Aspidapion aeneum, assembly GCA_963576565.1. Taxonomy (NCBI): domain Eukaryota; kingdom Metazoa; phylum Arthropoda; class Insecta; order Coleoptera; family Brentidae; genus Aspidapion; species Aspidapion aeneum. The sequence goes on from OY755038.1 coordinate 129,423,609, forward strand.
TATATGATTGTGAATTTAGGCAACTCACAACCGGTCTCATTTTTAATCCGTTTTTGTGGGTTTTACGTAAGCCATATAGTTTAGGAGGGACAGAATTATGATTTTTAATTTTTTTTGATATATTTTCACTAATATAGTCACATTCTTTGAGATCATTGATAAAAGAGTTAATTTTTGATTGATATTTTGTAGTGGGGTCATTGTGTAACAATTTATAGACCAAGTCATCATTTAACATTTCTGTCATTGCATTATCATAATCCGAACGATTCATAATGACAGTGCTGTTACCCTTATCTGCCCTGCTTACTATAATATCAGGATTTTCTTTTAAGAATTTGTTAGCATTTTTATACTGTTTAAAAACGTTTTTATATTTTTTATTGATAGGGTTGTTGTTGGTGTTTTTATTTAAATAATTAGATATTATATTCACTGAATCCGATCTCACGTTCGGAACAATGAAAATCCAGAATAGTGACAACAATGCGGACTAATTTTGCCGCCCATAATATAACCTGTCTGATAAACAAAACAAAAGAAAATATAAATAATTAGCAGATTAATGTCGGGTTTCGTTTTTAATTTTGTGCCGTTTGTTTTCCTGATGTGCTTGAATTCTTGTTTTTTGTTGTTCCAATGTACGATCTAGTCTGAAGGGTGAGTAACGAATTTTAAATATTTTAACAGTCCTTTTTAAATTTTAACATAGGTTTATAATGTGTACATTGTTGTTATTTTCTACATGGTATTATGGCTTGCTACAGGTTTTATTTGTTATTGTTGTTTTTATATGAATAGCTGATTGATCTCTTTGTGCGTATTTTATTGAGCCACCCATCAGTTACTATAGTGACAAAAAAAAATTTTTTGAACCTTTGTATAAAAAATTTTATATATGTATATTAAAAAAAAAAGGAAGAAAAATAAACCATAATTTATTCTTTATATAAATAAATAAAAAAATCAGTTTCATATACATTAAAAGGGAAAAAAATATTTAGGAAAAAAATTATATATTGTCAATAAGGTCATTTTAAATGTTATTTATTGGGAAAAGAATAATAATTTTTAATTAGTGATGTATTAATGTGCCATATTTGGTATTATCTTACTAATGAGTTGTAACCTTTTTAGTCTGATGAAGACAAAAACCATTGTCGAAACGTTACCGATGGATTAAAACGTATATTTACCAGAACAACAGTGCTTTTCCCCAATTAAACCACGACAACAAAATACGAAGTGTCTTTCTAAGTAGTCATGAATACGTAAATGAGTTGAAAATTAGCGTTCAACCAAAAAATATTTTTTGCTTTTTTAAAAATTAATTGTATATACCAAGGTTTAAACAGGAAAAGTTTTGTGTTCTGACAACAATGCATGTTATCAATGCATTTTAATATACAACAACTCCAAACTAGAAAATAAGTTCCATCACTGTCTTAATTGTATCATACTATATACACTTATCCCACTCTAAATTAATTCAGTACCGTACACTACTAGCGCCACTCTATTCAAGGTTGCCTTTTGCTTTAAACTTAAAGAATTTTAATTTGTTTTAATATTCGGAACAATGAAAATCCAGAATAGTGACAACAATGCGGACTAATTTTGCCGCCCATAATATAACCTGTCTGATAAACAAAACAAAAGAAAATATAAATAATTAGCAGATTAATGTCGGGTTTCGTTTTTAATTTTGTGCCGTTTGTTTTCCTGATGTGCTTGAATTCTTGTTTTTTGTTGTTCCAATGTACGATCTAGTCTGAAGGGTGAGTAACGAATTTTAAATATTTTAACAGTCCTTTTTAAATTTTAACATAGGTTTATAATGTGTACATTGTTGTTATTTTCTACATGGTATTATGGCTTGCTACAGGTTTTATTTGTTATTGTTGTTTTTATATGAATAGCTGATTGATCTCTTTGTGCGTATTTTATTGAGCCACCCATCAGTTACTATAGTGACAAAAAAAAATTTTTTGAACCTTTGTATAAAAAATTTTATATATGTATATTAAAAAAAAAAGGAAGAAAAATAAACCATAATTTATTCTTTATATAAATAAATAAAAAAATCAGTTTCATATACATTAAAAGGGAAAAAAATATTTAGGAAAAAAATTATATATTGTCAATAAGGTCATTTTAAATGTTATTTATTGGGAAAAGAATAATAATTTTTAATTAGTGATGTATTAATGTGCCATATTTGGTATTATCTTACTAATGAGTTGTAACCTTTTTAGTCTGATGAAGACAAAAACCATTGTCGAAACGTTACCGATGGATTAAAACGTATATTTACCAGAACAACAGTGTTCTTATTCCCACTAAATTTACCTATAATTTTTGATAACTTAAATATCGAATTACCTTCAACTGACTCTCAAGTTTTTCAACAAATTTCTCAATTAAATAGCTCTAATCTTTTTAATCAAAATACACAACCTAGAATTTTAGGTCCGTTAAGACCACAACAAACAATGACGAGTTTTAAAGCAGAGTATTTAAATTGTGTACCACAATTCGATGGCAATCCCAATGAATAAAATCGATTCATATCGATTTCTGATTCCTTAATAAGACATTTTTACAATGCTACAGATCCAAACATATTCGAAAATGAATATTTGTTGAATTCTCTTGTCTCAAAATTAACCGGAAATGGTAATCAATATTTAAACATGCAATTCTTGGGATGATATTAAATTAACCCTTATTCGTAATTTCGCTAATCAAAGGGACGAAAGTTGCCTGAATCGAGATTTAGTTATGATGAAACAATTATTACAAGAAAAACCACAACAATTTTACGATCGAATTCTTAACATTTTAAACTTTTTATGTAGTTTTATTAATTGCCATGAAACTGATGAGGCATCCAAAGTTCTGAAACGTAATTTGTACAATAATTTAGCTTTAAGGACATTTTTATCTGGGTTACGTGAACCACTAGGAAACACTATTCGTTGTATGAAACCTAAAGATCTCAGCGAAGCAATACAGTTTGTAATTAGGGAAGATAACATGCATTATTTTCAAAATTTCTTTAACCAAAATAATGACCAAAATAATCATCAAAATCATCAAAATAAATTTACGCCTAAACACACACAAAATCAACAATTTAGGGCACCAATGCAACCAAGAAATAATTTTCTAAATTATTCAAATTTTAATTCGCACACAGCCAATAATTTTTTCAGGCAAAACACACCATTTCCTCGTGGCCAATAAATATTCAACCCAGGCCTAACCAACCTCAACAAAGATTATTTTCTAATGCGCAAGTTTTTGGTTAACAAAATAGAAACGTTTTTGGACCACAGCAAAACAACTACCAAAGGCCACAGTTTGATACACCCACGCCTATGATTATTTCCACAAGGAATACAAATTTACCGGGCCCGTTAACGTCTCATCGGGCGCCTGCGCAAATGTTATTATGATCCCCTGACAGACAACACGTTTGAAATTACGTGTCAATATGATCAACCTGATTTCGAAAACTATGACGTTCCTAGGAATGACGTCAGCACCCCTACTACTGCTCCAAACGAGGAGGAAAATTTTCAGGTAACGCCTCAGCCGGAAACCCAAACATAGTGCCGCCAATAATTTCTTTAAAGAGTATCAATTCAAACCATTTGCCATACATAATTTTACCGGAACTCCAACTTAAATTTTTAATCGATACAGGATCGACAAAATCTTTTATTGACCCTGATATTGCCATAAACTATTTTCCAAATTTAATCCAAAATGATCCTTTTGTGGTTTCAACGGTTTTCCAAAAATCGGCTCATAAATTTAGCGCGAGAATCCCCGCTTCAAAAATATTTAACTTACCAAAAAATGAAAACTTGAAATTTTTCTTATTTAAATTTCACAACGTTTTTAGCGGTTTAATCGGCTCGAATAATTTAACAATTTTAAAAGCAAGTATAAACTACGAAAATAAAAGCCTAATGACGCCCTACACAAAAATAAAATTATTATTTGAAAACACCCAAAAAGAACTAAATTTAATTAAAGTGTCACCCAGAAGTGAACAAATAATAAAAATCAGAACGTCTATCTCCAACGGTGAAATTATTATTCCCCACCAAAAATTTCATAACTGTGAAATACCGGAGACTCTAACAATAGAAAAAAATGGAGAAGCCTTAACAAGTGTTTTAAACAGCACAACGGAAGCTATTACTTTGGATTTTTCGGAACCAATACAGGTCGAACGATTTGATCGAAGCGGTATCGAAAAAATCGATTTTAACAATTTTGACGATAATAATAGCTCAATCACACGCGAAAAATTTGACTCATCAATAATCAGAACAGACTTTTTTAAGAGAGAGATTTAAATACAGAAGAAAAATCTCAAATTATTGACCTTTGTACTGAATATTTTGACATATTTTACCAAGAAAACAGTCCTCTCACCTTCACCAGCAGGTTCAAACACCAAATTAAAACCCATGACGAAATACCTGGATACACAAAATCGTATAGGTATCCTTTTATTCACAAACAAGAGGTAGAAAATCAAATAAACGAAATGTTAGACCAAAATATTATTCGCCCAAGTAATTCTCCCTAGTCATCTCCAATTTAGGTGGTTCCCTAAAAGACCGACGCTTCCGGAAAGCAAAAATGGCGCGTGGTCATTGACTTCCGCAAATTAAACGAAAAGTCAATCGATGACAAATATCCATTACCGAATATCACCGATTTGCTTGATAAACTTGGCAAATGCCAATATTTTTCCACCCTCGACTTAGCGAGCGACTTCCACCAAATTTAAATGAACGAATCGGATATTGAAAAAACGGCATTCAACACAGAAAACGGTCACTATGAATATCTCCGTATGCCCTTTGTGTTAAAAAACGCCCCCGCTACTTTCCAACGCGTTATGGACTCTATTTTATGCGGCATTCAAAACGAAAAATGACTTGTATATCTTGACGATATAATTATTTTCAGTATCTCTTTACAAGAGCACATCGAACGCCTAAAAAATGTTTTTGAAAGATTACGCGACCCTAATTTTAAAATACAATTGGATAATTCCGAATTTCTTAGGAAAGAGGCCGTGTATCTCGGACATATCGTAACACCAGACGGTGTAAAACCCAATAGGGATAAAATTAGGACAATAAAAGAATACCGATTACCAAAAACAACAAAACAATTAAAAGGCTTTTTAGGACTTGTCGGATATTACAGACGCTTTATTTGTGGCTTTGCTCATTTAACGAAACCGCTCACCAAATGTTTAAAAAAGGGTGCAAAAATCGAACACACCCCGGATTTTATTTCTTGTTTTAATTCGTGTAAAAATCTTTTGATCAACCAACCAATTTTACAATACCCAGACTTTACCAAACCCTTTAACTTGACCACTGACGCAAGCAACGTAGCACAGCTTCCCGTAGCATTCGCCTCCTGCACACTTAATGAGAGCGAATGTAACTATTCAGTTATAGAGCGCGAGTTACTTGCAATTGTATGGGCCACAAAATACTTCAGCCCCTACCTTTTTGGAAGAAAATTTAATATAATTACTGACCACAAACATCTTGAGTGGCTCTTCTCCTTAAAAGATCCTCGTTCAAATCTTTTACGTTGGCGTATTAAATTGGAAGAATACGATTTTAAAATTATGTATAAAAAAGGAAAGCTAAACACAAACGCGGACGCACTTTCCAGAATCGAAATTCACGCAACAGAGGCAGACATGGCAGACAAAACCAATCAACCCGAAAATGTCGATGATTTAATAGCAGATTTAATAACGCTACATTACCCTGAAAATACTGACCTAGACAATGTTTCAATACAGGTCAATCCTGACCGAGACAATGTTTCAATAAAGGTCAATCCTGACCGAGACAATATCACCACACACGCAAACCGGGACCTAGGGCAACAAAACACAACAGATTTCGATCAAAAACCAAGACAACAAGACAACGAGTCTGACAATCAAACTATACACTCCAACGCAGAAGAGCAGCCTGTAGAAGGAATCCCTATTATCAAATGGCCTTTAAATTTTGGTCAAAATCAAGTTATTTTTAGTTTGGCACACCACTCCCCATCAAATCCAAAAATTAAAATTTTATTTGAAAAGAAAAAACGCATAACTGTTCAAATATCGGACAATAATTTTGATCAGGATGTAATTAATTTTATAAAAGACTATATTCAACCCGACAGTCTTTATTTTGTCTATTTCGAAACACCGGGGTTATACTAACGCCTCTCAGTAACACTGCAAAGATGTTTTAAGCACCCACATATTAAATTTAAAAAATGTGATGAAACCACAGCAAGAATTAGGGAAAAGTATTACTGGCCTAATATCAAAAACGCCGTACAAACCTACATAAACGAGTGCAAAATTTGTCAACAAAGCAAACATGAGCGGAATCCCGTCAAGATAAAAATGAACATTGCACCCACGGCCACAAGGCCATTCGAAATCATACACATTGACACATTCACATTCGAGCAAACAAAGTTTCTAACCTTAATAGATAGTTTTTCAAAATACGGACAGGCTTATCAGCTAAACTCATTATCAGGCACAGAATTGGCCGATAGTCTAATTATGTATTTTTCGCATCACGTTATCCCTACTCAAATAATCTCGGACAACGGCAGTGAAATAAAAAATTCGGCAATTTTGAAACTTTTAGCCCTGCACAAAATAAATATATATTTTTGCTCACCACAACACCCACAGTCAAATGGACTAATCGAGCGTTTTCACGCAACTTTAATCGAGCACCTTCAACTTTTAAATACACAAGGCTATTTAAAAACACCCTGTAAAATGAAAATGATATACGCGATAACCGCCTATAATAATTCGATACATTCGGTCACTAAATTAAAACCGATCGATATTATTAATGGTCATATCACCTCAAATGACCCATTCAAAATTGAGATCGACCAAGTTTTATTAAACGACTACGTTAATTCTTACAAAGAAAAAACAATACTTTTATATTCAAAAATAAACGAAAAAATCATTACTAACAAAGAGAAAGTTATTGAATAACGAAATCAAAACAGGGACGACCCAGAAATCTTTCAGCCTCAACAAAAGGTGTTTATAAAAAACATATTAGACAGGAAAACGCAAATAAATTTACAAAATCAACTAAATTAAAAACAACTAATCCTCAGACTAAGACCGTAACCACCAACACAAAAGAAAAAGTACATATGGACAATTTGAAAGGCCCATTAAAAAATACGTTTGAACTTAGCGATTAAGATCAATATTTTTATTTTCAGATGGTTGGCTACCCTAAAGTGCCAAGAACAAATAATATTAAGAAACCTAGAAGACAACTCGGGACTTATCCCTCTTAAATTGGGAACAGCTAAAGTTATACAATACACCCACACGTTAATGCACTACTATGATCTTAATCCCATTATATCAGAACTTTTTAAGTTAAAAAATCAATCAAATAAATTAAGGACTCTTGTTTCTAAAAATTAAGAATATTTATTAGAATCATCAAACTACGTAAAAATTCTCAAGTTCACACAATCGCGAGTAGAAGGCAAATTACTTGAAATTCTACCTCATACGCAAAGAAAAAAACGAGAGCTTGTGAATGTTTTCGGATCAATCTTTAAATCAATAACAGAAAATCTAGATTCAGCCGATGGCGAAAGGTACGACAAATTAATCCAAGAATTACAAAATAACCAAATTAAGTTGGCATCCAACATAAAATCGCAAAATTCGTTATCAATAAGTTTAATCAAACGATGCAACAAATATCGCAAAATGAAAAACTTTTGGAATCTAAATTAAATCAAGTAGCCTTAATAGTACACAAACAATTACACAGAGAAAACATAAGTTTTATTAAAGACATCATGAATCAACTGATTAACAGGTTTGGGATAATAAACTCGATCTTGCAAGATATCGAGAATTCTATTCTTTTCTCAAAACTGCAGCTTATGCATCCTAGCATTATAAAATCTCAAGAGTTATTAATAGAACTGCAAAAATTAAAAATTTAACCAGGTAATTTTCCTGTTCAAGTTAAATCAGAAAATATTTTATTGATTGAGAAATTTATTAAAATTAACTGCTATATCTCAAACAATAAAATTACTTTTATTCTTAACATTCCAGTTAGGCAATCTTTTGAACTTAATTACTATCGCTTATATGCAATTCCAATTATCCCAAAAAGCAAAGTTTTAGTGAAAAATGAATTGTACTTTGCATTTCTGAACGCACCCTGCGAAGAGATAGCACCACAACGCTTTCTTTGTCCAGAACTAAACATCCTCGACGCAAAAAACGAGGCTTCCTGCAAAATATAACTTATGAACATGAAACCTGCTTTGAATACCGGTCAAAAAGCATTAACTAAACAATCAAAATCAATAATACAGCAATTGGACCAATCAGATCAATCAGATCAATGGATCGGAGTCTTTCCAGAACAAGAAACACTACAGTTGCGATGCGACCAACAAGAAGAAACGATCAAAGTTAATATTGGAACATACCTAATCAATATGCCACTTGGATGCCAAATAGCCAACGTCCACACCTTAGTAGTTAGCCACAAAAATCACGCAACGATAAAATCAATCAAACCGATGCTTTTTCCCGATTTGCGAACCGATACCAATGACGTCACTGTACCGAACATCACTCTTTATCTGGAAGAACCAAATTTGGATTATCTCGAAAACATAAAAACCCAAATTCACCAGAACCAGCCAGAACTGTCGTTTGAAGTTCCAGCCTACATGCCTAGTATTTGGACAATACTAATTTATGGATTAATTGTTGCATTATCGATCATTTTTGGTTATAAGAAGATACAGCCGCTCAGAATAAAGAAAACACAGCCCCATAAAGAAGCTGAGTTGGACTTAGCTTTGTTCTGCATTAAGTTATATAAAAATTTGACAGCGTAACAGCCCCTACGAACTTCTAGGGAACCTAATTGAAACATGTTAAGTAGATCTTTGTGATCAAATCCCTGGTACGGATAAACGCCTGTTTGATTAAATATTAAATATTTAAGAAATCTTCTTTGCACACTTTCAATGGTGCTTTTCTGAATCTCATAAAATGGATTCCAAACTAGAGAACAGTATTCCAGTCTAGACTTTACATAAGCAAAATACAGTGTCTTTAAAGCAAAAATATCAGTAAAAGAGCTACAATTTCTTTTAATAAATCCAGTCATTTTTTTAGCTTTTGCTTGAATTTGATTTATATGTTGATTAAAACTTAATTCACTATCAAATAATACGCCTAAATCTTTTATTTCCGATTTTTTTTCTAGATTGATATTGCTGAATGTATAAGTATAGGAAAAATTATTTTGTTTTCTTAAATAAGTCACTGAATTGCATTTGGCAACATTCAGCTCTAAATGGTTTAAGTTGACCACAATTCTAGTCTATTTAGATTTTCCTGTAGCCTTATGCAATCTTCTATGGTATTAATTATTATATAAAATTTAAAGTCGTCAGCAAAAATCTCCTTTTTACAGTCGACTACCGTCAATAGGTCATTAATGAACACCAAAAGAAGTAGGGGACCCAGGTTAGATCCTTGGGGTACTCCTGAAGTGGAACAAAATATCCTAGACCTATGACCGTTAAAAATTACAAAGTTTTCACGCTCTTGGAGATACGATGCAAATAAAGATATAAGGTCCAGATTTACTCCAAAAGCCTCCAGTTTTTTAGTAATATGTTATGATCTATGCGATCGAAGGCTTTTGAAATATCCGTATATACTGCATCCACTCTCCCCTGAGCATCTAGTGCATTAGTGACATACTGTGTAAAACAAACCAAGTTGGTTAAATTTGATCTCCCTGCCATAAAGCCGTGCTGTACTGGCGACAGCAGCGGTCCCACAGCAGGAAAAAGCTTATCAAACATAGCAGCCTCAAACACTTTGGCAAAGTTTGATAACAAGGTAATAGGTCTATAATTGTTTACTACACCTGAGTCTCCTGACTTAAAAATCGGACATATTTTGGCGATTTTCCACTGCTTAGGAAAAATTTTTGTTTTTAAAGAAAGATTGAAAATTATTTGCAAAGGTTAGGAAAGTTTGTATATTGCGTCTTTAACTAAAAATGCTGGTATTTTATCTGGTCCAGATGTTAACTTTGGTTTAAGTTTTTTAATTGCTTTCTCAATGTCAATAATAGTCAAAGAAGGGATTTAGTTGAAATTGGGCAGGTAGTTGTTAGTACGATTGTTATTTGGTAAATAAACACTACTGAAATATGTTCCAAAAATATTAACAATTTCCCTAGGCTCACAAAATTCTTGATTATTAAAACTTACCAATCCAGGTATCCGCGAAACGTTTTTTTGCTGTTTATAAAAAAGTTTTCAGGCAAGGCTGTTTGTATGGATTTTACATAAGTTTTATATGCGGTGTTGATTTGACGTTTTATAACTGCACGAAGTTGTTTAAATTGTAAATAAATATATTGAACGAAACCCTTTTTCTGAACTGCTTAAATAATTTATCCTCATTCTTTATATTGTTAATAATTTCACGCGTGTACGACTTGGGATACTTACAGCTATTTCTGTTATTTTTATATAATGGTACATACATATCAAATATTATGTAAAGAACTTTGTAGAATTCACATACTGCTAAATTAACGTCAGTAAAACTTAAAAGAAACGTCCAGTCAGTGACCATTATTTGATTGTACATTCCTATAAAATTCGCCTTGGAAAAATTGTAGCTTTTCTCTGAAATATCAGGAAGTATATTTTTTTGTTTTGATTTAATGCTGCATTCAATAAACAAAGAGGGGTGATACACATGTTCTGCTGTTAAAGGAACTGAATTATGAGATACACTACAAGAAAAATTACATAATACTAAATCTAACAACCTACCAATTGAATTATGAATATTATTGCACTGTTTTAGATCGAAAAAAGATTGAAAATTCAATATATAACAAACCTTCAAATTATTTCTATTTTCTGTTACATATTCTGGAATATTAAAGTCTCCTAGTATAAGAATGTTGTTACTATATAAAAATTCCAAATTCTCCAATATCTCAAAAAAAAGTTCATATTGTTGAGTAGATGAACCTGGTCGAAAGTATACTACAAATAAATTTTGGTATAATGTATTGTGTATTTACAACCTACGACATCGAGCAGATTAATTATATCAAATTGAGGTAAAAAAAGTTTCTCTGACCTTAATTCTGCTTTGCAGGCAAGTAGTACTCCACCTCCAGTAGTTAAAGTGGTATTATCCAGTTTTTTATCCGCTCTGTAAACAATGCATGACTCTGTAAATAATTCACTTTCATTGAAATCATTTTGTAACCACGTTTCACTTAACCCTATGACATCGAACTCCCCTTGCGTTAGCAAGCATATTTAGTCTTAGTAACACCTATTTTATAAATTGTATTTTAGCTCACACATATACTATACTATAGTAGTGTGAGCTATGGTGATCCTAATTTTTTCGAGAAAAAAAAAGTTGCTCCGATTTCAAAAATTTTTATATATCTTTGCGTTTCAGATGATTTTGAAACTTTTTTGTTGCGCCGTCTGTCTGTCTGTCTGTCTGTCTGTCTGTATGTCTGTCTGTGTGTCTGTATGTCTGTCTGTAACGACCAACGCGCATAACTCAAAAACCGCTTGGCCGATTTTAATGAAATTTGGTACCTGGGCTGGGTCTTGGGTCGAGATGGTCCCATTTAAAAATGAACAAAATCCACCGAACACAAACCAAATAAAAGGGTGGGGATAGATTTCAAAAATTAGAGTTTATGTGAAAATATGGCGTGTGTGATATCAAACGAAAGTTAATTAAGTCTGGAGTTAATCAAAATACATTTTAATTTATTTAAAAAAAAGGGTGGGGGTATATTTCAAAAATTAGAGTTTAAGTGAAAATATGGCGTGTGTGATATCAAACGAAAGGTAATTAAGTCCGGAGTTCAACAAAATACATTTTAGTTTTTGTTTTTTTAAGGGTGGGGGTGGATTTCAAAAATTTGAGTTTAAGTCAAAACATGGCTTGTGTGGTATCAAACAAAAGGTAATTTAGTCTGGAGTTGAATAAAATATATTTTAGTTTTTAGTTATATTAGCTCACACGTAAACTATAACTATAGTACCTAGTGTGAGCTTAGGGGCCCATATATTGGCAGAGTATTTTATGTCGTAAGTCACGAGTTTTGTAAACTTAGTAATAGAAATAATTTTTTAAAAAGACACTTTGAGTCTCCGAGTTGTTAATTAGTGTGAGCTTTTGTGATCCTAATTTTTTCGAGAAAAAAAAGTTGCTCCGATTTCAAAAATTTTTATATATCTTTGCGTTTCAGAAGATTTTAAAACTTTTTTTGTTCCGCCGTCTGTCTGTATATCTGTCTGTCTGTCTGTCTGTATGTCTGTCTGTAATGAAATTTGGTACCTAGGCTGGGTCCTGGGTCGAGATGGTCCAATTTAAAAATGAACAAAATTCACCAAACACAAACCAAATTAAAGGGTGGGGGTAGATTTCAAAAATTAGAATTTATGTAAATATATAGCGTGTGTGATTTTAAACGAAAGGTAATTGAGTCTGGACTTAAACAAAATAGATTTTAGTTTAAAAAAAAGGGTGGGGGTAAATGTTAAAAATTAGAGTTTACATGAAAATATGGCGTGTGTGATATCATACGAAAGGTAATTGAGTCCGGAGTTAAACAAAATACATTTTAGTTTTTTTTTTAGGGGTGGGGTAGATTTTAATTTAAGTCAAAACATGGCTTGTGGGGTATCACACGAAATGTAATTTAGTCTGAAGTTGAATAAAATATATTTCAGTTTTTAGTTATATTAGCTCACACGTACACTATAACTATAGTAGCTAGTGTGAGCTTAGGGGCCCATATATTGGCAGAGTATTTACTTAACCATGCATGGCTGGTCAATTGCATAATATTATATTATTTTATAATATATTTTACCATATTATTTTTAAAAATTTGTACTGTGGACTGAACAAGGATGCTGGATCCAATAGCACCCCGGACTCCGTACGAAGTTAGTCGAGAGGTGAATCGATCGTCAATTTTGTCTACCAAAAGGAAATACCTACGATAGTTCCCGGTATATTTCCCTGTATTTTCCAAATATATTATTTCCTAGTATTTCTTGGATTTCCCGTAGCCTGTCTGTACACTAAAAGGAAATTCCGAGCCACGCCTCGGGTTTAGTAACCTTGTATGTGCCGCATTTTATAGCCCACCCTTTTAAATGATCAAACCTTGTGCCTCGAGGAGCCACTCCGTCCCTAATACATACGTCATCAGCTTTCTATTTAGAGGTAGGGTCTTTGTATGGGCCATAAGGTTTGCATCGCAGCCCACGAGAAAGACCGGCCTGGGCGCGGAAATATCACGTGACCATAGGAGGATCACAAAAGAACGCCTCTCGGCCAGATGTCATTATAAACCATGAGTTTTCAGTTTTGGAATGTTTGTTTACGGCGATTTTTTTTTAATTCGGGACGTATTTTATGTGAATTTTATCAAACTTATTAAAATAACACAGACCACGAAAAAGACTGTAGTGGGCTGCGTTAAAATAAAATGGCTAATGAGTAAATTATAAAGAAAATACCTATTAGATAAACAATGCCGCGAACGTGTAATTAGTGTTGTTCCTTGTCGGTCCAACTATAAAACTGAAACCTAATGTTGTCTTTAAATTGAACTCTCTTTATTTTCTTAGAAATTTACGATTACAAAAACAACGAAACGTCTGCCGTCGACTACCTATTTCTACTCTCTCTCTACCTCCTGTCATAACTACCAAGTGTCTACCTATCACCTTCTTGCAGCTACCTATTTCTTTCCTAACGTCTACCTCTCTCTTTCTACCTATTAATTGGCTGGATATTTAAAAATCTACAACACTCGGCCATTCCTAACATTTTGTTTGACCTCAAACAAACTAATTAGCAAATAATAAGCTAACCTACTAATGTTAAAAACAAACTTAACTAAAACTTACAAAAAAATACTTAAGAAATTTCATAATATGTAATACTTTTTTTTACACTTTCAGGCATACATTCTCACTTTAAAATATTTTTCACATCGACATTTCAAGTTAATATTCTTCAAATCTTTTAGGTATTTTTCTATTTTTCTTACTAACTGTTCTCGTATTTGAGTCTTGTACTAGCATCATCTGGTTCTGAGTCTATTTCACTTTCAGAACTGTCTGTCACTTGTTTTGTTATTTCTGGAATATTTTCAAACTTACGAATCTCGTTATTGTCTTGTAAATCTTCATCATAGATTGTGTCGTCTGTTGCATTTTTGTATATCTTTAACTGTGAGACATGGGCTGTCGAAGTATAGTTTTGGCCCATGTAAGCTGTCTAATTTCTCAACTCGGTATATGGCACTTTTCAGTACTTCGATCACAACCAATGGCCCTTTAAACTTTGCTTGTGTCTTTGTAGGCTGTCCAGTAGAAACTGGTAATGTTTTCAGTGCAACAATGTCTCCAACTTAAAAGTTTACTCCGGCATATCTTCTTTTATTGTAGTATTCTCTGATTTGTCTTTGTTTTTGGCTTACATTTTTCCTTACTTTGTCAACATCATTTCTTAGATCTTTTATTTCTAAATTCTCTCTCTGTGTATAGTTAATTTTTTGCGGCATCTTCAAAACTTGGTCGATAACCATTTAACATTTCAAATGGTGTGTAACCAATAGTTTTGTTGTAGGTATTGTTTAGGTTTCTTTGCACTACATGCAAATTTTTATCCCATTTTTCATCTCTATCTAGGTCAGTTGTTAAGGTGGCTACAATGTTTTTCATCTGTCTCTCTGCCATGCCATTCGCTTGTGGATAGTGAGTGGCTAGTAATCGATGCTCAATATTGTACTTTTGACAAAATTGTCTAAAATCATCGGAAGTAAATGAAGTGCCTCGGTCTGATATTACGTCTCGGGGAGCACCATATTGGGAAATTGATATCTCCATTTTGCCAATTACTTTGGCTGTAGTTGTCGATTTGACTGGAAAAAGTTGAACCCAACGTGTATAGGCATCTACAATAACAAAAAGATGTTTATTACCTCTCCTTGAAGTAACAAATGGCCCTACATGGTCAATATGTAGTTTAATCATAGGTCTTTTTGGCGAACTCGGTATGTGTAGCAAGCCTGGCTTCTTTCCTCCAGGAACTTTGTTCAAAAGACATTGGAAACAACGTCTTATATATCTCTGTACATATTTTCTTAAAGCCCTAAACCAAAAATTCTGCAAAATTAGGGCTATGCTTCGATCCAGAGACCAATGTCCTCTTAAGTCATGATACGTGACAACTATTGACTTGCGCATATCATCAGGAATCACATACAATTTTCTATCTTGTCCATTGACTTCAACGACTTTGTATATCTTTCCTTCATAATATTCGTAAGTTTTAATCATGTTCTTCTCAGTTCTTGTTTGATCATGTTCCTCCTTTTTAAAAATGTCAATGATTTGTTTCAATTTTTGGTCTGATCTTTGCATCATTGTGATATTTTCTTCTTCTGATACTAAAACAAAATCTCGTTTGCTTAAAATCTCTTCCATCATTCCTTCCTTGCTAGATTCTTCTACAGGTGCTCGGCTCAATGAATCTACATGAGACATCTTTTCTCCAGGTCGGTATTTGATTTCCATGTCAAACTCTGAAAAGAGCGAATACCATCTTGCTATTTGTGGATTAATAGTCTTTTTAGCATTTAAGAAAACCAAAGCTTGACAATCTGTGAGCACAGTGAACTTTATTCCAAGTAATAAATGTCGTAATCTCTCACAGGCATGGACTATAGATAGTAATTCTAGTCTAGATGAGTGGTACTTGTTTTCAACTTCATTGGTTTTCTTTGATACACATTGTACTATGTGCATTTTCCTGTCTTTGCCTTGCTGTAGCAAGATTGCTGCTACACCGTGAGATGATGCATCGCAATGCAATTCAGTATAAGCACTTGGATCTGCATTTTCGTCTGGCGTTATGAATGCTGTTTTTGGTTTAGAATTTTCACTTAATGGCACTTGAAGATAACCATTCATCAAATCAGAAGCTTTTGGCACTAGCAATACAGGTGAATTCGTGTCTCTAACGATGCCATTTTCACGTCATATTTTCACTGTGTCTTTAATCACTTGTCTGTCATCTCGTGTAACTCTATATGGATGGTTTCTCACTGGTACATTGTTATCTTCAATAGGTACTTCCATTAGGTTAGTACAACCTAGTTCATTTATATTCTATATTTGTTAATTAAGCTAACAATTTTTTCTTGCTCATCACTTTGCAAATGGCTACCAACCTGTAGCATATCTAGTGTAATTTCTGGTAACTTGTTTGGTCTTAATTCAAACATTTCTTGTACATTATTCTTATCATTATTACCTCGTATTTCTGCTATTTTCTCTCCTTCTCTAAGTTCAATATCGTTTGTCATGATTACGTTAACAAAATTTATCTAGCTAACTACCCAAAGAATTAGGAGCACCAGAATTAGTGCCGCTGGCTCAGGTAGTGCCAATTATCATATTATGCCAGATTTTGCGAAGTCTGTAGAAAAATTTGATGGTACTAAGAATGCTTGAACTTGGATTGAAAAATTAAAAAGTATGCAAACACTGCATAGATGGCCAAATGAATTTGCATTGGAAATGGCAAGATCAAACTTAATAGGTGGTGCAGAACAATGGTATCTAGGTAAAAGAACAACAATAGGTACTTTTCAAGATTTTGAGGAGGCTTTTATGGACACATTTGTAGAAGACGAAGATTTGACAACAAGATGGAAGAAAATGGAAAAGAAGGTACAAAGAGAAGGTGAAAATCTTAATAATTATTACTATGAGAAGGTTAATTTATGCCAAAAATTAGGATTAAGTTTTGCTGAAACGAAAAAGCAGATAATAATTGGATTATTTGATGAAGACATGGGTAATGCTATGATGTTTAAAGAACATGTAAATACAGATCAATTGCTTCATGATTTGCATTATTACGAAGAAGTAGAGAAAGATAGAAAAGAAAATAAACCTGTTTTAAGAAAAACATACTCTTTTGTACCTAAGAAAAAAAGTTTTGAGAATGAGAAAAAGTCAAAATTACCTTTAAGAAATGAGGAGGGAAAGCCACTATGTTTCAATTGTAAATTTTATGAGCATGTTACAAAATATTGCAAGAAGCCACAAGTAGTAACTACGTGCTATTACTGCAAAGAAGATGGGCATATTTCTAGGATTTGTCCTAAAAACAAAATGACAAGTAATACACCATTAAGTACAAAGCCAGAAACAAGTATTAAGAAAAAACAAATGATTTTTAAGGTTACTGAAAACCAAAATAATGTTGAAAAATATATCAAAGAAGTAACAGTCCACAATAAGAGCTTCTCAGCTCTCGTAGATGCAGGAAGTGCAGTCTGTACGATTAAAAAAAGCATTGTTTTTAATAAAAAGTTACCATGTTTACCAGAACTTCAAAAATTATGTGGTTTTAATGATTCCAAGGATAGCAGCCTAGAAGTTAAGTGGAAAACTAACTTAAACATAAAAGTAGATCTCATAGAAAGAAATGTTGAGTTATTTGTTGTTCCAAACAGTGTACAGCCTATTGACATTTTGTTGGGAATATCATTTACCGAACAACCTGGTGTTGCTTATGTTAAAATAAAAGATAACATATATTTTGGTGATGAAAATAATGATCTATTTAAAAACTTTGAAATCCAAGTGCCAAGCGAGAAAACACCAATAATAGTAAGAGAAAACACCAAATTGTTGAAAAACCGGATAAATTTTGTTAACGTAAGAGTTCGTGATTGCTTTGGAGATATGATGCTGCCAATCATGACAAACGATATTGAACTTAGAGAAGGAGAGAAAATAGCAGAAATACGAGGTAATAATGATAAGAATAATGTACAAGAAATGTTTGAATTAAGACCAAACAAGCTACCAGAAATTACACTAGATATGCTACGTGTAGGTAGCCATTTGCAAAGTGATGAGCAAGAAAAACTTGTTAGCTTAATTAAGAAATATAGAAAATGTTTTGCTTTGAATATAAATGAACTAGGTTGTACTAACCTAATCTAAGTAACTATTGAAGATAACAATGTACCAGTGAGAAACCATCCATATAGAGTTACACGAGATGACAGACAAGTGATTAAAGACACAGTGAAAATATGGCGTGAAAATGGCATTGTAAGAGACACGGATTCACCTTATGCCTCACCTGTATTGCTCGTGCCAAAAGCTTTTTGTGAGAAAAGACTTGTTGTCGACTGCCGTAGGCTTAACTCACAAACTGTGAAAAATAATTTCCCAATAAGTAACATAGAAGACTGTTTTGAAAGATTAAGTGGTTCTAAGATATTTTGTGTTTTAGATTTGATGAATGGTTATCTTCAAGTGCCATTAAGTGAAAATTTTAAACCAAAAACAGCAATCATAACGCCGGACGAAACTGCAGAATTTAATAGGTTATGTTTTGGACTTTCAAATGCTCCAAATGAATTTTCAAAGTTAATGTCGTTAGTACTTGGAAATTTAAAAGACAAATTGATCATTAATTATTTAGATGATGTTCTGGTACCAGCAATAGATTTTGAACACATGTTGCAGCTTCTAGATTTGATTGTACAAGCTTTACAAAAAGCAAACTTGACACTAAACATCAGCAAATGTAAATTTGCCCAAAAAGAAGTTGTTTTCTTGGGATACGAGCTAAGTTAAGAAGGAATGAAACCTGGCAGTAGAAAACTACAAGCAGTAAGTCATTTTCCAAGACCGACAACTAAGCAAGAAGTTAAAAGATATTTAGGTCTAACAGGTTATTTTAGAAGATTTGTAGAAAAATATGCATTGATAGCCAGACCATTGACTGATTTAATGAAAAAAGAAACTGCATTTAAATGGGAGGAAGACCAAGAAAATGCTTTTCAGTTGCTGAAGGAAAAGTTATTAAGCTTCCCAGTTCTACAACTGTATAATCCAAGTGCTTATACTGAATTGCATTGCGATGCATCATCTCACGGTGTAGCAGCAATCTTGCTACAGCAAGGCAAAGTCAGGAAAATGCACATATTACAGTGTGTATGAAAGAAAATCAATAAATTTGTGTGCATTTTGTGTCCTATTATAGAATCAGCTAGGTATTCGTGGGTAGAGGACAGACCAAAAAGAAACTAAGTTACGTTTGGCAACGTTTCGGATTTAATTAATCCTTTTTCAAACCCTAAAAACAATTAACAGGTTCTATAGTTTTACATGGAAAAGAAATGTAACAAAATCTAATAACATTTTTTTGTCTTGAATTTTTTTTTTATGTTTATATGTTCAACCTAGGATTATTCACTATTATCTATCTATAGTCCAAAGTAAACTTACTCAGATAGAAATGTTTCTTGGGTCCATAAGTACAGCGAACAGGGGTGAGTGTTGATCGAAGAACATTTAACTTTAAAATTTTATAAACAAATGAATTGTTATTATTATAAAAATTTGAGGTTAAATTTTACTACCATCTAAACGACAATGATCTTTAACCTGTCGAATCTAACAAAACATAAAAATAAAAATAAACAAAATACTACACTTATGGTACCAATAAACACGTAAGTTTAAAACTATCATTCATAAAATCCTTTTGCTAAGAAAACAAAAATTTAAACTACATTAATTTTAAATTATAAAAGGACATTACTTAATATTTAACAAACTAAACATATATATCACAGTAGGTCAACATTATATTACAACATAAGCAATAGTAAGTAGAAACAATTTAGGAACTAGGTGTTTAAAGCTTGATTCCTGTAGTTGTTCAATATATTCCTATAAATTCCACTAAATCCATCAGCATCCGTCTTGATGTTAACTGTATCATGGATATTGATTTGAATCATCTCACTTAATTTTCTTTTATAGGATTGAGCTTCCATGTCTAGAATTTTGACTTCTTCAAACTGAAATCGATGGCCTGTCTCAAAGTGATGCAAGAGTTTATTTTTTGTGACAGGCCATCAATATAGGAAAATTTAAAAAATTTATTTTGCTTTTTTGGTTGATTTTTGTTTTTGTTTTTAAATCTAGAAATATTTCTGTTAATAAAATTTTCGAGATAGTTGTTGTCTTTCAGAATTTTTTTAACTCGAAGAATATTTTCTGTATGAAAATCAGGATGGCTCAGATGTATCGCTCTATGTAACAAACCATAAATAATACCTACTTTATTGGACATAGGGTGATTAGAAGTGAAATTTAAAAGTCTGCCTGAACTTGTGGGTTTATTGTACCAATTTGTGACAATTGTACCATCGGGTCTACGATGTACCTCCATGTCCAGGAAACAGATTTTTTTGTCACATTCAAGTTCAATAGTAAATTGGTGGCTATTAAAGGTCTGTAACAAAACATCCAAACCATCCTTTGGGCATGCTAAAATTGTATCATCCACATACACGTATACAAAAGGAACAGGAAAGGGTAATTTTTTAAGAACTTCATTAATGAGATGATCCATAACAATATTCGCTAATATGGGAGATGCCGGATTACCCATAGCAGATCCGTCCTTTTGGAGATATATTTGTTGGTCATACACAAAATAACTTGTATCAAAACAGTAGCTAATGACATCTAACAAAGTAGATTTTGTCATATTAGTATAACTGGAAATAAATTTAAAGTGTTTGTTAACAATGTCCCTAACTAACTGCTTAGGTATATTTGTAATTAAAATTGATTTTCATACAAAAATTATTCTTCGAGTTAAAAAAATTCTGAAGGACAACAACTATCCCGAAAATTTTATTAACAGGAATATTTCTAGATTTAAAAACAGAAACAAAAATCAACCAAAAAAACAAAATAATTTTTTTAAATTTCCCTATATTGATGGCCTGTCACAAAAAATAAACTCTTGCTTTAAGGATCTTGATATAACAATGGCATTTTATAACACCAAAACCACCAAGTCGTTATTTACGGCACTAAAATACCAGATTCCTTTTGACATGAGAAGCTCTTTAGTTTACAGTATCCCTTGGGAATGTGAGAAATTTTACATTGGTGAGACAATGCAATACTTGTCTAAAAGAATGCAACAGCATAAATATGACTGTAGAAATGACAGACAATATTATGACGATAAAACTGCACTCTCAAAACATCACTTTGAGACAGGCCATCGATTTCAGTTTGAAGAAGTCAAAATTCTAGACATGGAAACTCAATCCTATAAAAGAAAATTAAGTGAGATGATTCAAATCAATATATGTTATAATATAGTGTTGACCTACTGTGATATATATATATATATATATATATATATATATATATATATATATTTATTTTGTTAAATATTAAGTAATGTCCTTTTATAATTTAAAATTAATATAGTTTAAATTTTTGTTTTTTTAGCAAAAGGATTTTATGAATGATAGTTTTAACCTTACGTGTTTATTGGTACCATAAGTGTAGTATTTTGTTTATTTTTATTTTTATGTTTTGTTAGATTCGACAGGTTAAAGATCATTGTCGTTTAGATAGTAGTAAATTTTAACCTCATATTTTTATAATAATAACAATTCATTTGTTTATAAAATTTTAAAGTAATATGTTCTTCGATCAACACTCACCCCTGTTCGCTGTACTTATGGACCCAAGAAACATTTCTATCTGAGTAAGTTTACTTTGGACTATAGATAGATAATAGAGAATAATCCTAGGTTGAACATAGAAACATAAAAAAAAAATTCAAGACAAAAAAATGTTATTAGATTTTGTTAAATTTCTTTTCCATGTAAAACTATAGAACCTGTTCATTGTTTTTAGGGCTTGAAAAAAGATTAATTAAATCCGAAACGTTGCCAAAGGCACCTTAGTTTTTTTTGGTCTGTCCTCTACCCACGAATACCTACCTGAAAACCAATGAAGTTGAAAACAAGTACCACTCATCTAGACTAGAATTACTATCTATAGTCCATGCCTGTGAGAGATTACGACATTTATTACTTGGAATAAAGTTCACTGTGGTCACAGATTGTCAAGCTTTGGTTTTCTTAAATGCTAAAAAGACTATTAATCCACAAATATTAAGATGGTATTCGCTCTTGTCAGAATTTGACATGGAAATCAAATACATTCATTGAGCCGAGCACCTGTAGAAGAATCTAGCAAGGAAGGAATGATGGAAGAGATTTTAAGCAAACGAGTTTTTGTTTTAGTATCAGAAGAAGAAAAGATCACAATGATGCAAAGATCAGACCAAAAATTGAAACAAATCATTGACATTTTCAAAAAAGAGGAACATGAACGAACAAGAGCTGAGAAGAACATGATTAAAAGTTACGAATATTATGAAGGAAAGATATACAAGGTCGTTGAAGTCAATGGACAAGATAGAAAATTGTATAAGATTCCTGATGATATGCGCAAGTCAATAGTTGTCACGTATTATGACTTAAGAGGACATTGTTTTCTGGATCGAACCATAGCCATAATTTTGCAGAATTTTTGGTTTAGGGATCTAAGAAAATATATACAGAGACATATAAGAGGTTGTTTCCAATGTCTTTTGAACAAAGTTCCTGGAGGAAAGAAGCCAGGCTTGCTACACACACCCAGTTTGCCAATAAGACCTATGATTAAACTACATATTGACCATGTAGGGCCATTTGTTACTTCAAGGAGAGGTAATAAATATCTATTTGTTATTGTAGATGCCTATACACGTTGGGTTCAACTTTTTCCAGTCAAATCGACAACTACAGCCGAAGTAATTGACAAAATGGAGATGTCAATTTCCCAATATGGTGCTCCCCGCGACGTAATATCAGACCGAGGCACTGCATTTACTTCCGATGATTTTAGACAATTTTGTCAAAAGTACAATATTGAGCATCGATTAATAGCCACTCACTATCCACAAGCAAATGGCATGGCAGAGAGACAGATGAAAAACATTGTAGTCACCTTAACAACTGACCTAGATAGAGATGAAAAATGGGATAAAAATTTGCATGTAGTGCAAAGAAACCTAAAGAATACCTACAACAAAAACTATTGGTTACACACCATTTGAAATGTTATATGGTTATCGACCAAGGTTTGAAGATGCCGCAATAATTAACTATACACAGAGAGAGAATTTAGAAATAAAAGATCTAAGAAATGATATTGACAAAGTTAGGAAAAATGTAAGCCAAAAACAAAGACAAATCAGAGAATACTACAATAAAAGAAGATATGCTGGAGTAAAATTTTAAGTTGGAGACATTGTTGCAATGAAAAAATTACCAGTTTCTACTGGACAGCCTACAAAGGCACAAGCAAAGTTTAAAGGGCCATTGGTTGTGACCGATGTACCAAAAAGTGACATATACCGAGTTGAGAAATTAGACAGCTCACATGGGCCAAAGTATACTTCGACAGCCCATGTCTCACAGTTAAAGATATACAAAAATGCAACAGACAACACAATCTATGATCAAGATTTACAAGACAATACCGAGATTAGTAAGTTTGACAATATTCCAGAAATAACAGAATAAGCGACAGACAGTTCTGAAAGTGAAATAGACTCAGGAACAGATGATGTATGGGAACCTACCGAAGAAGATAAAGAACAATATACTGAAGATGATAAGCTAGTACAAGACTCAAATATGAGAACAGTTGGTAAGAGAAATAGAAAAATACCTAAAAGATTTGAAGAATATGAACTTGAAATGTCGATGTGAAAAATAGTTTAGTTTTAGTTAAGTTTGTTTCTAACATTAGTAGGTTAGCTTATTATTTGCTAATTAGTTTGTTTGAGGTCAAACAAAATGTTAGGAATGGCCGAGTGTTGTAGATTTTTAAATATCCAGCCAATTAATAGGTAGAAAGAGAGAGGTAGACGTTAGGAAAGAAATAGGTAGCTGCACGAAGGTGATAGGTAGACACTTGGTAGTTATGACAGGAGGTAGAGAGAGAGTAGAAATAGGTAGTCGACGGCAGACGTTTCATTGTTTTTGTAATCGTAAATTTCTAAGAAAATAAATAGAGTTCAATTTAAAGACAACAAATCCATCACTGTTAGCATCTCTAGTTGTTGAGGGAGATTTGTCATTTTTTGTGAATGTTAATAATGTGTCCATTCTAAAAAACAAACTGCCAAAAAAGCTGGAGTTTTATTTTTGGACTGCACCGATACACTTAAAGTGTTAATTCAGTTTATTGAAATGAAAGTTGCAAACGGGAAAGAAGTGGTAAAAGATAAGATCTTGGATAAGATTGATCAAGTAATAGACATCCTTAGTGACATTTTCTATAGTGAGAGTGAAAAATGTGTTCAATTGTCATTTCTTATTGAACAATTAGGTCTCTTGAAAAGGTAACCTGAAAATCGAAGATATGGTGGATACACTTTAATATTCGCTTCATCTTTGTTCATCCAGTCATCCAGACATCATTGCATACACGTCAATTTACAATTCTAAGGTAATATGTCTTCTGCACCCTCGCAATATTAGAAAACTGATTTGTAAAATATTGTTTACAGATAATAATCTCTCTGGTAGTGTGAAATATTTAAAAAGTAAGATACAGTTTATAAAAGAACATGAATTGGTAGTTAACTTACACATTAATGAAATATATATTAAACTTTGTGCTGGGTAAATTTTCAAAAAATTATTGACGACCACTACATTGACTTCATTGAATGTGAAAACCATCTCACTTATTCGCAAAATCACTTGTTTCTTTTTAATAAGTTATTGTGAAATGTTTTATATTAAAAATTTTTCTTCAGATATGTGTTATGTTATATATGTTAACTTTTTTAAAATAATTTTATTAAAAAGCATAATGATTTAGTGTCTGCTAATAAATCTTTAAATAAGAACTCACACAAAGATGATGACACTCAAAGAAAACTTAAAAAACTAAAAGCTTAGGTTTGATATGTCCAATTTTGAAAGACTTGTATAGATTTGAAGTAACTAACGATATTATGTACCTAATATATGCACCTGAAGATATTAGAGTGCAAATTTTGTATGTTTTTTTTTATTTTATAGATTCAGTTCTTTTATCCATAATAAACACATACATCAACAAAATATTTTTTTCAATTTATGCCTATATGTGAACAAAAAATGTTTGTCAATTTATTTAAATTGTGTAAACACACATAATACAATAAGCAATACAATAAGAATCCTGGAACTCCTAGGATCACGTGACCGCCGACTTGCTTATAACGCGCCATGGCCGGTCTTTATCGTTGGCTGCGGGTTTGCATGGGAAAACAGAAAAGTGTAAAACGCACGTTGCCAGATTAGCGCAAATATCAGTATAAGTCGCTACTCGGTTCTCGATAGGTCAGTTTTATGTAAATGCATTCAATAAACGAGGTGTGCCACTGTCCATTTTCCGATAACACGATTTTCGAAAACACTATTTTCGAAGACATTTTAATCGAAAACCTCAATTTTGAATGAAATTTTTTCTTAATGACGTTTTTTTCAAAAACATTCTTTTCGAATGACATTTTTGCTAAAAATGTTTTTTTTCGAATGAAATTTTCTTCGAATACGTTTTTTTCGAATGAAATTTTCTTCGAATACGTTTTTTTCGATAACGTTTATTTCAAAAACATTTTTTTTGAAAGACTTTTTTTTGAAAAACTTTCCTGAAGATAGCTATCCTGTCGTACTTTTAAGAGCTAGAAATCGGCGTAATCCTAACCTTTGTCAATTGAAAGTAAACTTTTCGTAACCTGTCCAGACCCCCCCCCCCCCTAACATTTTTTCTTCACAAAAAATGTTCCCAATGAACAGGTTAGGATATGTTTAATGCTGCCAGATATTTTTGTTTTTGTTTTATTTTGAATTTTTGGGAAAACCTAACCTTAAAGTTTTTTTGATATTTTTGGGCTTTTAGCAGAAACCTTCAAAAAAAGAAACTTCTTGTTTGGGAAAAATTCCGATCAGGTGATAATTTAGCTCTTTGTTAAAAGTTATTTTCTTTTTGATCACCTTCTCATTTTGGCAAAAATCATGCGCGTATTGCACACGCTGGGAGTTTGAAGCGCCCCCTTGTATTTGACAAGGGAATGAAGAACTCACTTCCGACAAGACACTGAAAGAAGTCACACGTGTTTTAAGTTTAAGACCGAAATTCCAACCACAAGAAAAGCCGCGGCCGTGAGTGAAATTTTGGAACTGCTGCTGAATGAAAGAAGGTAAGCATCTAGCGTGTTACCGATTTTTTTCCTTGGTTTTAGTTCAATAGACGTGTGTTTTCCCAGACGGGGCGAATTTAACTTTGAGATAATTTTTTGTGATATCTCTAGTTTTCGCCCCTTTAGGGCACAGCCGTTTATTTGGTCCTTGCGACCCGGGTTTATTTGGTCCTTCAGACCCTTATGTATGAAAAAGCCTTTTGGATTTGACAGTTTTTTTTGTTAAAAAATTGGTAATTTTATAGTTTTGTTGCACATTTTATCGTTTTTTGCCAGATTCGAATATTGTTGTTTTTTGTACCGGTTTTTTTTTTAGTTTCCGCATGGTTTTGAAGGTTGGTTGCCCTGAGATTGGTATATGACCTCGTGCGGCGGAAAAAAATCCCCCGTTCGACATTTGGCAATGTCGCGTTTCTTTTCTTGTTGGCCGTTTGTTGGCTGACGTTTTATTGACGTTTGTGTGTTCTAACCTCACAATTTCACATGTTGTTTTGTTTACTTCCGAGGTTAGAAATTTTTTGTTGATTTTCGTCGGGTTTCGAATTTGTTTGTGTGAAATCCGTCAAAATTTACCTTCTTTTTGCTTTCGTTAAGCTCGAGGTTATTGCCGCGTTGTTACCGAACCTTACCCGTGTGTTGATAGCCAATTTGTCGCGAAAAACCTACTTCTTTGTATCTGATAAAAACCGCTTTGTCATGTCTGAAACAAAGGTTTTAAAACAACAACAAAAAAGCGTTTTTAATAAATTAAAAACGACTTATAATAAAGCCGTCGAAGCCCAGGGCAATGCAGATAAGGCAAAAAAGTTATAACCCAGATGGGAAGATATGCCTTCTCTGGTAAGTCAATTTGATGCCTTGCATTTTGAAATTATAAGCTTAGATAGTAGTGATCAGATACAGGAAAGTCAGGAAACCTTAGTGCAGGAATTTGATGAAATGAAATACACAATTAGATCAATTTATAGTGAGCTCTATCCTGAGGATTACGAAGATGCCTCCCTGGCAATTTTAAACCATTCCCTGGTAAATGTGGACAAGGGTCTTGAAATTAAAAGAATAGAGGTACCTCATTTTGGCGGTAATCTTAAAAAAATGGCCCACCTTTTTTGATATTGTCACGACTATATTTGTGACAAGTGGTTTCTCTACCATATATGTCACAAGGTTTGTTATTTAGGGCCCTTGTGACTGAGGGATAAAGGGGAATATGAAAATTAAGTATAAAGAATCCACATTTATACGTGTATTGTATATACATAAAATAGGTTAACAAGAATAGAATGCCAAATTATATAATGTAATAAGGGGGGATGCTGGTTGGGAGAGTTGACCTAGGGGCCATAAGGAATAGACCTTATAGGCCGGAAAGAGTCGGCCTTATGGGCCATAAAGCCTAACCACCATAGTGGGGTTTTACTTGGTTATGTTTAGTAGGGACCACATATTTCAGTGGTGTCCTGGGTTAGTAGGGACCACATATTTCAGTGGTGTCCTGGATTAGTAGGGACCACATATTTCAGTGGTGTACTGGGTTGATCACTTGTAAGAGTGATGCCGGTCTATTTTCCTGCATCGGCTTTTATAGACGAAATTTGTGCATACTCAGCAATATTGATTATTGCTACGTTTTTATAGTGGTTTAATTAAATTTTAAACTATTTTATGACATATGCCCTCTCTCCAATAAGCATTGGCCCCAATGCTTAACTTAAAAAATAATTTATAATTTTGTTATATTGAACATTGGTAACTAGTATCTTCTATTCCGCTCGAGGAAGAGGTATCCAGGTCCGGGTGGTCATCTTTGTGGTAGCTTGCAAATATTATTTATTGTTCCGGTTGGCTGGTTACATCTTCTTCGATAGGAGCGACCATCATCTAGCTGGAAGGATTTCTAAGATTTTTGGATCTACCTTCCTTTGGATGTGGCCCGTTAGCTTTTGTATCTTGCTGAAACAATAAAATGGACTAAATAAATAAAATTGTAACACAAAATAAATATTAACAGGCTTTAAGGATCAGTTTCAAAAAAATCATTAAAAAAACGAAAATCAAAATTCTTAGTTAATCTTTCTTTTTAACAATTCAGTAAGTACCCTTTAACTTTTTATTTGGGACCTTTATATCCCTGTGCGCCTTTTTGTACCTCAATATCATCATCAACAATTTAGGCAACTGTGCCCCTTTTTTAACTCTTTATATGAGCTTCTTCACAATATTTTAATACAATCCATTAATTTTAGCAACTTTGTGAGTGTATTATGCATTCTTCGATGCCTTCAAAACTGTACTTTTACAGTATAATAGCTCACGGTCCTTTTTTGGATTGATTTAAGCAACTTTGTGCCCTTTTTCAAATACTGCCATTTTTCGCATTCCTTGATGCCTAAAAAACTGTACTTTTACAGCATAATAACCCACGGTCCTTTTTTTCGACTCTTTTGAGCATCTTTGTGCCCTTTAAAACTGTACTTTTGTAGTATACTAACCCACGGTCCTTTTTTTTTGGACTCTTTTGAGCATCTTTGTGCCCTTTAAAACTGTAATTTTACAGTATACACGGTCCTTTTTCTGGACTCTTTTGAGCAACTTTGTGCCCTTTTTCAACTACTTCCATTTTAGGCATTTCATTCAACCATTTTAATTGGACGCATTTTTAAAATAAACATTTTTAAAAATTGTTGGGTACTTTACCGTTTGCTAATAAGATTTTTAAATTTATTAAGCCTTTAAAAAATTTAAATTGCCTCGAAAATCCAAAAATTAAATTATTTTATACGTTATGAACCATATATATATATATATATATATATATATATACCATATATGTCACAAGGTTTGTTATTTAGGGCCCTTGTGACTGAGGGATAAAGGGGAATATGAAAATTAAGTATAAAGAATCCACATTTATACGTGTATTGTATATACATAAAATAGGTTAACAAGAATAGAATGCCAAATTATATAATGTAATAAGGGGGGATGCTGGTTGGGAGAGTTGACCTAGGGGCCATAAGGAATAGACCTTATAGGCCGGAAAGAGTCGGCCTTATGGGCCATAAAGCCTAACCACCATAGTGGGGTTTTACTTGGTTATGTTTAGTAGGGACCACATATTTCAGTGGTGTCCTCGGTTAGTAGGGACCACATATTTCAGTGGTGTCCTGGGTTAGTAGGGACCACATATTTCAGTGGTGTACTGCGTTGATCACTTGTAAGAGTGATGCCGGTCTATTTTCCTGCATCGGCTTTTATAGACGAAATTTGTGCATACTCAGCAATATTGATTATTGCTACGTTTTTATAGTGGTTTAATTAAATTTTACTAAACTATTTTATGACAATATGTTTAAGTCACTCGTTTATGATAAAGCTGACATGAGTCAAATAGCTTAATTTCAAGCCTTAAATACCGCTCTGGTGGGTGAAGCAGCATCTGTGATTAGGAACATACCGCTAACCTCTGATAATTATCGAGTAGTCTTTGATGCGATGATTAGGCGCTTTAATAATAAAAGACTTTTGGTAACACATTATTGGACGTCTACTTGTCAAGCCCCTTCTGCAAAATCGAGCAACCCACATGATTTGAGAATATTGTTGTCATCTTTTCGGGAAAATTTGGAAGCATTGTCAAACTATGATGATGTAGACCTTTTAGATTTTGCTAAAATGATTCTTCTTTTGCAAAATGTTGATACCAATTGAAAACTCAGTTTGATTAAGATTTAGTATAGTGATAAGTCATTAAATGAACCGAACCGAACCGTCCTATAAAGATTTGTTTAAATTCTTAGAGAAAAATTGTCGGGCTTTGGAAAATAGTTCTCTTTTGAATAATGTGGCAATCTAAAAGACGTTGCCGCCATTTGTAAATATCTGGAAGTAGAACTGTATTTTTCAGCTAGGTAAAACATTGATATGCCCGATACCTTTTATACAGTGCAGAAGGGGGGGTTCAGAAATAAGAAAATTTTAAGTGCGCCACAGTGTTTTAATACCAATCTTTTACAAAGAAGATCTTAATTAAAATACAGTTCAACTCAAACGTTGTAGCCAAACAATGAAACTCTACCTACTTTCGAGGCTTCCAGAGTATTTTTGTAATTAAGAAAAACCAAAAAGAAATTGACTCATTGACAAAATAAAATTTTATCAGATTGAATTGAGATGACAAAATTAGAAGCACGTTACAGGTAGATGGACTTCTTTAACAGGTCGTAGTGTACCTACATCTGAGGCAGTAGTGTGAGACTTAGTAATATAAATAAAATAAAAAAAATTCCCTTCCAAAATCATTAGGTCATAGGGGAGATCTGGACCAAATATCTGCTGTCATCATTCTTCGTTGGGTAGAATGAGACAGACAGCAACCCAGTCCGAGGTCCACCCCATGAGGTAAAATAATGTAAGGAAACCGCTAAAAAAAATAACTCTATCTCTCTTTTGTCTCTGCAAAGTTGGTTCATTCGATCGTACAAATAACACAAAAATTTAGTTCATTTTGTATATTTCAAATTGAAATCTAGGGGTAAAATAGAATTTATCATAGGAAAAACAAAATAAGGATGAATCCAAGTTGGAACAAACTAGCAGGGCTTTTTCGATTGTACAATAAAAATAGTTATGCCGCAAAACTAGGGTTATGACGTCATACCTTATCTTGCGTTTACAAGCAATGTTAAAATTATATGATGAAAATTATATATGAAAAAGAAATTATATCTAAAATAGCTGCTTGCATAAAATTGAAAATCTCCTACCTTGGTCCTCTTATTCTATTATTTTTTTACTTGTAAACCGTCCAGACATTTCCCAGACATTTTCCCCACTGCTGCATCGGGTTTCGTTCTGCCCGCGTCTCCCCTGCTGATTATCTAGCACATGACGCTAGGGCAGCACATGGTCAAAAAATGTTGTGGGATCTTGCCCGAGCGTGAAAACCCTGTGGAAAATGAAATATTTCAGTTTCCTGTAATTCGTCGGTTTTGCACGAGGTTCCCCTACACCGAGTAACTTAAATCAAGAACCCCATGTCGACTCAATAAAATAAAGCAGATTTCAACAGATGAACTAAAATAACCCTAACATAACTTTCCCAGGGTTGTATCAGTGCTACCACCGGCTTCACACCAGCGTCCAGCACAACCGTCCCGTGATGGATTGGACAGGGCTGTAGACAAAGGAGAAAAACAATATATAGTTTTTATCCAAAACGTGGTTTAAAAAAAATAAAAAAAACTCCAAAACTTCCCCACGTCTTTTGTCGAAAAATTACATTTCACACGAACACAGTTACAATTTGGAAGGCAAATATTGTCTTAAAGAATTCCAAAAAAATTAAAAAAAAATTGAACTTACCACGCTTCTTTCCGTAGAAATGGCGCAGGTCTTGAATCCCTCACTCAGAGGATGTCAGCCGTCACTCAAATACGTCAAAACAACGACGGACTTACAATTATACCGTCTTTGGTATAATTCTGCATCTACTGCAGTGCCAATAACCACAAAAACAATGGCGACACCAAAAGACGGCCACCAGCCCAGTCAAAATTCTTTAGGAAAGAGAGATGACACGTCCGAAAAAAATTTAAGATGCCGGAAAATCATTCCCCAACTTGGGTGTGGCACCGTACCAACCTAATTTTCCCGGTTAAATTTAAATAAGGATGCAAACCCATCCATAAAAAAGCGCTCTCACCAAAAAAATCCCTAGCCCCGGTTTGCAAGCCCGAAAAACCTAGACCGTTTTCAAGCCGGCCAATGACGACGTACACTAGTGCTTCGGAATAGGTCTGTAGGGGGCAGCATCAGTCAAGGGAACATCGAAAATGTCCTACGAGCATTGAAGTGTTGTCAGATCTATTTCTACGGATCATTTTTATAAACGAGGATTTTTGAGATGCACAACCAACTATGACCGAACAAATGTCAACCGGACCCTTGCTAACATAGCAAGTAGGAGGAAAATAACCAGCCAGGCTATAACAAGCTCAGCACTGAAACCATCAACTGTAAAATCAATTACTGGAGATCAGAGCATGCATCAAACCCAGGAATATTCGAACACTCAACCAATTCCCACATGAGTAAGGCCATACTAAGTGTAGAATTTAGTTGTATTTTAGTTATAGTTTTAGTCAAAAGTTTCCTTCGCTCTTTATATATGCTTTCTCTAAGATTCCTATGGTCTGACGCCATTTTTGTAAAACATTTTTACATTAATAAAGTTGTTTCTGAACTTGAACCTAAAAATACACATTGAACTACTGCTTAAACCCGGCCTAAGAGTGTTCAGATGTTAAGTTTGCTCACTACTAGCTAGCCCTACATAATTTTTCAATCTGACTAACTGAGCTAGATGTCAACTTTATTCAACTATGATTATATATTAATTTATATAATATAAAAATACGATTTTGTTTATTTTTTAGTCCTGGTTTTTATCCCTCGTTTATCTCCAATTTACAAAAGTGCATAACTTGTATTTATTTTATCTTCTCCTTATCAAGGTAATAAAGATATCAAAGTGGGCGGAGCCTCGGTTGTTCCTGGTCAAACCGTGGACCTAAATATGTTCTCGTGCTACAAAAACTAGCTAATCCGTGAAGAAAAAGAGGTTCGGAAGAGAAATCATTGTCCTAATATCCTCGAAAATAAACATAAGCAACTGTCCATGAAATGTTTATCCAAATGTTTCCTTCCTGTTACTGAAACCATTTGTGATGTGGCAACGCCGCCATTCCCCAGAATTACACCGGGTAGATTGGATTAGAATACTTTTCTCATTTCGTCTATTTATTGAACGTACGCGGTCGCTAAAACAGCTGATTATTGATTTCATAAACGTCACAGAACCACGAAATTCCAGATAAACAAAACAATGAAAAGTTTTTATGTGATTTCTCCCGACCTGTGGTCTTAAATTCCAATTACGATGCCTAAATAATGCGACGTGTGCAGTGGTTACTACAACGAGATGGAATGTCTTCTCTATAAGGTAAATTTCTGGACAATATATAACCTCAAAACCTAGCTCTATAAAATACCCTTAATTTGTGTACAGAAAGACGAATCGAAGAGCTTTGGTTATTTACATAAATAAAACAAATATGTAACGTGTGCCTTAAACGTAAAAATGACACGTTTAATAATCCCCCCCCCCTATCCCAACTTCAAGACGATTAACCTAAAAAGGTTAATCGGAGAGGTCCGCTGCCGACTTAAAGTCTTTGGCATGCCAACTCCCTGGTAGTACTTTACCCGATGGTTCCTGAAGCTCAAATATCCAAGGAGAAATTTTATTCCTAATCACATAAGGACCAACGTATTTTGGTGCTGACTTCTTCGAGAAAAACTTCGCAGCATCTGACAACACATAATTTTTCTTCCAAACACGCTGACCCACAACAAATTTGGGTATCCTTGTACGCAAATTATACTGAACTACGTTTTTCTCTCCCGCAACCTCAAGCCTTCTCTTAACATCAGCATAGAGCTTCCGGAAACATTCGTTCTTACTCTCAGCTGTAGATTGTACACCATTCTCTTCAGATAACAAAACTGGGTTGGAGTAATCTTTTCCTGACAGACACATATTCCTACCAAAATTAACAAAGAAAGGAGATATGTTGGTTGTCTCATGGGTTGCAGTACGAATCGCACAGGCAAGTTTATGTATTTGTTCATCCCACTTCCTGTGGTTGTCTTTCACATAACAACATAACATGGTTTTTAACGTACGATTCGTCCTTTCTGTTGGATTCGCTCTGGATTGATAATACGGATTATACTGAATTTTAACCTGATAACTCTCAGCGAAACGTTTAAACTCATTACTTTTGTACTGAGGGCCATTATCACACAGTAGCAAACAGGGTACTCCGAAGACCATAAATACTTGCTCCTCAAGATGCTTAACAACAGCTTGAGTAGGGGCTGTTCGCATTGGAAAAACTAAGGAAAACTTACTCAAATAGTCCGTAACGACGAGAATCCAGCAATTACCCTATGTCGAACGAGGTAAAGGTCCACATAAATCCGTTGAGATAATTTCCCAAGGACGAGTTGGTTTTAGGTGAGATATCATCTGATCAGATACACCCTGTGTATCACCTTTATGAGCTGCACAGAGACATTTCTTTACAAAAGTTGCAACGTTCTGCCAGTCTGTGGAAAGTTTTATACACACCCATATGTCCTGCGATGGGAGGATCGTGAGCTTCTCCAATAATTTTACGCCTATGATCTTTGGGGACTACCTCTTTCCAATATTCGTTAGATGGTGAAAGTTGAGGGTATTCTTGTATGAAATAATTATACAACTTATTATCAGTGTATCTCCAATTCATAAATTTTAATGGTGATTCTACGACCCTCTTTACCATCTTTTGGTACCATCGATCTTTAATTGCTGTTGAAACGTCTCTGGGCTGCGAGATTGTATCAATCATGGGTACTGCACGAGGCAACATGTCCGGGACAACTAAATCTTTCCCTTTTCGATGGATTACTTCAAAGTCATATTGCTGCAGTTTTACAGACCAACGAGCAAGTCTTCCACTGGGCTCTTTCAAGCTATAAAGCCATTTTAAGCTAAAATGATCTGTTATGACCTTAAATGAGATCCCCTCAATATATGGCCGGAGCTTCTCTATCGCCCAAACCAATGCCAAACATTCTCGCTCGGTGGTCGTGTAAACACGTTCTTGCTTAGTCAAAGATCGACTTAAATAGCATAGGACTTTGTCTCCCTCAGGATAAGGCTGCGTTAAACATGCTTCTATTCCATATCCTGATGCGTCTGTTTGAATTACAAATTCTTTGGTATAAACTGGACATGTAAGAATCGGTGCAGTCACTAAAAGTTCCTTAATCTTAATAAATGATTTTTCGCAGCCTGGAGTCCCATCGAACTTTTGATTCTCCTTAGTTAGAGCTGTAATTGGAGCTATTATCGCTGAAAAATTCTCTATGAAACGTCTATACCAGGTTATTGTACCTACAACTCTACGAACTTCTCTGACATTTCTTGGCCTCTGGAGCTCTAACATGGCTTTAATTTTATAAGGGTCAACTCGGATGCCTCAACGGTCCACTACGAATCCTAACTAAGTCATTTGGCCTACACAGTTGGCATTTCTCCCAACTTACCGTTATCTTTGCATTCTGCAATCTTCGTAGGACTTCGTCCAGAATTCTAAGATGTTCAGAAAAGCTCTGTGTGACAATTACGAGGTCATCGAGATATACGTACACGTAGGGGTCTAAATCGTTTCCTATGATGCTATCTATGAGTCTCTGCCAAGTTGCAGGTGCATTATGAGGACCAAAAGGTAAACGCTTAAATTGGAATAGATTTCGTCGACAGATGATTGCTGTTAGTGGCTTTGATGATTCTTCCATTGGTACTTGCCAATAAGCCCTTTTGATATCTAAAGTTAACAAGTACTTAGCATCTTTCAACTTGTCAAGGGTCTCGGATACGAGTGGTAAAGGATAACTATCACGCGCCGTCACTGAGTTCAATTTGCGGTAGTCTACGCAGAAACGATATTTCTTTGTGTTTTTCTTTTGTACCATTACCACTGGTGAAGCCCATGAACTACTACTCCGTTCTATATCATCAAGTGTTAACATTTCGTCGATCTCGTCATCAATAAGTTTTTGAATGACCGGTGAGACCTTATATGAACGTGGTTATAAGCTCGGTGCTGCATCTGTTGTAATCTTATGTTCTACTCTGTACATCCCAGTGAGTCACCCATAATAGTCTTATATTTATCGACCAATTCCTCTAGTCGTCCTGATTCATAAGGCGTAAGAGTAGTTTGTTGGTCTGATGTTTCTAAAGAACAAATAACATCTTTATTATCGGCAAAGTGCCACTCATTAGTACATAAGTTCAGTACTATCCCCATCGAAATCCAAAAAAAAAGTGTGCGGCAACTCAGGAACGACGACGACCTCTATTCCACCTAAATTTATCCTGAACTCGCATAGAAAGGTGCACTATCTCAATACTACTCGTGCTTTGACCATTTGCCACAATACAACTCGTTTTCTTCGTGGTATCAAGTGAAAAACCAAACCTTTCGATGATTCCCTAAAAAGGTACGTGAAGCCCCGGAATCCAACAAACCTAGTAACTTATTTCCGAGCACATCCACTTCTAAATAAGTTCTCTCATCTTTACGAGCATGACTTATCACCTAATCTAAGACGTACGTTAGCCTATCGGTCGATGCTTGTTCAGGCTGA
Organism: Aspidapion aeneum; assembly: GCA_963576565.1. Classification (NCBI taxonomy): domain Eukaryota; kingdom Metazoa; phylum Arthropoda; class Insecta; order Coleoptera; family Brentidae; genus Aspidapion; species Aspidapion aeneum. The sequence continues at coordinate 129,460,210 of OY755038.1, forward strand.
CTCGAAGGTCGACCGCCTACGAGCGCCTGGGTCCGTTTCCCTGACGATTACAATTACGACATTCTCTTACTGTTACCCCTGCTTGTCCACACGAATAACACCGCATCTGTAGCAAACAACGTCCCTATTTACCCTACCAGACCTAACACCCTGTGGTGGTTGTACATCCCTGTCATTTACGCTAGACTGACCACTAGCTGGTTGTTGTCTCTCTCTATCAGCTCTAGCAGAGAAACTGCTTGTTGGCTGTCGCCTATCTCTGTCGAATCTATTAACAGGATGATTTAAATTCTGTTGGCTCGATGTCCCTTTACCTGATATTTGAATTGCATCAACCCCTGTTGGAAAATCTTCAGTATCGCTCTCTACGTCAACGTAGGCCAAGTCAGGTTGGAATGATTGGTTTCTCCTAGGTGTAAAATTTTCTTCCTCTAAACCATATCTCTGGTCTATTCTACGACACAGATCTTTTAAATGTGATAGGCTATTGACCTCAGTAGCAATTAACCCATTCTTATAAATGTCCGTGATATTTCTGAAGACGATGGCTAATTTCGCCTCTTCATAACAGGACAGCCAAGTCTTTGGAAATACGTATTAATGATAGCAATATAGGTCCCTATAGACTCTCCAGGGCCTTGTTTACGTTTTTGGATTTCCTTCAATAGCTTCTTCCCATGTATAGACTTCTCTACGTACGTCTTTGTAAAAAGTATAAGCTGACTTTTCAAAGAGATCAATGCCTGAGTTCAGTAAAACCTTTTTGCTAACTCCTCTGGCCTAACTCAACTCGTCCACTCTCTCAAAAAATGCAGTGACGGAGATCGTACCCCTCTCGCCTGTAAACTTTAAGTTCCATTTATGCGGAGGTACCGGTGCAACGTGATATGAGGTACCAGGATCACTTGACATTGGTACTGGCGACAAACATGAAAATGGTCGTGACTGAGCAATTGATGCTATGCTACTTTGGAGGGCAGCTAAACTCAAAGGAACAACGGTAGACGGTTGTTGATAACGAAAAGCTGATGTACCGTCATTCTTAATTAGCATTGGGGGTGGTGCCAGTATTGGTGCTTGAGTTGGGTTCGTTAGTAATTGTATTTGCACTGGAGCAATAACCGACGGTTGGTTCGTAGGCTGTTGAGCTGTTCTCTATGTGCTCGAGGGCTGTGGTTGCGGGAAATGAGACTGGTTGGGTGTGTTGCCAGCATTTGTTGAGTGGTCTGAGCCTCGACTCGTTGATTGGGTTTCAGATGCTTCATCATCATCTGAGGTCACGCCAACTCTTAATAAATCTGTTGCTTGGCTCTGCAATCTCTCAATCAAACTCAAGGTTTCCGCAACCAGTATGCCCTTTGTTTGACTTTAAAGTTGGACTGATTCATGTTGTTAATCCTGGCTAACACGTGTTCCAACCTTACAGCGATTTTTCTAAACTCTCCCCCGTTGCTCGTACCAGAGAACTTCTCTACCAGCGGTACCAGACTATCTAGCTTCTTCATGCAGCTAAAAGCATCCTGGGCAAATTTAAATGGATACGAAGAGTATCTCATACTTGCATCAGTCTTTTCTCTTTGCTTAATCAGCATGAGCTGTTGCTTAATTTCTTCCACCGATTAACTCGTCCTTGACTAAGTACCTTATGATAGACAACCGACTCAAAGAAATAGCCATGGTGCCTTTTATATTAAAACTTTAAACTTTAAAACTCTTAATTATACCTCGCAATTATAAAACTAAACCAGGCAATAACAAACACAAAGTTCACTTTAAATTCACTAGTGAAAATCTCTATAAATTTTCTCAAAAATGTAGAAAATATAAAACTTAAATACGGGAAGACGCGAACAAAACCGAAAAACACCGGAGCAGTAAGAAAATAAAATTTATTTGCATTGAAAAATGTAATCATAGTTTATATTAAGTATTTGCACAACCAACTATGACGTCCAACCTTGCAGAGAGAAATAGCTACTTAAATCCTAAATTAGAATTAACAAGTAGCCATAACAAAAGTAAAAAAAAATAAAAGAGAGACAAGAGCTTTGGCAGGTATTCAGGTCTTATGTTTCACTCCTGCGTGAGTAAAACCAAAAAAAAAATAGTTGCGCTTATCCTAGCTGAACTGGATTAAAATTAAAGTTAAGTTATGTTTGTTTACCTCAGCAACCGAATAGGTAAATTTATCCCTAAATGGAACGTACAACAAACTACCTATAACAAAAATCCTAAAGCTGTTGTACACAGTTAACGCTAGGGTATACTTCTGCTATTGCAGAACGGCTCGACAACTAAACTCCTCAAAAAAAACCCAAATTTCCGTATACAATGATTTTTCTCGAAAGAATAAATCAAAACCCACTTTAGCCTGGTTACCTATTCTGAGATTACACGAATCATGCATTGCTTAAGGCAACATCATCCCTTAATATATAAGTGAACGCAATAAACATCGGAACTGATGTTCATGTTATAGAAATCGTAAAATATTCTTAAATAAAAAAAATCCGCTAGATAAAATTGCGTTGAATTAGATTAGTAAGGATGTTGTGTGTAATTATAAAAAATTTAAAAAAAATTACCGATGATGTTAAAAAATGTATACAAATAACGTCTTGGTAGGACTGCAACTCTCTAATAATCATTAAAATGAAATCCCCAAAATTTAAACTAAATTGATGCAAACCATGGTCAAAAAGACCCTAGGATCGTACCGGAAGGTGTAAAAAAAAAATTTTTGTTGTCGACCACAGTAGCCCAATAATAAAAAAAAATAATTAGTGGCTCACTAAAATTTTCAAAATATTACTCTACTCTAATAGGTAGTTTGGAGTAGGGAGAAAAAAAATTAAAACAAATGGTGATAGGTTGTTAAAACTCGAGGGTTCGAAATGAAATTATATTTTAATTAAGAAAAAAAAATATTTAAATAAACCGGTGAAATCATTGTAGGGCAAGGTACTACTATGCACCAAAAAAATTTTGCAACAAGAAAATCAAGTTTCCTTTTTTAAAAAAACTATTAAAAAAAAATTAAAAAATTTTTTTTCTCGACACAGTAAAGAATTATCTTGTATGCATTTTTAGAAAAGCAAATATGAAAACAACTCCAAGGTCCAACTATAAGACCGTTGTAAAACTAAATCTGACTACTCAAATGTATTTACACACAGCATCCAAAAAAAAATTTTTTTTTACTGCTTTATGCATTCTCAGATCCTTATTCCTGGTGTTCACGAGATATAAAATTAAGTCGGACCCTTCTCACAACTAATAGTCAAAGCAAAATTACCAAATGTCCAAGGGCTAATGAGACCCTATCCCTAAAAATGACATTTTGAAATGCAACAGATGGGAATAATCCTGCGTAACAACCAGACAACAAAAATCAAGAAGCCAAAACTGTTACATTAATTTTAAAAGAGCATAATAAACTCCCAGCCCAATTAAACTTTTGTTATATCAACAAAACTCGGCCTAAAAAAAACTTTTTATTAGACATTTCCCCTATTTCCTAAGTATAATGTCAATAAACCCAAAAACTTGTGATTTCCATTCCAATCCCATCTGGACCCTATATATTTTTTAAACAGTTAAACGCCCACAGGCGAAACAGTATCTTATTTAAAAAAAAAGGGTGAAGATATTTTGAAGCACCCTGTGAAAATAGGACACTATTATGGAAAACTGTTCAGATCAGTGTTAACTTACTAATTCCCAACCCAAATATATCTAGTTCCCTCATGTGCATGTTACTATTTCAATTCCTATCATAACTAAACAGATCACCAAACCTGTCTTTCTCCGCAAATCTGCAAGGTCCTGGAAAATGAGATTCAGCCTGTAGGCCAAATTTGGATGTATTTTAATTTAGCGAAAACTGAAGTTGCAAAACCCTAAAAAGATTAATAGGAAGTCCTCGTTCATCGATTTCTGCAATCCGAACCAAACATTTCTTCCATTTCCACCCGGCTCGCGGGAGAAAAAAAACCCTAATTATTGCAATATAAAAGGTAGCTAGTTGCTTTATACCCTCTACAACTATCAGATTAAAAAAAAAAGAGATGCCCTCATCAATGTTTAGTCGCATCAAAGAAAACCAATTGTTTTTAAATTTATTCTTATATTATTCTTTTTTTTTTAAATCAATGATCTTAAATTTATTGTTTAACCTGAACACTTTCCCATTTATTCCACAACAGTGTATTGCAATTTAAAAATTTGCTTCATTATTTGAGGTGACCAGTATAAAATTATGTTAAAATTTAAAAAAAAAAGAAAAAAAAATATTTCCCAACAAACAAGTTCCAAGTTTTCATCCCTAAAGAGGCACTTTCTTAGTCTAACACCATCCATCGTTATCCGACATAACGCTTTAATATCAGAAGCAACAAAACGAAGCTTAAGTGAGAAAACTAAGCAAGTAAGTTGGAAGTTGAGTCACAATGCACGCAGATGTAAGGCCCCTTTAAGTACACGCCTCTGTCCTGAAATGCAAACTATCTAAAAACTCTGAATAATAGCATACCTGTCGTCAAACAAAATTTAGCATGTAATAAAAATAATTCATATTATACCAGTATCCTCAAAACAAAACGTTTTTTCTTTTAAGACCCGAACACCCAACCAATAAATCTTGTTATTTAAAATTATGATGCGGAAGTAAAAACATTTATTTATTCCTGCCTGATAAACTCAAGACAAAAAAAGTTCCCTTTTGTAACTCAAGAAGTTCCCGTTTGGTCCTCTAAAAAAATATAACCTGTCTGGTCACCCTTTAAAACTACGACCACTATACAAACCGTTTTGACCAAAACAAGAATTCGAGAAGTTATGTTTACAGAAAAAAAGAATCTTTTTAAGAAAAATTAAATTATTTAAAAAAAAGAAGTAAAATTTTGAAATATTTTTACCAATTACCACCGCCTAGCATTTATATCTAGTTGAAAGTTTCTCTTAAATTTACTGACCAATTTCACGGCTTCAAAATAACATTACTTTAAAAAAATTACTGAACTTTACAAATGAACTAAAAAAAATAAACAAACTTGTATCTATATCTGTCTCAGTTAAACATTTCTTTTGTGGTATTATATCTAGTTGGGCTTCAAATTCATTTTCTCTGTATTCAATCCCGAGCAGGCAAAACTTCTTAAGGCTCAAACATAAATGTTTGCCCTCCAATGGCCATGACCAATCTATGACCTGAACGCAGAAAAAAAATATAGAAAAAATAATTGTGAACCAGAAAAACTTTAATTGATAGAAATACCCGTAGGTCATTTTTTTTTAAATGCAATCCTAAGCCAGACGCTGTATTTTCTACCTAAAAAAATTTGACCAGTCACGAAAACACAACTAGACAACTAGACTCGGCAACCAAAGACCTAAAAAAGACTGCCCCAAAAAATACCCAAAAAAAATGTTAACTGGAATTTTTGGTGTTGATGTTCAGCCAATGTGTTGCTGTAGGGGTTTTAGCCTTGTGTTTCCTAACGTCCCGAGCCAACATTAAGTAGTAGTACCCTCCTCTGACCCGATGTAACTGAGTGACATAAAGTGTTAAGCATCAACAACAGTTACCACCAAAAAACAAGAAAAGAAAATGGCAAAGCAAAATAAACTCATTTTCCTTTTCTTTCATTTTCATTAATTTATACTTTCAACTAAATAAAATTACCAGCTGTTAGGCTATATTTACTTTAAAACAACCCAGTCAAGAAAAATTTGTGGGAAACCCTGTAAAAGTATTCCAACTTCCAAGTGGTGATATCCGACAAAAAATTCAAAATCACCCAAAAAAAATATATCTTGACCTGTATAAATTGACTGCACTAAAAATAATAGGTGAAACAATTTCTATCTTATTACAAGCAGGAAATAATAAAATAATAGTAGTTGGTAACCTGTTGAAAAAAATTGTTTTCACACTACCTATGTCATATATTTAAAACATAAAAAAACATGTCTGGGGGTCCATTGTTAGCTCCCGCTAAATTTCGCGGTTGTTTGTAAATTTTAAAACCACACAATTGGATGATGGACAGAGTGCATTTTCGCGCATTTTGGACATGCGCACCAAGAATCAGTGAGATCCTTTCTACCGCCTTGAGAAAATGGCGTGTTAATTTACTTTCTCCAACTATTTCAAATTTCTACACTTGAAAGTGCTCGATTTTGGTGTACTGAAGCACAGAACTAAAAACTTCAGCCCTTCAGCTACGTGGTGACATCATTAGATCCAGACAGGGGCCCCTTGGAGCGTGGAGAAATTGGCTGCAAACTGGTGAGTGCTTTGTTTCTGATTTCCGTTGTGTGGTACCAACAATTAACCTATGGACCTTAATTATTTTGTGATTTCATATCAATATATTTATGTTTGTTCGCGCTTTCATTAATTAAAATATATACAGTCCATTGCAGTTATCGTTTTTCTAACTGCGGGCAAACATAAGTGCTCCTTCGACCAGATTATTTAAATTTACTCCGTACGACGGTATTAAGAAGTCGGCCATTTATTTCATTTTCACATTTTCGCCGAGATCATACGGCCTTGAATTTTGCCAATCGTGTTGAACCGAGAGAGAGTGTCGCTCGAACTTCGGTTGTCCGGCGCAATTCACCTGTTTTCGGTCCGCTGCTATGGTAACGTAGGGTCGACCGCGTGGTCATTCAGTATAAACAAAAAACGAGAAGCAATCAAAACAAACAAGCAATTTCAGTGAATAGATGTGTTCCATATCATTTCGATATTTAAAACAATTTTCATCAATTGCGATAAATTAGTGCATATTTTCGACAATTCGTCATTTTTCTATTTCAGAAGCATTAATTTAGCGTTAATTGTATATTTACCGACATTTCTGTGATAAGATGTGTTCCATATCATTTCGATATTTAAAACAATTTTCATCAATTGCGATAAATTAGTGCATATTTTCGACAATTCGTCATTTTTCTATTTCAGAAGCATTAATTTAGCGTTAATTGTATATTTACCGACAATTTCGTCATTTCAAAGGTAAAATCATGTCTATCAAAAAAGCCGTGCAAAAACGCAAGGGTTTTTTATCTGCGATCACCGAGTGTTATGTGTTATCACAGACCGCGGCAACGGACAAAAAAGCGAGAAACGAGTTTCAAGTGAGGTATTCCGACTTGGATGAAACTTTCGATAAATGCATGTTGGCACATAATGCCTATAAATGACTCGGACGACGAGGAGTTTAAAACGCAGGATGCGATCCTTTCAGAAGCTCGTAAATATTTTTATGCGTGTAAGGGGGTTTACTCTAAAATATTTCCGGTTGAGGCCCCATCCTTTTCGGGATCATATGTTCGACAAAACGAAACTCCAAAACTCAAAAAGTTAGGTATTCCCATATTTCGAGGTGATAAAAAATTATGGCCAAGCTTTTTCGATCTTTTTAATAACATTATAGATCAAAATCAAAGTCTAAGTAACGTTCGAAAACTTCAATATTTATTTTCATAGCTCGAGGATGAGCCTTTAAAATTGATATCAGGGATTAGCTTATCTGATCAAAATTATAAAATTGCTTACGACAAATTAGTCAATAGATATCAAAACAAGCGAGACCTCGCAAATGATGCTTTAAGCACAATTATGAACTCCACATTAAAAAACGAGTCAGCTAAAGAATTGCGTAATTTAATTGACACCTTTTCAGAATCCCTAGAAATTTTAAAATCACTTAGCTTTGACGTTGACAGTTGGGACTTTATTATTTTTTTCATTTTGTTAGAAAAATTGGATATTCCGACGCCAATACTAATACCGAAATTCCCACTTTTCAGTCACTTTTTCAATTTCTAGAAAAAAGATGTAAATTTTTGGAATCACTTCCTCAATCAACAGCACCCAAAAAGGTGCCTACCTATCAAAAATCAAATTCTATGCAAAATCAGTTTGGGCAAAAGCCTACCTATCAAAATTCAAATTCTATGCAAAATCAGTTTGGGCAAAAGCCTACCTATAAATCATTAACTTCCCCTTTTATAGGACTGGCTGGCACCTCAACTAATTCAAGTACGAGAATAAAATGTTTCCGGTGTAATCAAGGTCACGTGCTTTCGAAATGTCAAACATTTCTTGACCTCTCACCTATCCATCGCCTATCTTTCGTCAAGTAGAAAAAATTATGTCTAGCGTGTTTTCATCCCTCGCATGGGGTAGATACAAGCAAATCAAAATATTCATGCAGGACTTGCAATAGTAAAAGGCACCACACTTTAACTCATATCTTAGAAACTAATCAAGAGTCTGGAAGCCAAGATACTAGTCCTGTCATTCACACACCACCTGTCAATAATCTTCATGTGTCATTAAATACCTCAGGACCTTCAGGTACGTTTCTTTTATGCACCGCCATAATAGATGTTATGGACGGTTGCGGAAATTTTCAACCTGTAAGGGCACTGCTTGATTCTGGATTACAGACAGGATTCATCAGTGAAAAGTGTATTCATCGTCTTAATTTTCCTAGGCGAAGTTACACCACTGAAATTTTCGGATTAAATCAAATGTCTTCTTTTACTTCCAAAGGGCTCGTTCAATGTCACATTAAGCCACAAGGACAGGTCACTCCTTTACTTAATTTCGAAGCAATGGTCGTTCCACAATTATGTTCCAATATGCCTACATTCACTTTGAACGATAATCAGTGGAAACACTTGGAAAACCTTAAACTTGCCGACCCATCTTATTTCAAATCTAGACCTGTGGACCTAGTTATTGGTTGCGAGCTATTTGCACAGATATTCAAGGAGGGCAGGGTTCTTGGACAAATAGGGCAACCTTCAGCCCTTGAAACCATCTTTGGCTGGGTCGTCATGGGAAAAGTGGACGAAGTAGGTAGTCTTACGGAACGAACCAGTTGTTTTTTAACGAGTCATTCACCTCCGTTAGAGGTCATTATCCCTAGGTTTTGGGAAATCGAACATTTGCCTTATCAAAGGAAGAAAAACAAGCGGAATCAATTTTTACTGCGAGTGTCGTACAACAACCGAGCGGTAGATTCATGGTAGATCTTCCGTTTAAAGATAAAATAAACCCTGACCTAGGAAATACTTATCCGCAAGCTTATCGTAGATTTTTACTTCTAGAAAATAGATTAATCAAAAATCCTGATCTGTACACTGCCTATTCAAGTTTTATGCAAGACTATATCGATTCTAATCATATGAGTTTAGTTTTATCTAGTCAACCAAAAGTCGACGAATCAAGTTTTTTAGCACATCATTGCGTACTAAAGCCGGAAAGCTTAAGTACAAAATTAAGGGTAGTCTGGGATTGTTCGGCAGTCACCCCAAAGAATATTAGTCTCAATGACACGTTGTTATCTGGACCGAAACTTCAAAAGGATATTGCTTCTTTACTCCTTACGTTTCGTCTTAATCCTATTGCCTACATTGCTGATATCAAACAGATGTTCCGTCAAGTCCTTATCAATCCTTATCACCGTCCTTATCAAAGGATATTGTGGAGGTTTTCTCCACAGGACCCACTTTCAGTGTGGGAACTTTCTACTGTTACTTTTGGCATGACATGCTCACCTTTTCTAGTCATGCGTACCTTAAATGAGCTGGCAGAGAGAGAAAAGGAACGTTTTCCTATGGCTACTACTGTTCTAAAAACGTCAATTTACATCGACGATATCTTGGGAACTAGCCCTTCGCTTTCTGAAGCTCTTTCCCTTCAAACGGAACTCAATGATTTGTTGAAGTCGGGAGGATTTGAACTTAAAAAATGGGCAAGCAATTGTCCTGAATTATAGGCAACATTGCCAGAATCCGATCGTCAAATGCCTCTCTCTTTTGACAAGGAGGAACCCCACTTTATCAAAGTTTTAGGCCTTCAATGGCATCCAAAAAACGACATTTCTTCTTATCAATGCCGAATGAAGGACAAACCCCCAACTAAACGTTCTATTTTATCTATCATAGGAATAATCTTCGATCCCTTAGGTTTTCTTTGTCCCTTGTTGCTACAAGCAAAATTTATTTTGCAACAGTTGTGGATATCGAAAATAGGCTGGGACGAAGAACCAGATTCTTTTATCATCGACTCTTGGAACAAACTTCGTTCTGAATTCCCGCTTCTTTCAAATTTTCAATTACCCCGACAAATCAAACTGTCTAAAACCAATACCTGTCAAATCATCGGCTTCTGTGAAGCTTCAATTCGAGGCTACGCAGGCGTCGTGTATTTTCGTGTAGAAGAGGAAAACAATATATCTGTTTCTCTCATATCTGCAAAATCTAGGGTCGCGCCTATAAAGTCACAAACTTTGGCTAGGCTAGAACTCTTAGGCGCATTTCTTTTAAGCGAATTAATTGATTTTGTCTTATCTAGCTATGAAGGAAAAATAACTTTTACAAATATCGTTACTTTCTGCGATTCGCAAGTCGTATTGCACTGGCTTTCATCCCCTCCTAATCGCTGGCAAACCTTTGTTGGAAATCGAGTCAGAAGAATCCAAGAAATCATTCCCTCAAACTCATGGCGCTACATTCCTTCTGCTTTAAATGCAGCCGATATTGCGTCACGAGGGGCCACCCATTCACAGTTCATTTCACATGACATCTGGTGGAACGCACCGTCGTTTTTGTGGTCTCCCGAAAACGAATGGCCCGATTTTCATAAATCAAAAATGCCGATTGATTTCGGAGATATTAATCTAAAGGAAAAGCCAAAGGTCTGTTGCAATGCGATAATTGATGTCAACTTCTTAGATCAGCTTCTTATCAAATATTCATCTATATCAAAAATTCAACGTATCATTTGTTATGTCCTTCGAATAGTGAACCTTTTTCAAAACCATTCCTATCAAAAACCCACTAAGCCACCGGACCAAAAAATTATTTTTGAAAATATTGTTTTTCCTACCACCGATGAGATGCAAAGTGCGTTACACCTTCTTATCAAACGCGTTCAAGGTTCTTCCTTTTCTGAGCTTTTTGCCGCGTTATCTAAGGATAAACCAATACCGAAACCTTTTCAAAACTTTCACGTTTTCTTGATGAAAATAATATCATTAGAGTCGGTGGCAGATTACAAAAATTTGACCTTTTGTCTTATTCTGCAAAACACCCCGTCTTACTTTCGAGTAACCATCGTTTAACTACTCTTCTTATCGAGTCCACTCATCGACAATACCTTCATCCTGGGTTTAAAACATTACATAATCTGCTTTTACAGCAATTTTGGATATTATCTGCCAGACGGGCAATTCAAAGAACCATATCCAAGTGTTTGCAATGTTTTAGAATCAACCCTAAACCCTATAGACCGCCCATAATGAGTTCACTCGCTCATCAAATCAATCAACTTAAACCTTTTTCGAGTATAGCTATCGACTTTTGTGGACCTTTCTTTGTGATTCCTCATCGTTACCGTGGTTGTAAAGCTTTCAAATCGTATGTCTGTGTGTTTGTCTGTACGGCCACACATTGCGTGCATTTGGAATTGACCATGGAACTGTCCACCGAAGGGTTTGTAGGTGCATTCCATCGATTCATTTCCAGACGTGGAAGCGTGACGCAATGCTGTTCAGATCAGGGCACTAATTTTATATGGTTTCGTAACCAATTACTTGATTACGCAAGAAGTGCGTCCACCAGACTTTCTATTCGTTGGCCTCTGGGACCCCCTCTCAGTCCACATTTCAATGGCCTAGCAGAAGCTGGCGTCAAAGGTTTTAAAACTCACTTTGTTCGAGTTGTCGGTGACCAGAAGTTGTCCATCATGGAAATGTCCACCCTTACATGTCGCATAGAAGCCGTACTTTATAGTCGCCCTTTATCTCCTGCCTCTTCAGACCCACACGATCTTCAACCTCTTACCCCTGGGCATTTTTTGACCCTTGAACCCCTTAATTCAGAAATTCCGGAGTCAGATTTGTCCGAGGTTCCCCTAAATCGGCTCTCGAGATGGCAACTAATCCAAAAACTACATAATGATTTTTGGAAAACTTATTCTGTAGAGTATTTGCATACGCTACAACAGCGACACAAGTGGGCTGATTCGTTCCCAAATATCAAATTAAATGATTTGGTTATCAGAACGAGTGATCACATTCAGTCACCTCTGAAATGGCCAGTCGGTCGGGTCATCGAACTGCATCCCGGCGGAGACGGTCAGGTGCGTGTACAAACGGCTACCGGTGTTTACAAGCGGCCAGTTGTAAAACTGTGCCTCTTGCCGAATTAAAAGTAATTTTAATTTTTCTACCTATTGAAGTCAATTATTACAATAGGTAATTCTTTCTTATTTTTTTAAAATTTTGTATGTTTGTTTTGCCTTTTTTGGGTTTTCGCTATCTCTAAATAAACTTACGCTACTTATCTGTTTTTCATTCTTTTATATTTATCGGTCGATCATTTTTTTATATCTATATCTGTCCGGCTGGATATTCTAAAATTGTGTGTTTTGGAGGGCAGTTATGTTAGCTCCCGCTAAATTTCGCGGTTGTTTGTAAATTTTAAAACCACGCAATTGGATGACGGACAGAGGGCATTTTCGCGCATTTTGGACATGCGCACCAAGAATCAGTGAGATCCTTTCTACCGCCTCGAGAAAATGGCGTGTTAATTTACTTTCTCCAACTATTTCAAATTTCTACACTTGAAAGTGCTCGATTTTGGTGTACTGAAGCATAGAACTAAAAACTTCAGCCCTTCAGCTACGTGGTGACATCATTAGATCCAGACAGTGGCCCCTTGAAACGTGGAGAAATTGGCTGCAAACTGGTGAGTGCTTTGTTTCTGATTTCCGTTGTGTGGTACCAACAATTAACCTATGGACCTTAATTATTTCGTGATTTCATATCAATATATTTATGTTTGTTCGCGCTTTCATTAATTAAAATATATACAGTCCATTGCAGTTATCGTTTTTCTAACTGCGGGCAAACAGTCCATCCACCTATAAATCAACAAAAAAAATGAAGTAAATTTACATTACTGTGTTTATTTTTCTTAAAAAAAAATTAAAACATATTTTTTTTACAAAAAAAACTCATGCTTTTTATCTACTTATTTTCTTAATAAATAAAATGATTCTTTTGTTGTCCAAGAAAAAAAACTTGTGCAGAAAAGCTAATAAAAAAAAAATCATGAGAATTATTAAATCAACATAATGAATTTAAAAACTACGCTTCAATATTACCAAAAAATATAAAAAATGTTAGTTCCAAAACCAATGATGATGGCAAATCTTGTTTTTTATTAAAAAAATGATTGAGTGTCAAAAACACCGACAGCCACTGAAAGGCTTTAGCTGTAACACAGAAAAAATTTTCTCCAAAAAAAATTTCAAAGAAAAGTTTTTTTTTCCAAATTCAAAAAAAATAAAAAAAAAATACATCAGATGTTAAAAAACCTAGCCAAAAACACACGTATGGCGCCATTTGTGAATATCTGGAAGCAGAACTGTATTTTTCAGCTAGGTAAAACATTGATATGCCCGCTAACTTTTATACAGTGGAGAAGGGGGGTTCAGAAATAAGAAAATTTTAAGTGCGCTACAGTGTTTTAATACCAATGTTTTACAAAAAGATCTTAATTAAAATACAGTTCAACTCAAACGTTGTAGCCAAACAATGAAACTCTACCTACTTTCGAGGCTGCAGAGTTTTTGTGTAATTAGGAAAAACCAAAAAGAAATTGACTCACTGACAAAATAAAATTTTATCAGATTGAATTGAGATGACAAAACTAGAAGCACGTTACAGGTAGATGGACTTCTTTAACAGGTCGTAGTGTACCTACATCTGAGTCAGTAGTGTGAGACTCAGTTATATAAATGATTGTAAAAAAAATACCATTCCAAAATCATTTCGTCATAGGGGAGATCTGGACCAAATATCTGCTGTCATCATTCTACGTTAGGTAGAATGAGACAGACAGCAACCCAGTCCGAGGTCCACCCCATGAGGTAAAACAATGTAAAGAAACCGCTTAAAAAAAATAACACAAAAATTTAGTTCATCTTGTATATTTCAAATTGAAATCTAGGGGTAAAATAGAAATTATCATAGGTAAAACAAAATAAGGATGAATCCAAGTTGGAACAAACTAGCAGGGCTTTTTTGACTGTACAATAGAAATAGTTATGCCGCAAGACTAGGGTTATGACGTCATACCTTATCTTGCGTTTACAAGCAATGTTAAAATTATATGATGAAAATTATATATAAAAAAAAATTATATCCAAAATAGCTGCTTGCATAAAATTGAAAAACTCCTACCTTGGTCCTCTTATTCTTTTATTTTGTTACTTGTAAACCGTATTGGTCCCAGACATTTCCCAGACATTTTCCTCACTGCTGCATCGGGTCTCGTTCTGCCCGCGTCTTTCCTGCTGTGGGATCTTGCCCGAGCGTGAAAACCCTGTGGAATATGAAATATTTCAGTTTCCTGGAATTCGTCGGTTTTGCACGAGGTTCCCCTACACCGAGTAACTTAAATCAAGAACCCCATGTCGACTCAATAAAATAAAGCAGATTTCAAGAGATGAACTAAAATAACCCTAACATACCTTTCCCAGGGTTGTATCAGTGCTACCACCGGCTTCACACCAGCGTCCAGCACAACCGTCCCGTTGAAGGATTGGACAGGGCTGTAGACAAAGGAGAAAAACAATATATCGTTTTTATCCAAAACGTGGTTTTAAAAAAAATTAAAAAAAACTCCAAAAATTCCCCACGTCTTTTGTCGAAAAATTACATTTCACACGAACACAGTTACAATTTGGAAGGCAAATATTGTTGAAGAATTAAAAAAAAAATTGAACTTACCACGCTTTTTTCCGTAGAAATGGCGCAGGTCTTGAATCCCTCACTCAGAGGATGTGAGCCGTCACTCAAATATGTCAAAACAACGACGGACTCACAGTTATACCGTCTTTGGTATAATTTTGCAACTACTGCAGTGCCAATAACCACAAAAACAATGGCGACACCAAAAGACGGCCACCAGCTTAGCCAAAATTCTTTAGGAAAGAGATGACACGTCCGAAAAAAATTTAAGATGCCGGAAAATCATTCCCTAACTTAGGTGGGGCACCGTACCAACCTAATTTTCTTGGTTAAATTCAAATAAGGATGCAAACCCATCCATAAAAAAGCGCTCTCACCAAAAAAATCCCTAGCCCCGGTTTGCAAGCCCGAAAAACCTAGACCGTTTTCAAGCCGGCCAATGACGACGTACACTAGTGCTTCGGAATAGGTCTGTAGGGGGCAGCATCAGTCAAGGGAACATCGAAAATGTCCTACGAGCATTGAGCTGTGGTCAGATCTATTTCTACGGATCATTTTTATAAACGAGGATTTTCGAGATGCACAACCAACTATGACCGAACAAATGTCAACCGGACTCCTGCCAACGAAGCAAGTAGGAGGAAAATAACCAGCCAGACTAGAAGAAGCTCAGCATTGAAACCATCAACTGTAAAATCAATTACTGGAGATCAGAGCATGCATCAAACCCAGGAATATTCGATCACTCAACCAATTCCCACATGAGTAAAGCTATACTAAGTGTAGAATTTAGTTGTATTTTAGTTATAGTTTTAGTCAAAAGTTTCCTTCGCTCTTTATATATGCTTTCTCTAAGATTCCTATGGTCTGACGCCATTTTTGTAAAACATTTTTACATTAATAAAGTTGTTTCTGAACTTGAACCTAAAAATACACATTGAACTACTGCTTAAACCCGGCCTAAGAGTGTTCAGATGTTAAGTTTGCTCACCACTAGCTAGCCCTACATAACCCTTCAATCCGACTAACTGAGCTAGATATCAACTTTATTCAACTATGATTAAATATTAATTTATATAATATAAAAATATGATTTTGTTTATTCTTCTCTGAACTAGCATATAGGTCCACTACCAACTGATAAGTATCAATTTTAGATTTGCGTAACGTTTTAATTATAGAAAAAAATAGCGAGGACAGAGCTCACACTTACCAGTCTTGTAATATTCATATGCTGAGTCGAACAAACTGCGGGTTGGGTTTAGAGAACGTTTTGGCACTTTTTAGACGGAGTTTTTCTTAGAATGTTGAAGTTTTATTTTCACTCCGCGCGCGGTTAGCTAGACATTCTTTTCTCAAGTCCCAGTTTCATGCGCACTTTCGTGCGCCGTTTTTACGTGGCATTTCCTCGCCACCAGAGGGCTTTTCCTGTGCTCGCTCTAGTCCTTTCATTGGATACACGAGAAATTTAAATAAAAGTCGCGGCGCGGGAAATAAAGGTTTCTTATATTATTAGGCGTAATTTTATAGTTATAATTTAAATAATAAAACGAAATAAAATAAACGAAAAATTCTAACTTATTTAGCTAATAAATTGAAGATGAAATCCGAACAATCTCCAATTTACAAAAGTGCATAACTTGTATTTATTTTATATTCTCCTTATCAAGGTAATAAAGATATCAAAGTGGGCGGAGCCTCGGTTGTTCCTGGTCAAACCGTGGACCTAAATATGTTTTCGTGCTACAAAAACTAGCTAATCCGTGAAGAAAAAGAGGTTCGGAAGAGAAATCATTGTCCTAATATCCTCGAAAATAAACATAAGCAACTGTCCATGAAATGTTTATCCAAATCTTTCTTTCCTGTTACGGAAACCATTTGTGATGTGGCAACGCCGCCATTCCCCAGAATTTTACCGGGTAGAATGGATTAGAATACTTTTCTCATTTCGTCTATTTATTGAACGTACGCAGTCGCTAAAACAGCTGATTATTGATTTCGTAAACGTCACAGAACCACGAAATTCCAGATAAACAAAACAATGAAAAGTTTTTATGTGATTTCTCCCGACCTGTGATTTTAAATTCCAATTACGATGCCTAAATAATGCGACGTGTGCAGTGGTTACAACACGATGGAATGTCTCCTCTATAAGGTCAATTTCTGGACAATATATAACCTCAAAACCTAGCTCTATAAAATACCCTTAATTTGTGTACAGAAAGACGAGTCGAAGAGTTTGGTTATTTACATAAATAAAACAAATATGTAGGAAGGGTGGCAAACCAACCTATCCTGCATTAGTGACTGGAACAGGCCAGTCTGGTAATAAAGGTTGTGCTTATTGCCAGCAGCATCCCTACCACTCCCTGGTGAAGTGTGCTAGATTTCTGGAATTAGAAGTTCCTCAACGCCATCAATTTGTTAAGCGTGAACGATTGTGTTTTAACTGCTTTGGCAAACATGGTGTATCTCAATGCCCTACAAATGCCAAGTGTCGTCAGTGCCAGGGTCTTCACCATTCCCTGTTGCACTTTGTGAAAAACTCTCCGAGCCCCCAAGTTGATTGTCCAGAGGAGACTTCCCCCGTATATATAGTAAAGGTGCCAAACAGGCATTGTGTACCGCTACATCCAGTAGCAACCATTTTGAACCTCGTAAGAGGAGACCTTTGCTTTTTGCAACTGCCGAAGTTTTAGTTGTAGATGCCAACAAGAAGTTTGTGTCTTGTCGGGCAATTTTAGATTCCGCTAGTGAAGCGTCCTTTGTAACCATCTCCTTGGCTGAGGGGTTAGGACTTAAAGTGGCTCCGAATAGAACTCCAATTGAAGGAATAAATGGCATGATTTCTAGTACGTCATATGGCAATGTTACATTGATAATTGGCTTCTCTTAATTTCCTGATAGTTTGTTTTCCTGTGATGCCATTCTTATTCCTAAAATGTATGGATCCATACCTGTGAGTGTTGTGGAATATGATTCTATTCAGTGGCCATACTTGGAAGACGTAGATTATGCTGATCCTAATTTTGGACAACCTAGTAGTGTAGATTGGTAGATTTGGTGTTGATTTGTTTGGTCAGATGCTTGTGCCTGGCTCTAAAAAATGAGAACATGGAGGACCTTGAGCCATTAATTCAATATTTGGTTGGATACTCCTTGGTGGTATTGATAATTCTCGTAAAACTCAAAAACCCATTAGCTTGTTGACCTCAGTGTCTATAGAATTTCGATTGAATAGTACAAAAGTTTTGGGACTAGAATCGACCCATCAAAAAATCCTTTTTTCCTCTGATGAGGACTTGTGTGAAAAAATATTTGCTACCACTCATCCAAGAACTAAGTCTGGCAGATATGTTATTCGCTTGCCTTTCAGAGAGGCCTTTCAGAGAGCCTCGACAAGGGCTCGGTGACTCTAAAGGTCAAGCATTGCATAGATTCAATATGATGGAAAACCGATTATTGAAAAATCCTGCTTTGCATAGTGCGTACAAAGACTTTGTTCAGGATTACCTAGACCAGGGGCATATGAAATTGGACAATTCTAGCCCTGACTTCAATTCATATTTTATTCCACACCACCCAGTTGTAAAGGTGGTAAAATGGTGTCCAAAATCTGATTCATTTTGTTATGATGTGATGCCCGTGGAAAGACCTTGTACCAAGAGAAACATTCTCTCTGAGATTGCAAGGATATATTATCCACTCGGATTCCTAGCCCCAGTTGTTTTGGTTGCTAAAGGTTTGTGGGTCCAGGGGGGGATGGGATGATACCCCCTCCAGTGGTATTGTTGCACAGTGGCAACTCTATCTGTCGCAATTACCATTGTTATCTTCGATATCAATACCTCGTTATGTTGTGAAGCAAAATGCTGTTACCACTGAATTGCATGGTTTTTGTGACGCCTCAATTTATGCATATGGTAGTGCAGTATATATTCGACAAATTGAGTTGGATGAAAATATTTCTGTCTCCCTTTTATGTGGGAAAAGTAGGGTGTGCCCTTTAAAAAGTATTTCTATTCCACTCTTAGAATGGTGTGCTGCTGTATTGTTAGCAGAACTATTGGAGTTTGTTGGCAATCACCCTGATTGCATCCAGATTGATAAGATTTTGCGTCTGACTCCAGTGTTACCCTTGCTTGGATAAAATGGTGTCCATCAAAACGAAAAGTTTTTGTAGCCAATCGTGTAACGACTATTTAAGAGAAAGTTCCCCCCAGCTATTGGTACCATGTAAATGGTAACGAGAACTCAGCTGATTGCTTATCCCGAAGCTTACTTCCTAGTCAATTGATAGACCATCCTCTTTGGTTTACTGGAGTCGTCCACCTGCCAGTACAACTATCTGTGAACTTGTTCTGTCCGAAGCCACTACTCAAGAGAGCTTCAACCAGAGCGACCTTCCACGAGAAAGTCAGTCCATTCTTCAAGCTGCCACCAAAAAATTACATTCTTCAACCAAAAGCCGTCCACCTGACAGTACGACTATCCGTACACTTGTCCGAAGCCACCATTCAAGAGAGCTTCAACCAGAGCGACCTTCCACGAGAAAGTCCGTCCATTCTACAAGCTGAAAACAGCTGTTCACCTGACAGTACGACTATCCGTACACTTGTCCGAAGCCAGTATTTAAGAGAGCTTCAACCAGAGCGACCTTTCACGAGAAAGTCCGTCCATTCTACAAGCTTCAAAAAGCCGTCCACCTGACAGAACGACTATCGGTACACTTGTCCTGTCCGAAGCCACTACGCAAGAGAGCTTCAACCGTCCACAAGAGCGACCTTCAACAAGAAAGTTTGACTATCCGCCAGTCAGTGTGAACAGTTCAACTATACTTCAATTACCATTGTCCGAATAAGCGATACACCAGCCCAACAAAAAGGCACAACCAGGGACAGACCGTTCTCCTATCCACCACAGTCCGGCCACAAAGCCAGTCCACTGACAAAGAGCCAAACTTATTCAGAAAAGCGAACTGTCCCGCAGGCCTACAGAAGCCTAAATGTTCAGATAAAAAATAAAGCCATAAAATGTAACGTGTCATTTTTGCGTTTAAGGCAACGTTACATATTTGTTTATTTAGGTAAATAATCAAGGCTCTTCGACTCGTCTTCCTGTACACAAATTAAGGGTATTTTATAGAGCTAGGTTTGGAGGTTATATAGTGTCCAAAAAGTTACCTTATAAAGGAGACATTCCATCGAATTACTGTGGACACTACGCACACCGTATTATCTGGACATCGTAATTGGAATTTAAGATCACAGGTTTCGGGAAAATCACATAAAAACATTTGACTGTTTTGTTTATCTGAAATTTCATAGTTTTCGTTGACTGTCATAACAATGAACAGCGATTCTGCTGGGGAATGGCGGCGTTGCTGCATCACAAATGGTTTCAGTAACAGGAAGGAAACATTTGGATGAACATTTCATTCCCTTACGTTTATTTTCGAGGATATTGGGACAATCCGAACCTCATATCCTTCACGGATTAACTAGTTTTGATAGTACGAAAACATATTTGGGTCGACCAGGAACAACCGAGGCTCCGCCCCTTTGATATCTTTATTAATTTGATAGGGAAAGGATAAAATAAATACGAGTTATGCACTTTTGTAAATGGGAGATGGACGAGGGATAAAGGCCAAGACTGGGGGAATAGACGAAATCGTGTGGGTTGGCATCTGAACACTCTTGTGCCTTTAAGCAGTAGTTCGGTGCGTATTTTTGGGTTCAGGTTCAGAAACAACTTTATTCCTGTAGAAATGTTTTACAAAAATGGCGTTAAACCATATGAATATTAGAGAAAACATTTATAAAGAGCGAAGGAAACTTTTGACTACGACTGTAACTAGAGTGCAACTAAATTCTGCGCTCAGTATAACTTTACTCGTATGGGAATTGGTTGAGTGTTCGAATATACCTGGTTTTGATGCATGCCCTGATCTCCAGTAATTGATTTTACAGTTGATGGTTTCAATGCTGAGCTTCTTATAGTCCTTCTGGTTATTTTCCTTCTACTTGCTATGTCGGCAAGGGTCCGGTAAGCAAATGTTCGGTCTATGTATGGAGGGTGTCTCGACGTCCTTGTTATAAAAATTTCAACCGTGGAAATAGATCCGACAACACCTCAATGTGCGTTTTATCTAATTTCAATGTCCCCTTGGTCGGTGCTGGCCCCTATATACCGGTATGGAACTATTGCTGTATTTCCTCATTGGTTAGTTTGGAAACCGCGGGTCTTTTCTTCCAGTCGTGTCGTTTTACTGTCATTTACAAAACGGTTTCCGGCCACTTCATTTTTTTTGCGTTCTCAACGGAGTGCCTGGTTTTTTTGCTAACGAATTTTGGCTGGGTCGGCAACAGGTCTCTGGGATCGCCTTTGTTTTTGGATTGGCACTACAGCGATTGTAGGAGATATCCCAGAGACTGTGAGGAGTGAGTCCGTCGTGTCTAGGGTAATCTAGAGTGACGCTCGCACCCTTTTGAGGGGATTTTAAGTCGGCCTACGCCATTTGTACGGGGAAGAGCATTGGTAAGTTCGATTTTATTTTTTTTTATTTTTTTTATTGTTTGAGGACTTTTCAAGATAATATTTGCCTCCCAAATTGTAATTATTTTTCGTGTGAAATGTACTTTTTTTTGACAAAAGACGTGGGGAATTTTTGGCGTTTTTATATTTTTCTTTTAACCACGTGTTGGATAAAAACTATATATATTGTTTTTCTCCTTTGTCTACAGCCCTGTCCATTCCACCGACAGCTGTGCTGGACGCTGGTGGGAAGCCGGACGAGCCAGTTGTAACCCTGGGAAAGGTACGTAGGGTTATTTTAGTTCATCTGTTTAAATCTGCTGTATTTTATTGAGTTGACATGGGGTTCTCCAGGAAACTGAAACATTTCATTTTCCACAGGGTTTTACGCTCGGGCAAGAACCAACATTCAAGACCCATGTGCTGCCCTAGCGTGATGTGCTAAGCGGGCATTAGGGGAGGCGCGGGCAGAACTGAGACCTATGTAGCAGGAGGAGAACAACACCACTTCCATGTTTAATAAAACACCAAACTAACAATTAAATAATTGCAGGACCAAGGTAGGAGCAAGCCATAACTATAATTTTTTCCATATATAATATTTTTATATAATTTTGTTGCTATAATTTTCATATAATTTGTTTTAATATAATTTGGACAATCTTTTCATATAATTTTCAGTATAATTTAGACATTATCTTTCCAGATAACTTTTCAATATAATTTTAACATTGCTTGTAAACGCAAGGTAACGGTATGATGTCATAACCACAATTTTGCGGCGTATTTACTATATTGACTTGTCTTCCTTCATTTCATTTATTTAAGACAATTTCTCCTGTGAAATTTGGAGTGCCTTGCTATTTTGGCCCGAACTTGTTTAATTTTTTTAGCATATTTCATGTTTCTAATCTTAACTTCAGCCCTTAAAATACACAAGATGAACTAAATTTTTGTATTATTTGTGCAACCCAGTGACCAACTTTGCGGAGACAAAAGAGTGATGAGATTAGATGTTTTAGCGGTTTCCTTACATTGTTCTACTTCATGGGGTGGATCTCGGACTGGGTTGCTGTCTGTCTCATTCTACCCAACGTAGAATGATGACAGCAGATATTTGGTCCAGATCTCCCCTATGACAGAATAATTTTGGAAGTATATTTTTTTTTAACCATCATTTATACAACTCTCACAAGTCTCACACTACTGACTCAGATGTAGGTACACTATGACCTGTTAAAGGAGTCCATCTACCTGTAAAGTGCTTCTAGTTTTGTCATCGTAATTCAATCTTTTAGAATTTTATTTTGTCTATTAGTCAATTTTTTTTTTGGTTTTTTTAATTACACAAATACTCTGGAAGCCTCGGAAGTAGGTAGAATTTCATTGTTTAGCTACAACGTTTGGGTTGAACTGTATTTTATTTAAGATCTTCTTTGTAAAACATTGGTATTAAATAATGTGGCGCACTTAAAATTTTCTTATTTCTGAACCCCCCCCTTCTCCACTGTATAAAAGTTACCGGGCATATCAATGTTTTACCTAGCTGGAAAGTACAGTTCTGCTTCCAGATATTTGTTTAATTATTCAGTGGGTTTTTTGTGTCACAAAATGGCGGCAACGTCTTTAAGCTGCCACAAATGTCACACAACGCATTTTAATAGGCCACAAATTGGCGCCCAAATTTTTTTTTAAACTTTTTTAATAGGCCACAAATTGGATAGAGAGCATGGGAGTTTTTATTCAGCAGCGTCCAAATCATGTCTTAATTCTTTAAAGTTTTTTGTAGGAAAACATGTTTGAATTTTTTTATTTTTTTTAAAGAAAAATAAATACAACAATGTAAATTTACTTCAATTTTTTTTTTGTTGGTTTATAGGTAGATGGACCTCCAGACATGGTCTTTTTATGTTTTAAATACATGACATAGGTAGTGTGTTTTTTTTCTATCAATTTTTTTTGCAGGTTGCCTACTACTAATATGTTATTATTTCCTGCTTGTGATAAGATAGAAATTGTTTCACCGATTATTTTTTAGTGCAGTCAATTTATTTAGGTCAACAAGTTATTTTTTTTTGGTGATTTTAATTTTTTGTGGGATATCACCACTTGGTATTTGGAATATTTTTACAGGGTTTCACACAAATTTTTCTTGGCTGAGTTGTTTTAAAGTAAATATAGCTTAACAGCTGGTAGCTTTGTTTAGTTGAAAGTATTAATTAGTAATGAAAGAAAAGGAAAATGAGTTTATTTTGCTTTGTCATTTCTTTTCTTGTATTTTTTGGTGGTAACTGTTGGATGACAATTAAGATCTTACGTCACTCAGTTACATCGGGTCAGAGGAGGGTACTACTACTTATAGTTAGCTCGGAAGTTTAGGGAACACAAGGCTAAAACTCCTAGAGCAACATATTGGCTGAAGATCAACGCCAGAGGTCCAGTTAACATTTTTTTTTGGGGTATTTTTTTTGGAGCAGTTTTTTTTTTAGGTCTTTGGTTGCCAGTTTAGTTGTCTAGTTGTGTTTTTGTGACTGGCCAAATTTTTTTGGTAGAAAATACAGCGTTGGCTTTGGAGTGCATTTTTTTTAAAAATGACCTACGGGTATTTCTATCAATTAAAGTTTTCTGGTTCACAATTATTTTTTTCTGTATTTTTTTCTGCGTTCAGGTCATAGCTTGGTCATGGCCAATGGAGAGCAAACATTTAGGTTTGAGCCTTGAGAAGTTTTGCCTGCTCCGGATTGAATACAGAGAGAGTGATTTTGAAGCCCAACTAGATATAATACCACAAAAGAAATGTTTAACTGAGACAGATATAGATATAAGTTTTTTGATTTTTTTTTAGTTCATTTGTAAAGTTTAGGAATTTCTTAAGTAATGTCATTTTGAGGCCGAATCAGTGAATTTAAGAGAGACTTTCATCTAAATATGAATGCTAGGCGGGGGTAATTGGTAAAAATATTTCCAAATTTTGCTTCTTTTTTTAAATAATTTAATTTTTCGTAAAAGATTATTTCCTTTCGGTTAACATAACTTCTCGAATTCTTGTTTTGGTCAAAGCGGTTTGTATAGTGGTCGTAGTTTTAAAGGGCGACCAGACAGGTTATATTTTTTTTGGGGGACCAAACAGGAATTTCTTGAGTTACAAAAGGTGAACTTTTTTGTCTTAGTTGATCAGGCAGGAATAAATAAGTCTTTTTACTTCCGAATCATAATTTTAAATAACAAGATTTATTGGTTAAGTGTTTGGGTCTTATATAATGAAAAACGTTTTGTTTTTGAGGATACTGGTATGATATGAAATTATTTTAATTTCATGCCAAATGTTGGTTGACGGCAGATATGCTAGTCTTCAGTTTTTTCGTTAGTTTGCATTTCAGGACAGTGGCGTGTATTTAAGGGGGCCTGTCATCTGCGCCCATTGTAAAGCAACTTCCAACTTACTTGCTTAGCTTTTTCACTTAATCTTCGTTTTGTGGCTTCTGAAATTAAAGCGTTATGTTGGATAACGATGGATGGTGTTAGACTGAGAAAGTACCTAGGTATTTAGGGATGAAAACTTGGAAGTTGTGGACAATTGGGAAATAATTTTTTTTTTATTTCATTTTTTTTAATTTTAAAATAATTTCATACTGGTGACCTCAAATAATGAAGCAAATTTTTAAATTACAATACACTGTTGTGGAATAAATGGGAAAGTGTTCAGGTTAAACAATAAATTTAAGATCATTGATTTCTAAAAAAAAAAAGATTCCAACCTAAGGATAAATTTAAAAACAATAGGTTTTCTTTGATGCGACTAAACAATGATGAGGGCATATATTTTTTTTTGTTATGCATAATATGATAGTAGTACCTTTTGTATTGCAATAATTAGGGGTTTTCCTCCCGCGAGCTGGGTGGAAATGGAAGAAATGTTTGGTTCGGAGTGTAGAAATCGAGGAACGAGGACTTCCTGCTAATCTTTTTAGGATTTCGCAACTTCGGTTTTCGCTAAATTAAAATACATCCAAATTTGGCCTACAGGCTGAATCTCGCATTTTCCAAGACCTTGCAGATTTGCGGAGAAAGACAATTTTTGTGATCTGTTTAGTTATGATAGAAATTAAAATAGTAACATGCACATGAGGGAACTAGATATATTTAGGTTAAAAACTAGTAAGAACACTGATCTGAACAATTTTCCATAATAGTGTCCTATTTTCACAGGGTGCTTCAAAATACCTTCACCTTTCTTTGAAATAAGATATTTTTTCGCCTGTGGGTGTTTGGCCGGTGAAAAATATATAGGGTCCAGATGGGATTGGAATGGAAATCACAAGTTTTGGGTTTATTGACATTATACTTAGGGAATAGGGGAAATGTCTAATAAAAAGTTTTTGGTTTTAGGCCGAGTTTTGTTGAGATAACAAAAGTTTAATTGGGGCCGGGAGTTTTATTATGCTCTTTTAAAATTAATGTAATAGTTTTGGCTTCTTGATTTTTGTTTTCTGGGTTTTACGCAGGATTATTCCCAACTGTTTCATTTCAAAATATTATTTGTAGGTGATGGGGTCTCATTAGCCCTTGGACATTTGGTAGTTTTGCGTTGACTAATAGTTGTGGAGGGGGCCCAACTTAATTTTGTATCTCGTAAACACCAGAAATAGGGATCTGAGAATGCATTAAGCAGTAAATTTTTTTTGATTAGATGTTGTGTGTCAAGACACTTGAGTAGGCAGATTTAGTTTTACAACGTTCTTATAGGTGAACCTTGAAATTGTTTCCATATTTATTTTTTTTCAAGGAGCACACAAGATAATTCTTTACGGGGTTGAGTGCAAAGTTTGAAACTTAGGTTCACATTATTATAGTGATACAGTAAATAAGTACTCACGTTGTTTATTTCTTTTAGTAATAATTTTAAACAAATACACTAACATCGTTTGCTTTTTTTTGAACATAACTATTTTTTTTTACTTTTCCTAACCTGATTGGTTTTTTTGCAATGACGATTTTTTTTTGTAATTTATGATTCTCAAGTAAATTTAATTTTCAATATTTTTTTTGTATAGTAAATTAATTTTTCTAGCTCATTTACTTTTCACATTACCACAGTTTGGGAGAGGAAAGGGAATTGACAACTGTTTTTTTAAAGGAAAAGAACAAAAACTGTTGCATGACAACTCGAATAAGATTTTTCTGGTGTTGATTTTATTAAATTTTTTTTAAGGTTCACTAATAGGAGCTGCAACCCCACTTAAACATTTTTAATTTTTTTTTGAAAATATTTTTTTAAATATTTTTCTTTAAATATTTTTTTTAAAAGGGAAACTTGATTTTCTCGTTGGACATTTTTTCCTTGGTGCATAGTAGTGCCTTGCCCCTACAATGGTTTGACCAGTTTATTTAAATATTTTTTTTGCTGAATTAAAATATAATTTTATTTCGAACCCTCACGTTTTAACAACCTATCATCATTTGTTTTAATTTTTTTTTTCTTCTTCCTACTCCAAACCACCTATCAGAGTGGAGTAATTTTTGAAAATTTTAGTGAGTCACTAATTAATTTTTTTTTGACTATTGGGCTACTGTGGTCGACACCAAAAATTTTATTTTTAAATTTTTTTTTGACACCTTCCGGTACGATCCTAGGGTCTTTTTGACCATGGGTTGATGCATCAATTTAGTTAAAATTTTGGGAATTTCATTTTAACGATTATTAGAGAGTTGCAGTCCTACCAAGACGTTATTTGTGTAAATTTTTTAATACCATCGGTAATTTTTTTTAAAATTTTCTTAAATTTTTTTTTTATTACACACAACATCCTTACTAGTCTAATTCGACGCAATTTCAGCGAGCGGTTTTTTTTTAATTGAGCATATTTTACGATTTCTATAACATGAACATCTGTTCCGATGTTTATTGCGTTCTCTTATATATTAAGGGATGATTTTGCCTTAAGCAATGCAAGTTTCGTGTAGACTCAGAATAGGTATGCAGGTTAAAGTGGGTTTTGATTTATTCTTTTTAGAAAAATCATTGTATACGGCGATTTGGGTTTTTTTTGAGGAGTTTATTTGTGGAGCCGTTCTGCAATAGCAGGAGTATACCCTAGCGTTAACTGTGTACAACAGCTTTGGGATTTTTTTGTTATAGGTAGTCTGTTGTACGTTCCATTTAGGGATAAATTTACCTATTCGGTTGCTGAGGTAAACAAACATCACTTAACTTTAATTTTAATCCAGTTCAGCTAGGATAAGCGCAATTATTTTTTTTTGGTTTTACTCACGCAGGAGTGGAACATAAGACCTGAACACTGCCAAAACTCTTGTCTCTCTTTTATTTTTTAACTTTTTTTTTATGGCTACTTGTTAATTCTAATTTAGGATTTAAGTAGTTATTTCTCTCTGCAAGGTTGGACGTCATAGTTGGTTGTACATATATATATATATATATATATATATATATATATATATATATATATATATATATATTTATCGGTTTCACAACGTTCTACGTCTTCCGATACCCAATCTTCACTCGTTTCTGTTTGCCCATAATTCATCATCTAGGCCTCTTATTCTTATTTCACTATCTATTCCTTCTCTCCAGCTTCTCCTTGGTCTTCCTCGTTTTCTTCGGCCAGTTGGTTTCCATTGTAATATTTGTTTAGGTAGTCTTCCATCATCCATTCTTTGTACATGTCCGTACCACACCAGTTGTTTTGTTCTTATATCATCCACTAGAGTACGTTCACCCACTGTCATAATTTCTCTTATTCTTTGATTGGTAACTCTTTCTCTTTTTGATTTCCCTGCTGCTCTTCTCCAATAGTCCATCTCCGTAGCGGAAAGCATTTTTTCTGTTCTATCTTTGATTGGCCATACTTCTGAGCCGTATGTAATAATACTTTTTACAATGGTGTTATATATAAGCTTTTTGTTATGTTTTGATATACTTTGGTCCCAAATTATTCCATTTAATAAAGTTATTGCTTTTCTTCCTTGTACGTTTCTATCTTTTATAGCTTTGTCTAGTGTTCCGTCAGCTGTAATTTTTAGACCCAAGTATTTATACTCATCACAGGACTGAATTCGCTGCCCAGTATTTAAGATTAGATCCTGTTTCGTTCCACCAATACACATATACTCTGTCTTATTGATATTAACCTCTAGTCCCCACTTATTGTACTCTTCTATTAGTTTTCGTGTCATATATTCGAGGTCGTCATAATCCTGAGCCACCACTATCTGATCATCGGCGAAACATAAAGTATACAAGGTGGTTTCATTCAACGGAATTCCCATGTTTTGGCATTTTCTCTTCCAGACTTTAAGGACCTGTTCCAAATATATCTTGAAGAGCGTAGGCGAGATACAGCAACCTTGTTTAAGACCTTTATTTACTCGAAAGCCTTTGGTTAGTTTTGCTTTTATTTTAACTTTTGCCTTACTATTGCGGTATAACTCTTTGATGGCCTTAATTAGTTGTACGCTTATGTTTGTCTTTTCCAACGCTTTCCAAAGTAGATTTAGTGGTATACTATCATATGCCTTCTGCAAATCTACGTAAAGCAGATGGAGCTCTTGTCCGTATGCCATTTTCTTTTCAATAACTTGGGTTATACAAAAGAGATGATCTGAAGTCGATCTACCCGCCCTGAAACCAGCTTGTTCTTCTGTACAAATACTTAACATAAATTATGATTACATTTTTAAATGAAAATAAATTTTATTTTCTTACTGCTCCGGTGTTTTTCGGTTTTGTTCGCGTCTGCCCGTATTTAAGTTTTATATTTTCTACATTTGTGAGAAATTTTATAGTGATTTTCACTGGTGAATTTAAAGTGAACTTTGTGTTTGTTATTGCGTGGTTTAGTTTTATAATTGGGAGGTATAATTAAGAGTTTTAAAGTTTAAAGTTTTAATATAAAAGGCACCATGGTTGTTTCTTTGAGTCGGTTGTCTGACATAAGGTACTTAGTCAAGGACGAGTTAATCTATGAATTAACATGGAGAGGCATAGCCATTGGATCGGTGGAAGAGATGAAGCAACAGCTCATACTGATTAGACAGAGAGAAAGGACCGATGGGAGTATGAGATACCCGCCGTATCCCTTTAAATTTGGCCAGGATGCTTTTAGCTGCATGAAGAAGCTAGATAGTCTAGTACCGCTGGTAGAGAAGTTCTCTGGTACGAGTAAAGGGGGAGAGTTTAGAAAAATCGCTGTAAGGTTGGAACACGTGCTAGCCAGGATTAACAACATGAATCCGTCCAACTTCGAAGAAAGTCAAACAAAAGGCATACTGGTTGCGGAAACCTTGAGTTTGATTGGGAGATTGCAGAGCCAAGCAACAGATTAACTAAGAGTTGGCGTTACCTCAGATGATGATGAAGCATCTGAAACCCAATCAACAAGTCGAAGCTCAGATCACTCGACAAATGTTGGCAAAATTCCCAGCCAGTCTCAACTCCCGCAACCACAGCTCTCGAGCACACAAAGAACAGCTCAACAGCCTACGAACCAACCGTCGGTCATTGCTCCAGTGCAAATGCAAGTGCTAACGAACCCAACTCAAGCACCAATACAGGCACCACTCCCTATGCCGATTAAGAATTACGGTACATCAGCTTTTCATTATCAACAACCGTCTACCGTCCCTTTGAGTCTAGCTGCCCTCCAAAGTAGCATTGCACCAATTGCTCAGTTACGACCATTTTCATGTTCGTCGCCAGTACTAGTAATTGATCTTTTTGAAAAGTCAGCTTATACTTTTTACAAAGACGTACGTAGAGAAGTCCATACATGGGAACAGCTGGAACAAAGGT
Source organism: Aspidapion aeneum (assembly GCA_963576565.1). NCBI lineage: Eukaryota > Metazoa > Arthropoda > Insecta > Coleoptera > Brentidae > Aspidapion > Aspidapion aeneum. Next base: position 129,490,342 of record OY755038.1, read on the forward strand.
TCATGGCAGAATATCTTCCTTCTTCATATGGCGAGAAGCTATTGAAGGAAATACAAAAACGTAAACAAGGCCCTGGAGAGTCTATAGGGACCTATATTGCTGTCATGAACACATATTTCCAAAGACTTGGCTGTCCTGTTTCCGAAGAGGCGAAATTAGCTATCGTCTTCAGAAATATCGCGGACATTTATAAGAAAGGGTTGATTGCTTCTGAGGTCAATAGCCTATCACATTTAAAAGATTTGTGTCGTAGAATAGACCAGAGATATGGGTTAGAAGAGGAGAATTTTACTCCTAGAAGAAACCAATCTATTGAACCTGACTTGGCCTACGTTGACGTAGAGAGCGATTTTGACGGTTGTCCAACAGGGGTTGATGCAATTCAAATATCAGGTGCCGGGACATCAAATCAACAGAATTTTAATATTCCTGATAATAGATTTAACAGAGATAGACAGCAGCGAGCAAGCAGTTTCGCTGCTAGAGCTGATAGAGACAGACAGCAACCAGCTAGTGGTCAGTCTAGTGTAAATGACAGAGATGGACAACCACCACAGGGTGTTGGATCTGGTAGGGCGAATAGAGACGTTGTTTGTTATAGATGCAACCAAACAGGGCACATGGCAATCGGGTGCGCATTACCTAGAGGTAAGCAATGTTTTTCGTGTGGTCAGGCAGGGGTAACAGTCAGAGAATGTCGAAATTGTAATCGTCAGGGAAACGGACCCAGGCGCTCATAGGTGGTCGACCTTCGAGTCAGCCTGAACAAGCATCGACCGATAGGCTAACGTACGTCTTAGATTATGTGATAAGTCATGCTCGGAAAGATGAAAGGCCTTATTTAGAAGTGGATGTGCTCGGAAATAAGTTATTAGGTTTGTTGGATTCCGGGGCTTCACGTACCTTTTTAGGAAATCATGGTTGGTCAATCATCGAGAGGTTTGGTTTTTCACTTGATACGACAAAGAAGACGAGTTGTATTGTGGCAAATGGTCAAAGCACGAGTAGTATTGGCACAGTGCAGCTTCCTATGCGAGTTCAGGATAAATTTAGGTTAATAGAGGTCGTCGTCGTTCCTGAGTTGCCGCACACTTTGATTTTAGGATAAGATTTTTGGATTTCGATGGGGATAGTACCGAACTTAAGTACTAATGAGTGGCACTTTGCCGATAATAAAGATCTGATTTGTTCTTTAGAAACATCAGACCAACAAACTACTCTTACGCCTTATGAATCAGAACGACTAGAGGAAGTGGTCGATAAATATAAGGCTATTATGGGTGACTTACTAGGATGTACAGACAGGGTAGAGCATAAGATTACAACAGATGCAGCACCGATAAGACAACGTTCATATAAGGTCTCACCGGTCATTCAGAAACTTATTGATGACGAAATCGACGAAATGCTGAAAATGGATGTGATAGAACGTAGTAGTAGTTCATGGGCTTCACCAGTGGTAATGGTTCAAAAGAAAAACACAAAGAAATATCGTTTCTGTGTAGACTACCGCAAATTGAACTCAGTGACGGCGCGTGATAGTTATCCTTTACCACTCGTATCCGAGACTCTTGACAAGTTGAAAGATGCTAAATACTTGTCAACGATATCAAAAGCGCTTATTGGCAAGTACCAATGGAAGAATCATCGAAGTCACTAACAGCATTCATCTGTCGACGAGGTCTCTTCCAATTTAAGCGATTACCATTTGGTCTTCATAATGCACCTGCAACTTGGCAGAGACTCATAGATAGCATCATAGGAAACGATGACCTCGTAATTGTCACACAGAGCTTTTCTGAACATCTTAGAATCCTTGAGGAAGTCCTACGAAGATTACAGAATGCAAAGATAACGGTAAGTTGGGAGAAATGCCAACTGTGTAGGCCAGAAATGACTTATTTAGGTTTCGTAGTGGACCGTCGAGGCATCCGATTTGACCCTAATAAAATTAAATCTATGTTAGAGCTCCAGAGGCCAAGAACTGTCAGAGAAGTTCGTAGAGTTGTAGGTACAATATCCGTTTCATAGAGAATTTTTCAGCGATAATAGCTCCAATTACAGCTCTAACTAAGAAAAATCAAAAGTTCGATTGGACTCCAGACTGCAAAAAAGCATTTATTAAGATTAAGGAACTTTTAGTGACTGAACCGATTCTTACATGTCCAGATTATACCAAAGAATTTGTCATTCAAACAGACGCATCAGGATATGAAATAGGAGCATGTTTAACTCAACCTTATCCTGAAGGAGACAAGGTCATATGCTATTTGAGTCGATCTTTGACTAAGCAAGAACGTGTTTACACGACCACCGAGCGAGAATGTTTGGCATTGGTTTGGGCGATAGAGAAGCTCCGGCCTTATATTGAGGGGATCTCATTTAAGGTCATTACAGATCATTTTAGCTTAAAATGGCTTCATAGCTTGAAAGAGCCCAGTGGAAGACTTGCTCGTTGGTCTGTAAAACTGCAGCAATATGACTTTGAAGTAATCCATCGGAAAGGGAAAGATTTAGTTGTCCCGGACATGTTGTCCCGTGCAGTACCTATGATTGATACAATTTCGCAGCCCAGAGACGTTTCAACAACAATTAAAGATCGATGGTACCAAAAGATGGTAAAGAGGGTCGTAGAATCACCGTTAAAATTTATGAATTGGAGATACACTGATAATAAGTTGTATAAATATGTCAAACAAGAATACCCTCAACTTTCACCATCTAACAAATATTGGAAAGAGGTAGTACCCAAAGATCATAGGCGTAGAATTATTGGAGAAGCTCACGATCCTCCTACCGCAGGACATATGGGTGTGTATAAAACCTTCCACAGACTGGCAGAAAAATATTATTGGCCAAAAATGCGTCAGGACGTGGCAACTTTTGTAAAGAAATGCTTTGTCTGTGCAGCTCATAAAGGTGATACACAAGGTGTATCTGATCAGATGATATCTCACCCAAAACCAACTCGTGCTTGGGAAATTATTTCGACTGATTTATGTGGACCTCTACCTCGTTCAACAAAGGGTAATTGCTGGATTCTCGTCGTTACGGACTAGTTGAGTAAGTTTTCCTTAGTTTTTCCAGTGCGAACAGCCCCTACTCAAGCTGTTGTCAAGCATCTTGAGCAGCAAGTATTTATGGTCTTCGGAGTACCCCGTTTGATACTTTGTGATAATGGCCCTCAGTACAAAAGTAACGAGTTTAAGCGTTTTGCTGAGAGTTATCAGGTTAAAATTCAGTATAATCCGTATTATCACCCCAGAGCAAATCCAACAGAAAGGACGAATCGTACGTTAAAAACCATGTTATGTTGTTATGTGAAAGACAACCACAGGAAGTGGGACGAACAAATACATAAACTTGCCTGCGCGATTCGTACTGCAACCCATGAGGCAACCAGGATGTCTTCTTTCTTTGTTAATTTTGGTAGGAATATGTGTTTATCAGGAAAAGATTACTCCAACCCAGTTTTGTTATCTGAAGAGAATGGTGTACAATCCGCAGCTGAAAGTAAGAACGAAGGTTTCCGGAAGCTCTATGCTGATGTTAAGAGAAGGATAGAGGTGGCTGGAGAGAAAAACGTAGTTCAGTATAATTTGCGTACAAGGGTACCCAACTTTGTTGTGGGTGAGCGTGTTTGGAAGAAAAAGTATGTGTTGTCAGATGCTGCGAAGTTTTTCTCGAAGAAGTTAGCACAGAAATTCGTTGGTCCTTATGTGATTAGGAATAAAATTTCTCCATGGATATTTGAGCTTCAGGAACCATCGGGTAAAGTACTACCAGGGAGTTGGCATGCCAAAGACCTTAAGTCGGCAGCGGACCTCTCCGATTAACCTTTTTAGGTTAATCGTCTTGAAGTTGGGGGGGGGATTATGTAACGTGTCATTTTTGCGTTTAAGGCAACGTTACATATTTGTTTATTTAGGTAAATAATCAAGGCTCTTCGACTCGTTTTCCTGTACACAAATTAAGGGTATTTTATAGAGCTAGGTTTGGAGGTTATATAGTGTCCAAAAAGTTACCTTATAAAGGAGACATTCCATCGAATTACTGTGGACACTACGCACACCGTATTATCTGGACATCGTAATTGGAATTTAAGATCACAGGTTTCGGGAAAATCACATAAAAACATTTGACTGTTTTGTTTATCTGAAATTTCATAGTTTTCGTTGACTGTCATGACAATGAACAGCGATTCTGCTGGGGAATGGCGGCGTTGCCGCATCACAAATGGTTTCAGTAACAGGAAAGAAACATTTAGATGAACATTTCATTCCCTTACGTTTATTTTCGAGGATATTGGGACAATCCGAACCTCATATCCTTCACGGATTAACTAGTTTTGATAGTACGAAAACATATTTGGGTCGACCAGGAACAACCGAGGCTCCGCCCCTTTGATATCTTTATTAATTTGATAGGGAAAGGATAAAATAAATACGAGTTATGCACTTTTGTAAATGGGAGATGGACGAGGGATAAAGGCCAAGACTGGGGGAATAGACGAAATCGTGTGGGTTGGCATCTGAACACTCTTGTGCCTTTAAGCAGTAGTTCAGTGCGTATTTTTGGGTTCAGGTTCAGAAACAACTTTATTACTGTAGAAATGTTTTACAAAAATGGCGTTAAACCATATGAATATTAGAGAAAACATTTATAAAGAGCGAAGGAAACTTTTGACTACGACTGTAACTGGAGTGCAACTAAATTCTGCGCTCAGTATAACTTTACTCATATGGGAATTGGTTGAGTGTTCGAATATTCCTGGTTTTGATGCATGCCCTAATCTCCAGTAATTGATTTTACAGTTGATGGTTTCAATGCTGAGCTTCTTATAGTCCGTCTGGTTATTTTCCTTCTACTTGCTATGTCGGCAAGGGTCCGGTAAGCAAATGTTCGGTCTATGTATGGAGGGTGTCTCGACGTCCTTGTTATAAAAATTTCAACCGTGGAAATAGATCCGACAACACCTCAATGTGCGTTTTACCTAATTTCAATGTCCCCTTGGTCGGTGCTGGCCCCTATATACCGATATGGAACTATTGCTGTATTTCCTCATTGGTTAGTTTGAAAGCCGCGAGTCTTTTCTTCCAGTCGTGTCGTTTTACTGTCATTTACAAAACGGTTTCCGGCCACTTCATTTTTTTTGCGTTCTCAACGGAGTGCCTGGTCTCTTTGCTAACGAATTTTGGCTGGGTCGGCAACAGGTCTCTAGGATCGCCTTTGTTTTTGGATTGGCACTACAGCGATTGTAGGAGATATCCCAGAGACTGTGAGGAGTGAGTCCGTCGTGTCTAGGGTAATCTAGAGTGACGCTCGCACCCTTTTGAGGGAAGTCGGCCTACGCCATTTGTACGGGGAAGAGCATTGGTAAGTTCGATTTTATTTTTTTTATTTTTTTTATTATTTGAGGACTCTTCAAGATAATATTTGCCTCCCAAATTGTAATTATTTTTCGTGTGAAATGTACTTTTTTTTTGACAAAAGACGTGGGGAATTTTTGGCGTTTTTATATTTTTCTTTTAACCACGTGTTGGATAAAAACTATATATATTGTTTTTCTCCTTTGTCTACAGCCCTGTCCATTCCACCGACAGCTGTGCTGGACGCTGGTGGGAAGCCGGACGAGCCAGTTGTAACCCTGGGAAAGGTACGTAGGGTTATTTTAGTTCATCTGTTTAAATCTGCTGTATTTTATTGAGTCGACATGGGGTTCTCCAGGAAACTGAAACATTTCATTTTCCACAGGGTTTTACGCTCGGGCAAGAATCAACATTCAAGACCCATGTGCTGCCCTAGCGTGATGTGCTAAGCGGGCATTAGGGGAGGCGCGGGCAGAACTGAGACCTATGTAGCAGGAGGAGAACAACACCACTTCCAGGTTTAATAAAACACCAAATTAACAATTAAATAATTGCAGGACCAAGGTAGGAGCAAGCCATAACTATAATTTTTTCCATACATAATCTTTTTATATAATTTTGTTGCTATAATTTTCATATAATTTTTTTTAATATAATTTGGACAATCTTTTCATATAATTTTCAGTATAATTTAGACATTATCTTTCCAGATAACTTTTCAATATAATTTTAACATTGCTTGTAAACGCAAGGTAACGGTATGACGTCATAACCACAATTTTGCGGCGTATTTACACACACACATGATGAACTAAATTTTTGTATTATTTGTGCAACCCAGTGACCAACTTTGCGGAGACAAAAGATAGATGAGATTATATGTTTTAGCGGTTTCCTTACATTGTTTTACTTCATGGGGTGGATCTCGGACTGGGTTGCTGTCTGTCTCATTGTACCCAACGTAGAATGATGACAGCAGATATTTGGTCCAGATCTCCCCTGTTAGCTCCCGCTAAATTTCGCGGTTGTTTATATATATTTTTAAAAACACACAACTGTATGAAGGACAAAGCGCATTCCGCGTATTTGGACATGCGCACCAACAACCGGTGAGATCCTTGTCAAGCGCCTAGAGAAAAAGGCGTGTTAATTTCGTTCTCCAACTATATCAAATTTCTACACCTGAAAGTGCTCGATTTTTGTGTACTGAAGTATAGAACTAGAAACTTCAACCCTTCAGCTACGTGGTGACATCATTAGATCCATTCGGGGGCCCCTTGGAACGAGGAGAATTGGGCTGCAAAGGAGGTGAGTGCACTTATCTGATTACCGTTGTGTGGTTCCAACAATTTTACCTATGGACGTCTGATTATTTCGTAATTTCATATCAATACATTTATGTTTGCTCACGATAGCATTAAAATATTTACAGTCCACTGCATTTAGCGTTTTTTCTATCCGCGGGCTAACATAAAGTGGTCCTTCGAGCCGGATTATTTTAAATAATAAATCCATACGACGGTATTAATAATTATTTTCACGCAAAACCAAATAAGGCGACCTTGAATCGCAGAGAAAGTCGTCTGCACCGACGACTGCACGTGTCTTTCGCATGCTCAGTGCATGATTCAGTAAACAAAGCGAAGGGATCAAAACAAAACAAAACAAACAAAACAAAAGTTTAGTGGTGTTCCATATCATTTCGATATTTAAAACAATTTTCATCAATTGCGATAAATTAGTGCATATTTTCGACAATTCGTCATTTTTCTATTTCAGAAGCATTAATTTAGCGTTAATTGTATATTTACCGACAATTTCGTCATTTCAAAGGTAAAATCATGTCTGTCAAAAAAGCCGTACAAAAACGCAAGGGTTTTTTATCTGCGATCACCGAGTGTTATGTGTTGTCGCAGACTGCGGAAAAAGATGAAAGAGCGAGAAACGAGTTTCAAGTGAGGTATGCCGATTTGGATGAAACCTTCGATAAATGCATGCTGGCGCATAATGACGTCATTATGTTGCTAGACGACTCGGACGATGAGGAATTTAAAACGCAGGATGCGATCCTTTCAGAAGCTCGTAAAAATTTTTATGCGTGTAAGGGGGTTTACTCTAAAATATTTCCGGTTGAGGCCCCATCTTTTTCGGGATCATATGTTCGACAAAACGAATCTGAAACTCCAAAACTCAAAGAGTTAGGTATTCCCATATTTCGAGGTGATAAAAAATTATGGCCAAGCTTTTTCGATCTTTTTAATAACATTATAGATCAAAATCAAAGTCTAAGTAACGTTCGAAAACTTCAATATTTATTTTCATATCTCGAGGATGAGCCTTTAAAATTGATATCAGGGATTAGCTTATCTGATCAAAATTATAAAATTGCTTATGACAAATTAGTCAATAGATATCAAAACAAGCGAGACCTCGCAAATGATGCTTTAAGCTCAATTATGAACTCCACCTTAAAAACGAGTCAGCTAAAGAATTGCGTAATCTAATTGACACCTTTTCTGAATCCCTAGAAATTTTAAAATCACTTAGCTTTGACGTTGACAGTTGGGACTTTATTATTTTTTTCATTTTATTAGAAAAATTGGATATTCCAACGCGTTCAAATTTCGAAATGAGTCACGCCAATACTAATACCGAAATTCCCACTTTTCAGTCACTTTTTCAATTTCTAGAAAAAGATGTAAAGTTTTGGAATCACTTCCTCAATCAACAGCACCCAAAAAGGTGCCCATCTATCAAAAATCAAATTCAATGCAAAATCAGTTTGGGCAAAAGCCTACCTATCAAAATTCAAATTCTATGCGAAATCAGTTTGGGCAAAAGCCTACCTATAAATCATCCAATTCGCCTTTTATAGGACTGGCTGGCACCTCAACTAATTCGAGTACGGGAATAAAATGTTTCCGCTGTAATCAAGGTCACGTGCTTTCGAAATGTCAAACATTTCTTGATCTCTCACCTATCGATCGCCTATCTTTCGTCAAACAGAAAAAATTATGTCTAGCGTGTTTTCATCCCTTGCATAATGTAGATACGTGCAAATCAAAATATTCATGCAGGACTTGCAATAGTAAAAGGCACCACACTTTAACTCATATCTTAGAAACTAATCAAGCGTCTGGAAGCCAAGATACTAGTCCTGTCATTCACACACCACCTGTCAATAATCTTCATGTGTCATTAAATGCCTCAGGACCTTCAGGTACCTTTCTTTTATGCACCGCCATAATAGATGTTATGGACGGTTGCGGAAATTTTCAACCTGTAAGGGCACTGCTTGATTCTGGATCACAGACAGGATTCATCAGTGAAAAGTGTATTCAGCGTCTTAATCTTCCTAGGCGAAGTTACACCACTGAAATATTCGGATTAAATCAGATGTCTTCTTTTACTTCCAAAGGGCTCGTTCAATGTCACATTAAGCCACAAGGACAAGTCACTCCTTTACTTAATTTCGAAGCAATTGTTGTTCCACAACTATGTTCCAATATGCCTACATTCTCTTTGAACGATAATCAGTGGAAACACTTGCAAAACCTTAAACTTGCCGACCCATCTTATTTCAAATCTAGACCTGTGGACCTGGTTATTGGTTGCGAGCTATTCGCACAGATATTCAAGGAGGGCAGGGTTCTTGGACAGGTAGGGCAGCCTTCAGCCCTTGAAACTATCTTTGGCTGGGTCGTCATGGGAAAGGTTGACGAAGTAGGTAGTCTTACGGAACGAACCAGTTGTTTTTTAACGAGTCATTCACCTCCTTTAGAGGTCATTCTCCCTAGGTTTTGGGAAATCGAACATTTGCCTAAAAAACAAATCTTATCAAAGGAAGAAAAACAGGCAGAATCAATTTTTACTGCTAGTGTAGTACGGCAACCGAGCGGTAGATTCATGGTAGATCTTCCGTTTAAAGATAAAATAAACCCTGACCTAGGAAATACTTATCCGCAAGCTTATCGTAGATTTTTACTTCTAGAAAATAGATTAATCAAAAATCCTGATCTGTACACTGCCTATTCAAGTTTCATGCAAGACTATATCGATTCTAATCATATGAGTTTAGTTTTATCTAGTCAACCAAAGGTCGACGTATCGTGTTTTTTAGCACACCATTGCGTATTAAAGCCGGAGAACTTGAGTACAAAATTAAGGGTAGTCTGGGATTGTTCAGCAGTCACCCCGAAAAATATTAGTCTCAATGACACATTGTTATCTGGACCGAAACTTCAAAAAGATATTGTTTCTTTACTCCTTACGTTTCGTCTTAATCCTATTGCCTACATTGCTGACATCAAACAGATGTTCCGTCAAGTCCTTATCAATCCTTATCACCGTCCTTATCAAAGGATATTGTGGAGGTTTTCTCCACAGGACCCACTTTCAGTGTGGGAACTTTCTACTGTCACTTTTGGCATGACATGCTCACCTTTTCTAGCCATGCGTACCTTAAATGAGCTGGCAGAGAGAGAAAAGGAACGTTTTCCTATGGCTAGTACTGTTCTAAAAACGTCAATCTATATCGACGATATCTTGGGAACTAGCCCTTTGCTTTCTGAAGCTCTCTCCCTTCAAACAGAACTCAATGATTTGTTGAAGTCGGGAGGATTTGAACTTAAAAAATGGGCAAGCAATTATCCTGAGTTATTGGCAACATTGCCAGAGTCCGATCGTCAAATGCCTCTCTCTTTCGACAAGGAGGAACCCCACTTTATCAAAGTTTTAGGACTTCAATGGCATCCAAAAAACGACATTTTTTCTTATCAATGCCGAATGAAGGACAAACCCCCAACCAAACGTTCTATTTTATCTATCATAGGGACAATCTTCGATCCCTTAGGTTTTCTTTGTCCCTTGTTGCTACAAGCAAAATTTATTTTGCAACAGTTGTGGATATCGAAAATAGGCTGGGACGAAGAACCAGATTCTTCTATCATCGACTCTTGGAACAAACTTCGTTCTGAATTCCCGCTTCTTTCCAATTTTCAATTACCCCGACAAATCAAACTGTCAAAAACCAATACCTGTCAAATCATCGGCTTCTGTGACGCTTCAATTCGAGGCTACGCAGGCGTCGTATATTTTCGTGTAGAAGAGGAAAACAATATATCTGTTTCTCTCATATCTGCAAAATCTAGGGTCGCGCCTATAAAGTCACAAACTTTGGCTAATCTAGAACTCCTAGGCGCATTTCTTTTAAGCGAATTAATTGACTTCGTTTTATCTAGCTATGAAGGAAAAATAACTTTTACAAATATCGTTACTTTCTGCGATTCACAAGTCGTATTGCACTGGCTTTCATCCCCTTCTAATCACTGGCAAACCTTTGTTGGAAATCGAGTCAGTAGAATCCAAGAAATCATTCCTTCAAACTCATGGCGCTACATTCCTTCTGCTTTAAATGCAGCCGATATTGCGTCACGAGGGGCCACCCCTTCACAGCTCATGTCACATGACATGTGGTGGAACGCACCGTCGTTTTTGTGGTCTCCCGAAAACGAATGGCCCGATTTTCATAAATCAAAAATGCCGATTGATTTCGGAGATATTAATCTGGAGGAAAAGCCAAAAGTCTGTTGCAATGCGATAATTGATGTGAACTTCTTAGATCAGCTTCTTATCAAATATTCCTCTATATCAAAAATTCAACGTATCATTTGTTATGTCCTTCGAATAGTTAACCTTTTTCAAAACCATTCCTATCAAAAACCCACTAAGCCGCCGGACCAAAAAGTTATTTTTGAGAATATTGTTTTTCCTACCACCGGTGAGATGCAAAGTGCGTTAAACCTTCTTATCAAACGCGTGCAAGGTTCTTGTTTTTCTGAGCTTTTTTCCGCGTTATCTAAAGATAAACCAATACCGAAACCTTTGCGAAAACTTTCACCTTTTCTTGATGAGAATAATATCATTAGAGTCGGTGGCAGATTACAAAAATCTGACCTTTTGTCTTATTCTGCAAAACACCCCGTCTTACTTTCGAGTGACCATCGTTTAACTACTCTTCTTATCGAGTCCGCTCATCGACAATATCTTCATCCTGGGTTTAAAACATTACATAATCTGCTTTTACAGCAATTTTGGATATTATCTGCCAGACGGGCAATTCAAAGAACCATATCCAAGTGCTTGCAATGTTTTAGAATCAACCCTAAACCCTATAGACCGCCCATAATGAGTTCACTTCCCGCTCATCGAATCAATCAACTAAAACCTTTTTCGAGTGTAGCTATCGACTTTTGTGGACCTTTCTTTGTGATTCCTCATCGTTACCGTGGTTGTAAAGCTTTCAAATCATATGTCTGTGTGTTTGTCTGTACGGCCACACATTGCGTGCATTTGGAATTAACCATGGAACTGTCCACCGAAGGGTTCGTAGGTGCATTCCATCGATTCATTTCCAGACGCGGAAGCGTGACGCAATGCTGGTCAGATCAAGGCAGTAATTTTATAGGGTTTCGTAACCAATTACTGGATTACGCAAGAAGTGCTGCCACCAGACTTTCTATTCGTTGGCATCTGGGACCTCCTCTCAGTCCACATTTCAATGGCCTGGCAGAAGCTGGCGTCAAAAGTTTTAAAACTCACTTTGTACGAGTTGTCGGCGACCAGAAGTTGTCTATCATGGAGATGTCCACCCTTACCTGTCGCATAGAAGCCGTACTTAATAGTCGCCCTTTATCTCCTGCCTCTTCAGACCCACACGATCTTCAACCTCTTACCCCTGGGCATTTTTTGACACTTGAACCCCTTAATTCAGAAATTCCGGAGTCAGATTTGTCCGAGGTTCCCCTAAATCGGCTCTCGAGATGGCAACTAATCCAAAAACTACATAATGATTTTTAGAAGCGGTATTCTATAGAGTATTTGCATACGCTACAACAGCGACACAAGTGGACTGATTTGTCCCCAAATATCAAATTAAATGATTTGGTTATCATAACAAGTGATCACATTCAATCGCCTTTGAAATGGCCGGTCGGTCGGGTCATCGAACTGCATCCCGGCGGGGACGGTCAGGTGCGTGTTGCGACGGTAAAAACGGTTACCGGTGTTTATAAGCGGCCAGTTGTAAAACTGTGCCTCTTGCCAAATTAAAAGTAATTTTAATTTTCTACCTTTTACCGGGTATTACAATAGGTTTTTTTATTTTTAATTTTTTTTGAATTTTTTGTTTGTTTGTTTTGCCTTTTTTCGGGATTTCGTTATATCTAAATAAACTTACGATACTTATCTGTTTTCATTCATTTATATTTATCGGTCGATTCTTTTTCTTATATCTATATCTGTCCGGTTGAGATTCTAAATTTGTGTGTTTTGGAGGGCAGTTATATTAGCTCCCGCTAAATTTCGCGGTTGTTTATATATATTTTTAAAAACACACAACTGTATGAAGGACAAAGCGCATTCCGCGTATTTGGACATGCGCACCAACAACCGGTGAGATCCTTGTCAAGCGCCTAGAGAAAAAGGCGTGTTAATTTCGTTCTCCAACTATATCAAATTTCTACACCTGAAAGTGCTCGATTTTTGTGTACTGAAGCATAGAACTAGAAACTTCAACCCTTCAGCTACGTGGTGACATCATTAGATCCATTCGGGGGCCCCTTGGAACGAGGAGAATTGGGCTGCAAAGGAGGTGTGTGCACTTATCTGATTACCGTTGTGTGGTTCCAACAATTTTACCTATGGACGTCTGATTATTTCGTAATTTCATATCAATACATTTATGTTTGCTCACGATATCATTAAAATATTTACAGTCCACTGCATTTAGCGTTTTTTCTATCCGCGGGCTAACACTCCCCTATGACAGAATAATTTTGGAAGTATATTTTTTTTTAACCATCATTTATACAACTGAGTCTCACACTACTGACTCAGATGTAGGTACACTATGACCTGTTAAAGGGGTCCATCTACCTGTAAAGTGCTTCTAGTTTTGTCATCGTAATTCAATCCTTTAGAATTTTATTTTGTCTATTAGTCAATTTTTTTTTTGGTTTTTTTAATTACACAAATACTCTGGAAGCCTCGGGAGTAGGTAGAATTTCATTGTTTAGCTACAACGTTTGGGTTGAACTGTATTTTATTTAAGATCTTCTTTGTAAAACATTGGTATTAAATAATGTGGCGCACTTAACATTTTCTTATTTCTGAACCCCCCCCCCCTTCTCCACTGTATAAAAGTTACCGGAAATATCAATGTTTTACCTAGCTGGAAAGTACAGTTCTGCTTCCAGATATTTGTTTAATTATTCAGTGGGTTTTTTGTGTCACAAAATGGCGGCAACGTCTTTAAGCTGCCACAAATGTCACACAACGCATTTTAATAGGCCACAAATTGGCGCCCAAATTTTTTTTCTAACTTTTTTTATAGGCCACAAAAACAAAAGCCTTAAGAAGAAACCAGTACAGAAAGCCAACCGAGCATAATGATAGGAAAAAGCATAGAAAGAATATTGCTAGTAAGACAGGTAAAAAGATACAAAATGGGTTCACACCTTCTAGATTGCCTTCTAGACATGCATATAATGGAGCATGGGTCAGTCCAAAAATTAAAACAACTTCTGCTATATGCCGAAGATCTATTGGAGTTTTCACAAGCGATTAAAGTCAATTGGGAGCCAATAATCATAAACATAATTTACCAGAAATGGGATGTCCAGACGCATGTTTTACACCATGAATGGGTGAACTGCAAACTAGGCAGATTGCCCACATTGAACGAAGTCCTTCAGTACCTAATTAAAAGAATCGAAGAGTTGAGCAAGAGCCCATCAGCTGATTTTAAGTACGGTGAAACTTTTCAGATTCCAAACGTCATTATGGATCATTTAGATGATATCCGAGACATCCCAAGTATGGATGAAAAAAAAGTTAAAGAATTACAACAGCTTTATGAGATGAGCCGTCAGTTCCTTAGAGACATTCAAACCTCTGTGCAAAATACAGAAACTTGGGACCTACCATTGATGAAATTATTGTCAAAGAAATTGACTTTTAAACTAGAAAAGTCGTACCATAGTGGATTCCAAGGGTTTCAAAATAAAATTCCCTCAATCGAAGACTTTTTTCATTTTTTAAGAAAAGAAATGTATACACGCAATTCAAAAATCAAAGGCCTAATTCCAGACTCAAAGGTTCAAACTCAACAAATTGAAAAAGAGCAGAACATAGAATTTTACCCAGATCATGTATATCAGAAGATACCTCCAGTAATAATTGGTTACGAAAGAAGTGAGCAAAGAACAACAAACTCTAGAAGAACAGAACATAGTATGAAACAACATAATCCAGTATATCAAATTAAATAGCAAAGCAAAAAAAAACAAAGATACAGTCAGCAGAAGTCCTCAATTTAAAGCCAAAAAGAAAATTGGGGCCTATCCTGTGCTTAACCAGAAATACCTTCAGAATAAAAAGCAAGTCCAAGAATAACCAAAAGTCAAGAAGACATACTAAAAAGAAGAAAAGTTTAAAACAAGTAGCAGGAATAGTTATTAAAAAGACAACCCAAAAGAAAAAACATTCCAAATCAAAAGTTACTGAGAAGGCGGAAGGACAATGGCAAATAAGTCATAAACATTTTGCCATTGTAAATATGCAACAAAACATTTTTAAATTCTTGCCTCCCAATTTACAATTTCTTTAAGGCACCTATAATAGTAAAGGAATAACAACAATAACAAAAATGGATCATAATATTTTACAACAGAAACAATTTGTTGCCACAGCGAAAAGTTCGACGACGTACGATGACCGCAAAATCCAAACACAACCGATGCCTAGATTCATTGTCAGCAGTTTTAAGAAACTGACCCACCGTCTAAAGCAGCAGTACCTATTTCGATACCTACCTACTACATCATTAGCATTATTCAACGTGAGATCCCTACAGTCACCCGTTCTGGAAAGAGGGGAAAATATTTAATTACAAAATTAAACAGATCTTCTTTTTTATCAATTTTCAGATAACCAAGCCGAGTTAAGCAAGTGTAATTGTCAAGCACAGCTTGCACAATGTTTGAGACCTTTTCGAGTAAAAAAGAATCCTTGTTTATCTTTTCCTAATAAAGCCCTCAATGAGGCAGATCTTTTTTATGCCACCTTAGTTGCTGTGCGAGTTGTACAACAAGAAGTTTTTGTGAAGATTTGAAAAGGATAAGTAAAGGTGAGAGTTGTGCTAAGCCTCTTCGAAAGTTAGCTCCTTTTTTTGATTCCCATGGTGTCCTCAGGGTGGGCGGTAGATTATGTCACACTGATTTGGTATATGAGATAATATATATATATATAATAATATAAATAATAATAATAAATAATAATAATAACAGGCTTACCACCTTGATTATTGAGAAATTCTATAATGAGCATAGACATCCAGGTCCTCGTTTATTAGGGTACCTACTAAATCAACTGTCTGTGAAAAGTGCCATTCACAGTGTTATTTTCAAGTGTTTTTGTTGTGCCAGGGTAAATTCCAAACCACCCCAGGTGAAGCCCTTTTCCCATGTGAGTGTAGATTTTATGGGTCCATTTTCTCAGTCATTGGAACAACGCGAAAGATGGAATCCCCCCGATAACCCTCCAAAACTTGGAACTTTAATAGCGTTGAAAGACAAAAACCTACCCTCACTGTTGTGGTCGCTCGGTAGAATTGAAAAAATTTACTCGAGTCCAGATAAAATCTCCCGTGTCGTGCAAGTAAAAACCACCAAAGGATTACTTGACCGTAGTTTGGTGAAGGTATGTCCGTTACCCAGCCAGTAACCAACCTTCAAAACCTTGTGTAGCGTGAGTCATGCTTATTTGAATTAACTTAAGTATGACGTCCATAGTTATTGCGATAAAATTATTGTTGCAAAAATGCTAATTTATTGTTTAGACCCTTTGGGTAATTAAATAACCTTATTTTTGTTGATTTTTTAGTTTTTTGGGTTTTTCTATAAAAAATGGGAATTTTTATGGTGGGCGGAATGTTTAATGCTGCCAATTATTTTTGTTTTTGTTTTATTTTGAATTTTTGGGTTCGGTTCGGTTCGGTTCGGTTCGGTTCGGTTCGGTTCGGTTCGGTTCGGTTCGGTTCGGTTTGGTTCGGTTCCTTAACCTTAAAGTTAGTTTTGATATTTTTGGGCTTTTAGCAAAAACCTTCAAAAAAAGAAACTGCTTGTTTGGGAAAAGGTCCGATGAGGTGATAATTTCTCTCTTTGTTGAAAGTTATTTTCTTTTTGACTACCTGATCATTTTGGCAAAAATCATGCGCATTTTGCACACGCTGGGAGTATGAAGCGCCCCCTTGTATTTGACCGGGGGGGAAGGGAATGAAGAACTCACTTCCGACAAGACACTGAAAGAAGTCAAACGTGTTTTAAGTTTAAGACCGAAATTCCCACCACAAGAAAAGCCGCGGCCGCGAGTGAAATTTTGGAACTGCTGCTGAATGAAAGAAGGTAAGCTTCTAGCGTGTTGCCGATTTTTTTCCATTGATTTAGTTCAATAGACGTGTGTTTTTCCCAGACGGGGCGAATTTAACTTTGGGGTAATTTTTTGTGATATCTCTACTTTTCTCTTCAGGGCACAGCCGTTTATTTGGTCCTTGCGACCCGCGTCTATGATATGTTTTCCATCAATTTATGAGGGTTAGTATAACACCGATTTTCCAAAAGAAGGACAGGACAGATATCTTAAAGAAATAATTTTTCCAATAAATATTATTTAAAAAATATGTAATTCAAAAAAAATGTTTAAAAAAATGTTATTTAAAAAAAAGGTTTTTGAAAATAATTTTTCCGAAAAAAATGTCATTCGAAATATTACTAAAAACAGGTTTTCGATCAAACTGAATTCAAAAAATATATTTTTGAAAAGCTTGTTTTCGAAAAATGAACTGTGACCCAAACGAAGAATTATTCCTAAAAATTTTACTTGTTCCTAAAAGTAAATAATAAACTAATTTTATTAATTAACTAATTTGAAATGTAAATAATAATTAATAATTTTTACTTGCTTTTAAAAACAAGGAGAATTTTAAAGTATTATTCTGGTTATTTATTTTCGTCAAGTAATAATTGTTTCAGGTTGTTGACTTTGGCAACGCTGGAACGCTTTTTACGGAATCTTGCGTATCGCTATCTCTTATTAAAACATGCTATACTCAATCTGTTTTGTATCCTGTTATAGAAACCAAGCCCCCTAGATGTGGACTTGTTCACGCGGTAGACATGTAGGTATGCCGCATATTATCGGCCGAACTTTTTGTTTTTGTAAAATGATTAAAGGCTACTGACGATAATTTGAGGAGCGCCCATGACTCACCTTTTTCAGTGGGCCTTCACTCATAAGGATTAGTTACTCAAAGTGAACACAGTCCTGCCAGCACGGCACTACTCTATAGACTAAAGGAGGAGGCACTAAATACATTGTTTACCGGGTTGCGTCAAATAAGCTGGATTTGAGATATGCTAAAGGCTAAACCTTCCTAATATATTTTCCAAAAAAAATTGGGGGGGGACATAGGTTTCGTTTTCGAGCTATACCTATTTAAATGTGCGCCACTGAAATATGGAAAAATGTATATTTTTGTAGTTTTTTGCTATAACTTCTCTTCAAATAAAGATAAAAAACCGATATTAGATTTGTTTTGTTGCAAAAAGAATTCTTTTACAAATTTGATCAATTTTTGACAAATGGTTTGCGTCACATACCGACAGAGTGGCTCAAAATAATTGTGGAGCAACTGACCAAAATGCATTAAATCCACTTTTTGTGATTTTCAACAACGCAATTCAATCAAAGCGCATTAAATCCAATCAGAATAGCCATAGGCAAACCTCAACATCTTAATTTTTGTTTTATCTTTGTTTGCTCTTTTTTTAAGTTTTTCTCAAAAAAACATAGTTTGGATTTAATGCATTTTGGTCAGTTTAGAAATACCTGAGATTTATTAAATATAAAGAAAGGAAACATAAAATACATGATCAAAATTAACTTCAGTTGTTTTCATGTAAGTCGCTTTACCTATTCTAAAGTCATGTTTGCATAATGGGTTATTTGATAAACTTACAGGATATTTCAATTTTTTTTTAATTCAATGCATGACATGTTTACTAATTGTCTACGGAATAGTGTGTTTATCGGGATGCGTCAAATAAGGTAAATTTATGACATGTTTGGTCCCAAACTGTCCAAATACTTGTCTCACAAAAATTGGGGGGTCTTCGGTTTCGTTTTCGAGCTATAATTATTTAAATCCGCGCCACTGGAATATAGAAAAATGTGAGTTTTTGTAGTTTTTTTGCTATAACTTCTCGTTAAATAGAAATAAAAAATCAATATTCATTTTATTTAGTTGAAAAAAGAGTCTTTTTAAGTATGTTCTCAATTTTTTTTAGTTTTTCATCACATATCTACAGAGTGGCTCAAAATATGAATAATAAAAATATAGAAATAATAATTGGAATTTGTTAAATATACCTAAAGGGATGAAATTAAAAGTGCATAGTTAAAAAAAATTAATTTGCTTCAATGTGGGTCGTGGTAACTATTATAAAGTAACATTAAAATGCATAATGGTTTATAGTAGAGCGGCGTAGGGCATTTCGACTGCACTTAAATGATGATGGTTGCCAAGATATCCTTTTTGAAACTTGGGTGACTCCTGACTACGAAAATATATCTCCTCCCGGTCATTACCGGTCCACCCTCCTTGCAACACCTTAAAATGTATTCTTCAATATCTCAACAACCAGCGGAGATACAACAAAAATTTTTTCACCGTTGTTTGTCTAGTGATCTCTAGATGATATGCTTACGATCTATTGCATATCTTAAAAACTAAACCAGATATAAACAAAAGTATGTATTTTCAAATTTTTTTTTTATTTTTTTCTATATTTTCTAAACCAGACCAGATACAAAAAAATGTCTTAATAAATATTTTTCCTCCATTTTCGCTCTTTTCAAAAGGGTACATATCCTTGGGGTTTTATTAACCCCACGCGCAGTAGCACTCTTTGATTTAGGCCATTACGCCAAAACTGGGCATGTTTCTGAAATGATAGTCATTAAGATAATTAGCAAAATCGGACCTAACCTACATTTGAGATATTTTTTCGTAAATAAAGGTGCCTTCTGATAATAAATTGACGCCCCCTCTAGTCATTCCCCCTCACGGCCCCTTAAATATTTGAAATTAAATCTTCCATATCTCGGTAACGGAAGCTGATAGAACAAAAAAAAATCGACTGTTGTATCTCGTTTGACCAGTAGATTGTGCAACGTATTTACATTGTTTGCATACCTTAAAAACCAAACAAGATATATTAAAAACTGCATTATAAATTTTTAAATTTTTAAAAAAGTATATTTTTTCAATATTTCATAAACTATAGTAAATATAAAAAACTTTAAATAAATGTTGTATATGTAGATATGTGAAGAAAACTATATGTCAAAAATTAAGAACAACCTTGAAAAGGGTTTTTTTTTTCAACAAAATGAAATTAATATTGTTTTTTTATTTCTATTTCTCGAGAAGTTATGGGAAAAAAACTACAAAAACACATTTTTCCATATTGCGGTGGCACGCATTTAAATAATTATAGCTCGAAAACAAAACCGATGACCCCCAATGTTTTTGAGGCAAGAATGAGGATGGTTTGGGCTCTAACATATCTTAAATTCAACTCATTATGCAAACATCACTCTAGAATAGTTAACACGA
The DNA here is from genome assembly GCA_963576565.1 of Aspidapion aeneum. Classification (NCBI taxonomy): domain Eukaryota; kingdom Metazoa; phylum Arthropoda; class Insecta; order Coleoptera; family Brentidae; genus Aspidapion; species Aspidapion aeneum. The sequence continues at coordinate 129,510,445 of OY755038.1, forward strand.
CTCACATGAAAGCAAGTAAAGTTAATTTTGACTATGCATTTTAAGTTTTCCTTCTTTATATTTAATAAATCTCAAGTATTTTTTCTGTATTTTATTAAAATTATTTTGAGCCAATGTGTAGGTATGTGACGCAAACCATTTGTCAATAATTGATAATTTATTACAAAAAAACTACAAAAGATCACATTTTTCAGCATATCTCAAATTCAGCTCATCTGACGCATCCCGGTAAACAATGTATTTAGTGCCTCCTCCTTTAAAAGAAAACTGTTTATGCTTTATATTATATTATATTATATTTTATATTATAATATATTATATTTTATAATATATTATATTATATTATATTATATTATATTATATTATATTATATTATATTATATTATATTATATTATATTATATTATATTATATTATATTATATTATATTATATTATATTATATTATATTATATTATATTATATTATATTATATTATATTATATTATATTATATTATATTATATTATATTATATTATATTATATTATATTATATTATATTATATTATATTATATTATATTATATTATATTATATTATATTATATTATATTATATTATATTATATTATATTATATTATATTATATTATATTATATTATATTATATTATATTATATTATATTATATTATATTATATTATATTATATTATATTATATTATATTATATTATATTATATTATATTATATTATATTATATTATATTATATGATATTATATTATAATTACATTATAATCTGATAGCATAATTATAATATTGATTTTTTTTTTGTAGAGCCAATTATGAATTAGATCTTGCTTTGTCAAATGATCAATTTATAGTGCAAACCGTTAGCTTAATAGGCAATGCAACTTGTAGTATAATGGGAATTGCTTTTGGATATGCCTATTATAAATATAAAAATGAAAAAATATTTACCACCTTTGTAAGTATGATATTTTCACTTAAAATCTAATTTTTGAAATCTATCCCCACCCTTTTTTTTAAATCACCTAAAATGTATTTTGTTTAACTCGAGACTCAATTACCTTTCATTTGATATCACACACGCCATACTTTCATATAAACTCTAATTTTTGAAATCTATCCCCACCGACAGACAGACAGACAGACAGACAGACAGACAGACAGACAGACAGACAGACAGACAGACAGACAGACAGACAGACAGACAGACAGACAGACAGACAGACAGACAGACAGACAGACAGACAGACAGACAGACAGACAGACAGACAGACAGACAGACAGACAGACAGACAGACAGACAGACAGACAGACAGACAGACAGACAGACAGACAGACAGACAGACAGACAGACAGACAGACAGACAGACAGACAGACAGACAGACAGACAGACAGACAGACAGACAGACAGACAGACAGACAGACAGACAGACAGACAGACAGACAGACAGACAGACAGACAGACAGACAGACAGACAGACAGACAGACAGACAGACAGACAGACAGACAGACAGACAGACAGACAGACAGACAGACAGACAGACAGACAGACAGACAGACAGACAGACAGACAGACAGACAGACAGACAGACAGACAGACAGACAGACGGCGCGACAAAAAAGTTTCAAAATCGTCTGAAACGCAAAGATATATAAAATTTTTTGAAATCGGAGCAACTTTTTTTTTCTCGAAAAAATTAGGATCACCATAGCTCACACTACTATAGTATAGTATATGTGTGAGCTAAAATGTAAGACTCTATAAATGATGTTCGTAAGACTGGTATATATTTTGTTTAAAATAAACTATGCTTTATTTTTTCTATTCACTTATTTGTTTACAAAGCCCAATACAAAAAGTATGAAAGCTATTCAGATCCTAAAAAATTTGATATAAAAAACTTATATATTGTTTTTATCTAGTTTTCCGTTTAAAATTATTATTTATATCATTTTGAATTTTGCGCTACTCCACAACACTGCTTTAAGTAAGAGAGAGAGAGAGAGAGAGAGAGAGAGAGAAAGAGAGGGAAACAGTTTACACGAGAAAAAGACAGATAGCGACGCAAGCGCAGTTGAACAAAAAAGGGGATTTGTATTTGGCTTTTATCGCCTAGTGGGCCGCGCTGGCCCTAATTCAACATTTTTTTTATGGCATTTGTTTTCGAAGATCAAGCACGGATCACCTAATTCAAGTTCTGCTGCTAAAACATAATGGTTGTAACAGTGTTCTGTAGTTACGATTAGGGGCCGCTTTATCAATAAAGGAGTAACTCGTCGTGTTAGCTAGGCCTGTGTTAACTCTTATATTGGGGTAACCCGCGAGTTAACCCAAATATTGCCACTGTCCTTTTAAAAGAACAGTCAAGCTTTCAAAGCTAGTTTCAGTATTTTTGGGTATATTTGTGGGATGGCACCAGCTTTAGGAGCTGCAATTTTAAAAAAAAATCTGAAACTAAAATTTATGTTTGCGTGTTTTTCTAAAGTAAAGTAGTGGGATTATTTTTTTAACAAAAAAAGAAAAAATTATCAAATTTCAAAAATAAAATTTTGTTGGCTTTATCTGGGTTAAAGAGTAAAGTGCTGATCTACGCCTTGATAACCCAAAGCTCCGAAGCTCGCAGGTTGGCAATACTGATAACAATCACCCATCTAAGTTTTCCCTTCTTATTTAATAGTTTTTGGTATTTTTGACATTTCGTATTTATAATCATATGTGTTTTGTTTTTGTATTTTTTTTGGGTGTTTTGTTAAAAAAATTAATTTTTAAAAAACCTATTCATCCCTTTTAGTAATTGTACTGTAGTCAGTAAGTATCTAATACGTATTACAGCTCCAGATTTGTAATTTGTTTCTGTTGTCAAAACAAATGGGTTCATGCTGTATTGGACCATGAACCTACGTTTTTAAAGTTTTTTTTTCAAACTTCTACAAGTACTTTTTTTTGTTACAGGTCATGTCTTTACAAGAAAACAAAGAAATATAACCTAGGCAGGCACATAAACAAGAAATTTTCTGGCGCATCAAACTTTTATCCTGAAATGACATATTTACAAAGACAGCAGAGGCTTCCTTGCTGTAGCATATGGACACTTCTCTCAAAAGTGTACATTTTCGGTTTCCTGACTTTTTTGGATACTAGAATAAATATTTTTCATAAAATTTGACTTAATTCTTATATTACACAAAATTTCCGAAAGATGCTTTTTTGCAAAGCAAAAAGTTTGCTAATCTTGATAAAATTACCAGGTAATCAAAAATGTCAATCCTGTCACGTGTCCCCAAATAGAAATTTTAACTTTATTCCTAAATAAAAATGTGTTAAACCCAAGCGCGGATCTGGGTCAAAATCTAGGGGGGGGGTAATAGTCGTCAAACATTTTTTTGTTAAATAATTTTTTTTCCAGGGGGGGGGGGTATTTTTCCTGTTTTACCTTATTTTATTAGGGAAAAGTGCATATTTTTGTTTCTAGGGGGGGGGGGTAATTACCCCGTTACCCCCTCTCAAATCCGCGCTTGTTTTATTAATTTTACTTCTTTGTCTTGTTTATTACATTTTTTTTAAACAAAAAGTGAAATCCAAAGATATATATTTTTAGAAATTTGGGAGATATGGCTTCAATATACTTAAAATAATTAACAACAAATTATTTTGAGGCAAGTCTGTCAAATGAAAACAAAACAAGGGGTTGTTGTTTAGAAATTTATGGTCATTTTTGCTGACAAAAGTAAAAAAAATACTGTAAAAAATTAATTATACGTCAATCCTGTCGGTGCAGTACACTTTTTGTGTTAAATTTTATTGGTGTTTAATACAATTTTTATGAAAAGTTAAGTAAAGCCGTTATTGAAAAAAGGTGTTTTATTAAGATACATAGTCTTATTTTACTTGGAAAATTAAAATAACTACAAAACGTCAACCCTGTCACTGTCAATTCTGTCCCAATTTTGCCATTTTTTAGTTGGTACATGATTGACAGTGTGGGACAGAATTTACAAAAACTAGTAAAACACACGTATTTTTTGTAGAAAAATGAATGGTTCTTTAAAAAAATATGTGGAAAGGGTGAATGAACAAGGATAGATTTAAACATTGGAGGAAAGAAAGAAAAAATAATTAGAAACATATTAACACAAGAAAACAAATGATAAAAATCGGTAGTTTTAACAAAACCACACAAAGAGTAAGACAAAATAATATCCTGTTTTGCATTATTTGTTCTTTTTATGTAGGTATCATGCCAGGAAATTTCAACCAGGTAAGCAGATAGCACTTCCAACTATGGAAATGAAACTAGGTAATTCTCCAAACCTAGCCATGAAATCCCCAAAACCGTTTCTACTTTAACAAAAAAACAAATACAGAAAAGAAAGATATGCGCAAAAAAAAACGAGAATTAAATTGGTAAAATAGCTTTTTTCAAGTGCAGAAAACCAATTTTTTTGCACGCAGATCACCCTAAACCCTCTCTACTTTAACGAAAAAAAAAACAAAGAAAGTAAAGAAAGAAAGATATGAGCAAAAGAAAAAACGAGAAAACGATAGGTAAAATAGTTATTTTCCTAACAAATACAGAAAACCGATCTGCACGCAGTTCTGTCAAGCATTTAGGTGCGGAAAAATAGGTTTTTGCAAGTGTTAGAAACAATTGTTTTTCTACGAGCGTAAAGAAAATAAAGTGAAAATAGTTCTTATTTCAAATCTTACGTTATTTACTTATTTATATTATAATTAATTGTAAACGTGCAATGCTTGGCACTATGCATTAACAACTGATTATTTACACCAAGCGCCATATTTTATAATCAAAATGATATTCTTGTGCGGAAAAACTTCAAAAGTTTAATTTTCGACACAAATTACATCTTTCGCACGCTCGTTGAAAAAAATAATTTTTTCAAATTAATTCCAACTTAGGCATAAAATTTAATTAATTAATAAAAAACTTGAAGAAATTAAATTTTTTGCATAAAAAGTGTGCAATATTTTGTATTTTTTGGTACCATGGGGGCGATTCTTCACAATTTGAAAAAATCTGACACAATTTGACATGCCAGATTTTAACCTTAAATCTTGACAACATTGCATCAATTTTCTAAGGATAAATACGATACAATGCAATGTAGAATTCAAATAAGGCATTGGCATAATTTTAATCTGATTTAAGACAAAACAACTTACGGCGACATGCGTGAATCTCATTAATTTGCTTGAAAAATAATAATCTATTAAAATTATAAACACTATTCGCCCTATTATGATAATTGATAATCCGTCCACCTGCGAAACAAGGCCACCAACGACAAGAGGTTTGATTTGAATAATATAAAAATAACAATAAAAATTTTTTTAAAATATAGATTTTTAAAATGTAAAACCAAGACAAGAAAAAACTTATTTTTGACGAAATATGCAGAGAGCATTAGGGGCCGGTTTCTCAATAGAGGATAACCCCTGACCCGTGGATTATCTTTAATAGCTGTATTTTTTTGGCATGTGGTAAATATGTCAGCCAACTCTTTTTTTAACCCACGGGTCAGGGCTAACCCTCTATTGAGAAACCGGCCCTTAGAGAGTCCACAAACAAGATAAATTGAAGCTACCTAGGTACTATACTGTTACAAAGATACGAACCCTTCAACATCTTCAAAACGATTGTTTGCACATTTTATTCAAAACAAACCAACTAACATTTTTAAATTTAACTAATTTTGTTGGACACTAAACCCTAGATGCACCGTAAGCACATTTCTTGGATTAGTCACTTAATCGCGATTAAGTCCTTGTTGCTCACATAAAACAACAATGATGGATTAGCTAAGCCTTCTTACGGTACATCTAGGGGTAAGCCTTTTGCGCAAAAAAACTATAGTATATAATTTACAACAAAATATTGATTTAAATCATATATCTCTCAGTGCGGATTGTGGGTAATACTTCATTGGCGTCCATAAACTAAGAACTTTTTTAAAAATCACTACAAATATTTTTTGTTTTTTACAATTTTTTGAAATGTATTTAATAATTTATTAGGAAAATTAACTTTGTGTTCCAACAATTGATAATCAAATAGAGACAATTTCACTCTCAATGAGCCAGTGGCATCCATCAATGTGGGCGATTTACAGAAATCCTCGAAAAATCTATTGATTTTTTACATTTTCATTGAATTTTCAACAAAAAAGTCCTTTCAATCAATCTTTTTAATTTTGAAATTTTGCAATTGTCATAAAAACTAAGTGCTGCAAGAAAACACTGATATTACACTTTATTAGGAAGACCAAATTTCTTTTTTAGCAATGTATCATTTATAATTATTTCTAACGGTGTATAAATTTTAATTATACTACGTGATAGACAATAAAATTTTCTTTTAAATGATTAGACCGAAGGTCGTCATAGGTTATACCTTCCCCCTATATGGGATTTCCTGACAGATAGATATATTTTTGTTGCTATGTAGTTTAATGTTTTACTTGTTTGCCACATTGCCAACTACAACCTACATCTAGGGTGGAGAGGGGGACAAAAGTGGTCAAAGTAAGAAACTCATAACGAATAAAGCTTATAGAAAATTACATTTTCTTTCATAAAAATAGGTCGATGATCTTCCGCGTGGTCTTCTAAAGAAAAACCGATTTTTGTGAGTTACATTTTTGGAAAGAAAGCGTTATCTTCTATAAGTTTTATTCTTTGGCCACTTTTTCCTGGGTGGTCTTCCGCCCTTTTAGGTATAACGACGAACATAACTGGAGACAATTTGTAAAAATCGCCAAAAATCAGTATTATTTATAATACATACTGCCGTTCCTAAGAAGAAAATTTTATTTTCTAAATAGTGGCAGACATTATTTTTGCCTAGAGAACTTCATTTTCAAAAAAAATATTCTGCCGTCGCTAAAAAGATTGTCGCATGTAGAAATTCTATGTTTTGAGAAAATCAGGTTATATATAATTTTGAAATAAAAAGCAAAAAATTAAAACCTTGACTTTTATTTTAAAAGAAAATAAAAAAGTATAAAACTAAACCCGTTTTTCTCAAGACGTAAAATTGCTACTAATTTTCTTAAAAATTAAGTAATCTTGTACTCTTTTCGAAAATAAAATTTTCTTTTAAATAATGCACAGATTTATTATGTAAAGATAATTGATGATTCATATGTGAGTGGGTCTTGCAGCCCTTCCACTGCGACCACCAGTGCAGCTGCGGCTCGTGCCGCAGGCGAGGTGAAGCGGTACATTACATATTATTATACAGGTATTATCTCTGAAGAAAATTTATTGCGTCCTCGTCCTCAGTTGAAAGAGATCAAAAACATATTTATGGGCAAAAAGTTTTATTTATATTGTCGTTTTTCTCTTTCAACTGTCGTACCATGCTCCAATAGTTCTAGGACGCAAAGAGTTTTAAAAAGAATAACGTTTGTACCGGTGTTTATAATGTGGCGCTTCACCTCGCCTGCGGCACGAGCCGCCGCTGCACCAGTGTATCTATTCTGACTTGATGCTAATAGGGACCTATTGCAATAAAGCCAGGCACAAATTGTGCCGGGCACTATATTGACAGTTTCGCATTAAAAACTGACAGTTCATCTTTCAAAATTGACATACCAAAGTCGAATTTAGAAATCCAGTCTTATAATACACAATGACCTAATTTTGAAAGAAGACAGCTGTTCTTATAATGCGAAAGTGTCAATATAGTGCCCGGCACAATTTGTGCCTGGCACTATTGCAATAGGTCCCTAATGTTTCATATAGATAAAGATAATTAGTTACATCGAAACTTATAATTAATTTTTACGATTTTTGTAAATAATCTTCATTTATACATGCCACTGTACCATTTATTGAAAATTAAACCCTTTAGTTTTACATCATTGAAAAGAAAATTTTATGCTATTAATAAATGCTATATTTTTTTTCCTAAAAGGCGTTTTAACGAAAGTTTTAAAAAAAATTCATAAAAACTTTTATTTATAAGAAAATTAATCATGCCTGTAAAAATTTTAGACGCCTTGGTAATTCCTATCTGTTCCGTCTCTGCTAGCGCCACCCAGCGGCAACTGTCTAAACTAAGCGAATAAAAAATTGACCGAAGGAATTAACGCCACCCCGCGACGTGGCCTTGTGCGCAGAATGAGCGAATTGAATTATATGCACAGAGCACGAACATCGTTGGCCTCGATTTTAAAGCATCTGGGCCCGGCACATTTGTCAACTGTTAGTTACAGATTCGAAGGCCAAATGCTGCCGCTGTTGCCAATTGATTGTTCCCAAGAGAAAGTAGCAGAGTTTGTTTATTAATTTTTAATTATGTTGGTAAAAGTCAGTGGCGTATATAGAAAACAGTTTCGGGGGCAGTGGCGGATCCAGGGGGTTATGTTGGTAAAATTCAGTGGCGTATATAGAAAACAGTTTCGGGGGCAGTGGCGGATCCAGGGGGGGGGCACTAGGGGCACTTGCCCCCCCCCCCCCGAGAATTTTTTGAATATACAAAAAATGAGTAAAAAGTAATGTTTTTGCTAATAAAAATTAAAAATTTTTACCTGCGGCGCGGCGCATGAAAGTGTCTATTGTTATTATCATCGAAATTACAACCACTGACTAATTCAATAAAATGCTGCTTAAAAAAATATATTCCATTTTTTACCAACAGAGAATGTCACCTAAAGTGCCCCCCCCGAGAAGCACCTCTGGATCCACCCTTGTTCGGGGGGGGGGCAGAGACAGTTTCAGGGGGGGGGGCCGAGACTTCATGAGGCCGTATTTTATGCTATTTCATTATTGTATTCATAAAATATATGAAAATATCTAAAAAAATCTTAGCTTCGGGGGGGCCCGCCCCCCCCCCCTTATATACGCCACTGGTAAAATTTGATCACGAAAAACTGTTACAACGTGACGTGCAAGCTCGTACCTAAGGGGGATCAATCTCCCCCCGAAATTTTTAGGAATAAAAAATAATCAAACATTTAGTAGTGATAAGTAGTTGAGATATGGATTATTCGCATTGTGAGGGGCGTCCTTTTTAGCTGTCGCCCCCCCCCCCCCGCCCCTTCAGGCACACTACGCCGCTGGTCCCCTACGACATTCCAAGAATGTTCTTTAAGCATGTCCAGGGGAGGTTCTCAATTGTCAATTCTCAAGACATTTCCGGACCGGATAGTAGAACCTAATAAGATATTTAAAATTATTTTTTGTATCATGAAATAATACTTAATTTCCTTGTTTTTTAATGATTTTCAACTGGGTTTATACAGACAAAAATAAAAATTAGAATAAAAACATTTTGCTGTTTATTCAGCCAAAAAAAAATTAAAATTATTTTTTAATACTTTTTTTGCAAAAAACAGTGTGAAAGTATTTTTGTATTAAATCACTGGCTTTTTATAGCCCTCGTAGTTTATCATAAAAAACAAATAAAAAATCGTCTAAAGATCATAAATAAACAAAGTTATAACAGTTCTATGTTAAAAACGGAATTATTAATAACCGGACATTATCAAAAACTTCATTCTGCAAAACAAGGCAAGAGCAAAATCGAAGTTCTGTATAGTCTTTTAAATTATCAAAACCGGACAAAATTAAAAAGGACAAAAACATAAAAAGGACTCGGGCCTAGCTTTCGACGTTCACCTAAAGAAGAGCGCAGTGGCGTATATAGAAAAACGTTTCGGGGTGGGCCCGAGGCAGTTTTGGGGGGGGCCCAAGGCCCCATGAGGGCGTATTTTATGCTATTTTATGTTTTTATTCATGAAATATGTCGAAAATATCTAAAAAAATCTTAGCTTCGGGGGGGGGGGGGCGGCCCCCCCATATATACGCCAGTGGAAGAGCGGTTCTGATATAACTATGCAATTAAGGCGTCCTTCACTGCAATTTTTTTTACTACCATGCCTAATAAAAACACCGTCTCTACATAGGGATTGCTATAGCACATAAGGCGTTTTCATTAAGCAAGGGCCATCTTTAAAAAAGGCCAGGTGTTGGACCCTAGGTTAGGATTCATTTGCAATTAATTGACCAACAGGGTCGGTTCGATTCGGTTAACACCAATTTGCCGCCAAACTTTCATGAGACCGATTTGTATGAGAAGAAAATAGACGGAACCAGTATACATGAAAAGATAGGAGACCCCTTTTTATGATTTTGTCCTTTTTGATTTTGTCCGGTTTTGATAAAAGACGATATACTAAACTTCAATTTTGCTGTTGTCTTGTTTTGATGAATGACGTTTTTGATAATGTCCGGTCTTAATACTTCCGTTTTTTTCATTGGACTGTTAGGCCATTTTTATTTGATGATCTTGGATGATTTATTTATGACGGTGGATGGGGATTCGCTTTTAAAAGGTGTATTGCTTAAAATGGTACGAAAAAACAAAAAAATACTCTATCAAAACAACAACAAATGTCACGTGACGCGATGTCGCACATGCGCACATCCAGTTCCAGATAAAAATTAAATAACTTTTATTTTTATTTTTATATGTTTAAACCCAGCAATAACGTCTTTTAGACGAAAATTGGTCGTTTGATAGCAAAAGTACAAAAATAATCACCACTTACAAAATCTGACCAAGTCCCATTTCAGTCAGAATATCTGGCTAATTCTAGGGACAATATTTGACATTATTAGACTTTTCCATAAAAACCCGATAAAAATATAACGGTGGCAACCGCGTGGAGCAAATTCTGTAGCGAGCCTTTCACGCACCTTCCACGACATGAACTTAATGCCTCTTTGTTAATTTTGCCGTGAAAAACAAAGAAGGAAAGTAAACTTAGCTGACCTCATAAAGAAAACGAATAGAAATTACAAATCTGAAAAAATTTGGCGATATTTGAAATGTCAATTTCTAGTGACGGTGTGAATTTATTTCCAATTTTTAAATTAAAAATTTCTAACGACTAACGTATTTTTGCTACAAAAAAATAATTATATCGTGATGCTGCATCCAACAAAAAGTGGGAAATTGCCTTGTAGGTAAGTTTTTAAGTTTAAAAATTGCCTTTTAAACGAGAAATCTTAACCGCCAGATTATGTCACATTTTGTCAAATTTCGCCAGATTTTTTGAAATGTAAAGAATTGACCCCCATGTAACACGGATTGCTCCACTGCGATTTTGTGGGGCAAATTACTGAAGTAATTGAAGACAGTTTGAATTACACAGTAAAGTTTTTATATAACATTGGCGGAAATAAATTTGACTGGCCCGAAAGGGCAAAGATGACATAGTACAAACTTAGGATGAGCCCTTACAGATATGCGCTTAAACATGTTATTCAAATTTATATACCTATTTATTTTATCAAGTATTTTAAAATTTAAGCAAAGTTTTATTCAAGTTAAGTAAGTTTGTTGTCACGAAATATGATTTCTTTTTAAGGTTTTAACAATGTTTTGTTTAAAAGTTTCTTTAAAAATAAATAAAAATCAGTTTGAAAAGTAGATGCTACGGTAAATTTAGTTCATTTTGTACCATTTTTCTCAAAATAAGTCAATTCTGTTTCGATTTGTCAATGCTGTCCCACTCCAGTTTTGTTGAAATTACACTATTAGCTTACACTACTACTATACTATAGTGGTGTGAGCTATAGTGATCCTAATTTTTTCGAGAAAAAAAAAAGTTGCTCCGATTTAAAAAATTTTTATATATCTTTGCGTTTCAGATAATTTTGAAACTTTTTTGTTGCGCCGTCTGTCTGTCTGTTTGTATATCTGTCTGTAACGACCAACGCGCATAACTCAAAAACCGCTTGCCCGATTTTAATGAAATTTGGTACCTAGGCTGGGTTAGGGGTCGAGATGGTCCCATTTAAAAATGAACAAAATCCACCAAACACAAGCCAAATAAAAGGGTGGGGGAATATCTTAAAAATTAGAGTGGAAATATGGCGTGTGTGATATCCAACAAAAGGTAATTAAGGCTGGAGAGACAAAAAAGGGTGGGGGTAAATTTAGAAAATTAGAGTTCAAGTCAAAACATGGCTTGTCTGGTATCAAAGGAAAGGTAATTGTGTCTGGAATTGAATAAAATATATTTCAGTTTTTAGTAATATTAGGTCACACATACACTATAACTATAGCACCTAGTGTGAGCTTAAGTGCCCATAAATTGGCAGAGTATTTTTCACAAATTCTTTGAATAAATAAGTAGTAAATATTCTGAAAGGTTTATGTTTTGTGCATTTCAAGTACCATTTGTAGTATTCATTTTCATAAAGACTTTGACGCAGTTGGAAAGTAAAGTTTAATTTATTTTAATTATGAATTTTTTACTTGCTTTAAAACTACATAACTTTAGACAAACCAGTATTTTTGTGTTTGTTTTGAATTTTTATTTTGCAAAATTATTAAAATACTCTGCCAATCTATGGGCACCTAAGCTCACACTAGGTACTATAGTTATAGTGTGAGCTAATATAATCAAAAACTGAAATATATTTTATTCAACTCCAGACTCAATTACCTTTCGTTTGATACCACACAAGCCATGTTTTGACTTAAACTCAAATTTTTCCAATCTACCCCCCCCCCTTTTAAAAAAAACTAAAATGTATTTTGTTTAACTCCAGACTCAATTACCTTTCGTTTGATATCACACACGCCATATTTTCACTTAAACTCTAATTTTTGACATCTACCCCCACCCTTTTTTTAAAATTAAACTAAAATTCATTTTTTTTTAACTCCACACTTAATTACCTTTCGTTTGATATACCACACGCCATATTTTCACATAAACTCTAATTTTTGGAATCTACCCCCACCCTTTTATTTGGCTTGCGTTCGGTGGATTTTGTTCATTTTTAAATGGGACCATCACGGCCCAAGACCCAACTTAGGTACCAAATTTCATTAAAATCGGACAAGCGGTTTTTGAGTTATGCGGGTTGGTCGTTACAGACAGACATACAGACAGACAGACAGACAGACAGACAGACAGACAGCAAAACAAAAAAGTTTTAAAATCATCTGAAACGCAAAGATATATAAAAAATTTTGAAATCGGAGCAACTTTTTTTTTTTTTGAAAAAATTACGATCACCATAGCTCACACTACTTATAGTAGTAGTGTGAGCTAAAATATATATTTGACTACTCTAATCCAGATAAACTAATACCAAATATAAAAACAAGAACAAAAAGTTTGGAGACAGGATTAACATTATTCCCATGTTTTTTGTTTCTGCCTCAATTTTTCCTATTTCTGCCAGCCCCACATTTTTGAATATTGTCACCACTGCAAAATAGAATATGAACTTTTAGTTGGTGTGGTTTTAAAACATCTGATCTTTAGGTAAAATTTCAACTTTTTTATTCTTGAAAATGTAAACTTTTAAGAAAAATGCCCATATATTTTTTTAAATATAAGTGGGTTTGAGCATATTTCATACTCTATAATTTAATGCTTGATAATTTTTGATTCCTAGAATACTATCGTATAACAGAAGAAATTGATAATCATTTTGCAGGGGCCGCAAAATAGAAATTTAAAAAAAACCTCAGTGTTTAAAAAACAACCAAGGAAAAAAAACACATTAAACAAAATCGAAATTTTGAGCTTAACACAGGGCTAAATACGCGAACTTGCCGTGAGAGCGCGAGTTAACTTTTTCCTGGGAAAACTCTCGAGTTAGCAGTTCACCCTGGATGGATAAACACTTTTTACAACTTTGAAACAAGGTAATCCCTAACTCGTGGGGTAACCCTTTATTGATAAGCCGGTCCTAATATTGTCATTTTGACAGTTACAATAAATTAATATAGTTTTTAAGTGTTGGGGACACAAATCAACTGGAATTCCAAAATAACAATTGACAATTTTCAAATTTTTGTAGATATTCCTATTTCTCTTTGGGCAGCAGAGTTGTTTGCCGATCTACGAAACGTAGCATTTATGCTTTTGGTTTTTTCCTTTTTTACGTAATATCGTAGTAGAATTTGTTACAGATAATGATAATAATAAGCGTGCACAAGTGTAGTGCTGCTTTTTTACCCTACTGAGTAGGCTATATTTTGTTTATAGGAAATCGCCTGTACCAACGGAAAAAAATAAGCGTCGAGTTAATCAAAACAAATACAAGTAGCTCTCAAATATGCTAGAAACTATGAAAATCATGGGGCAATTTTGATTTGAAAAAAAGAAGACCAGTAATACCAAAAAACAAAACATAGAACCCTGCGGGCGGCGGACGAAACATCGAAAGACAGAATGTCGAAAGTACAAAATGTCGAAATTACAAAACGTCGAAATGTCGAAGTTACAAAATGTCGAAATTACGAAATGTCGAAATAACAAAATGTCGAAATTACAAAATGTCGAAATTATAAAATGTCGAAATTACAAAATGTCGAACACACAAAATATCGAAAATCAAAAATAGAAAATTTCTAAACCTTAACCTAACCCGACCCTGAAGTTACCTAACCTAATCTAACTATACCTAATCTGACCTAACTACATGAAAATAGAAAGTTTCAAAAACCTAACCCCCATCAAACATTTATAGCAGCGGCCACATGTTCTAAAGGCTTTGCTACTTTCTTATAGTAGAAATGTGGTGATCCCAACCAAAATTTGTTACTTTTTAGTTCTGCCTACTATTTAGTATCAGGAAATAGTAGATGTTTCAAAAAAACGACCCTCTAAACTACTTCTTAGGATTGTTTCTTGATAGTCGATTCTGATAGTCTACTCTACCACAATAGGACGTTACTAAAGTTTTACTTTCTTTTTAGTCGTTATTTCGTAGTCGCCCTGACTTTTATATCCTACTTAATTACCACTAGAAAGTTAAGCTTCCAAGTCCCAAACAAGTGTATCCGACAACTACATTATAACTTTAATTTTTACCACAAAAGTTTGTGTCATCATAGTAACATTTGATGTAACAATGTAGACAAAACAACTTTTTGCATCAACTTTAAACCCGCAACTACTTTGACTTTTTTTTAATGTCGATCTTTTAAAGTAAACTCTACTTCCTGTTTCTACTTTGAAACCGTAGACTTTTTGAAGTCGCATCTGGGTCGCGTCGATTCTTAACCCTACCTTTTGTGGCTCCTTCTATAATATGGAAATATTAGAAATAAATTTGCAAATATTTTTTTAACTAACTTGAGCAGTCCATGTTTTCGACCTCTTTGTTGGTCTGCTTGACCATTTTGCAAAACAATCAAAATGCAAAATACTGATCCAAAGTATATCGAGTACGCACACGGATTTTAGGAAATCCCTGGTCCATGCTTAATCTCCATCCTTAATCTTTTACGCTACTTGTTGTTGGTATTCTATTCTTGTACGGTCTTTACGGTCGTTCGTGGCTTGTGCTGTGGCACCACCCTCTTGTGCTGACGTGTCGTGTTTCACTGTGATTCATTTTATGTGTTGAGCTAGACTTTAACTTTATATATCCCTCTTCCAAAATAAAATATTTTATTTTTAGTTTATTGCTGTAATGATAAAGTTTAAAAATTTAAAAGAAACCTTAAAACTAACGCAACATTACCTTCCCCACTATATGTAACGCTTCGGCTATCATCTACCCCCTTATGAAGGGTATCTAATTGATGCACGGCCTCTAAAATAAACCTCTTTGGGCTTCATCTAGGAACTTTTGCAATTTGCGGTAACCTTGCGGCTAATAAAAAAACAAGTTACATGCGGATTTCTAAGCGATCTAACAAGTCTCAAAGATTGTTTTTTTTACTTATAGGGCTTATAGTAATAAAAATTACTGAATATTGAGAATGCGAAAATATTTAAAAACAATAAAAAATACTACATACGAATTGTGAAAGCAATGCGTAAATAAAAAACGTAACTTTTAGTTCCTCGACCATCACTTCTTAGAAATTCTAAAATAGGGATCATGCTCTCGACTGCAACATACATTTTTGAAAAACACTTTTTATTGGCACTTTATTTATTGTTATAATTATCTTGTTTTTGTTTTAAAACCTACCCCAAATTCACGTTCGTACATAACCTATAAGCAGTGGTGCTGTTGTTGGCAGAAACGGCAAATGACAAGTGGCGACACCCCAATAACTTGAAGGCAGTAGTTTTACTTATCGTGTGGTTCCTATCACTCTGTAGACCTTTTCTAGTGGCGAAAGCTAGTTAATAATACGTTCCCGCAACGAAAGAGTAGAAATTCGAGTGTGTTATCTAGAACTAAAAGGGAATGCCGACATAAAAGTCGTACATGACTCGTTGCCGTAACTTGGCTCACTTTCAAGTAACCCTTTCGACTATCAGGGAATATATCTTGGGACGCCATGTTTTTTTGTAAGAAAGAAAATTTCATATTTTTATTGTCGTTTTATGAGTTCATATTAAAGATTTATACTATTTAATAAACAAATTAGTTGAAGCTTACCAAAAATGCTCTTCTTAAGCACCATTTGTTGGAGTTAACTGTCGATTATGAAAACATAATCTCCAAAATCACAACACAAAAATTCCATCAGCTACCAGAAAACGGCTCAATTTTACGGGCGGCGCACCGGTTTTTTGCAATATATAAAATGCATGTTATACAAAAAACTTTGCGTCGCACTCGAATTTTGATCCTTTGCTGGTACATTCTCATACTTTTGGATAACACAGTACATATTATAGCCATAACCAAACAAAAAAACTTAGCGAGTCTGTTTACTGTTGTGTCCACCATATTAACAACATTTCTACCAGAAAGAAACGATTATATTATTTGCAACTACATCGCTACTTTTATGCCATTACGGAAAAAAAACAGCCTCTACGACGTAGTAGATACCTGGCTACGACCTAGTAGTGTAGTTGTTACTACAGTGACTTTAAACACTTGGCCAAGTAGTTATAACCAGAAATTGGTTCCCCACTTAGGGAATTAAGACATCGCTGTATGGTATACTGAGACGATGTTTGTTGGGCCTGAGGAAACCTAATCAAATCTAGCCGAACCGAACCGAACCGAACTGAACCGAACCAAAGCAAACTAAACAAACAATTAAAAAAAAAAAAAAACTTTCGTGACTTCTTTCCCGGGATCCTAGAGGGTGTGAATCCGAACCGAACCGAACCGAACCGAACCGAACCGAACCGAACCGAACCGAACCAAACCGAACCGAACCGAACCGAACCGAACCGAACCGAACCGAACCGAACCGAACCGAACCGAACCGAACCGAACCGAACCGAACCGAACCGAACCGAACCGAACCGAACCGAACCGAACCGAACCGAACCGAACCGAACCGAACCGAACCGAACCGAACCGAACCGAACCGAACCGAACCGAACCGAACCGAACCGAACCGAACCGAACCGAACCGAACCGAACCGAACCGAACCGAACCGAACCGAACCGAACCGAACCGAACCGAACCGAACCGAACCGAACCGAACCGAACCGAACCGAACCGAACCGAACCGAACCGAACCGAACCGAACCGAACCGAACCGAACCGAACCGAACCGAACCGAACCGAACCGAACCGAACCGAACCGAACCGAACCGAACCGAACCGAACCGAACCGAACCGAACCGAACCGAACCGAACCGAACCGAACCGAACCGAACGAACCGAACCGAACCGAACCGAACGAACCGAACCGAACCGAACCGAACCGAACCGAACCGAACCGAACCGAACCGAACCGAACCGAACCGAACCGAACCGAACCGAACCGAACCGAACCGAACCGAACCGAACCGAACCGAACCGAACCGAACCGAACCGAACCGAACCGAACCGAACCGAACCGAACCGAACCGAACCGAACCGAACCGAACCGAACCGAACCGAACCGAACCGAACCGAACCGAACCGAACCGAACCGAACCGAACCGAACCGAACCGAACCGAACCGAACCGAACCGAACCGAACCGAACCGAACCGAACCGAACCGAACCGAACCGAACCGAACCGAACCGAACCGAACCGAACCGAACCGAACCGAACCGAACCGAACCGAACCGAACCGAACCGAACCGAACCGAACCGAACCGAACCGAACCGAACCGAACCGAACCGAACCGAACCGAACCGAACCGAACCGAACCGAACCGAACCGAACCGAACCGAACCGAACCGAACCGAACCGAACCGAACCGAAACGAACCGAACCGAACCGAACCGAACCGAACCGAACCGAACCGAACCGAACCGAACCGAACCGAACCGAACCGAACCGAACCGAACCGAACCGAACCGAACCGAACCGAACCAAACCGAACCGAACCGAACCGAACCGAACCGAACCGAACCGAACCGAACCGAACCGGACCGAACCGAACCGAACCGAACCGAACCGAACCGAACCGAACCGAACCGAACCGAACCGAACCGAACCGAACCGAACCGAACCGAACCGAATTGAACCGAACCGAACCGAACCGAACCGAACCGAACCGAACCGAACCGAACCGAACCGAACCGAACCGAACCGAACCGAACCGAACCGAACCGAACCGAACCGAACCGAACCGAACCGAACCGAACCGAACCGAACCGAACCGAACCGAACCGAACCGAACCGAACCGAACCGAACCGAACCGAGCCGAGCCGGGCCGGGCCGGGCCGGGCCGGACCGGACCGAACCGAACCGCACCGGACCGGACCGGATCGGACCGGACCGGACCGGACCGAACCGAACCGAACCGAACCGAACCGAACCGAACCGAACCGAACCGAACCGAACCGAACCGAACCGAACCGAACCGAACCGAACCGAACCGAACCGAACCGAACCGAACCGAACCGAACCGAACCGAACCGAACCGAACCGAACCGAACCGAACCGAACCGAACCGAACCGAACCGAACCGAACCGAACCGAACCGAACCGAACCGAACCGAACCTAACCTAACCAAACTAAAATACAACACAGCTAATTTTTTGTAATTTCGACATTTTGTAATTCGACATTTTGTAATTTCGACATTTTGTAATTTCGACATTTTGTAATTTCGACATTTTGCATTTCGACATTTTGTGATTTCGACATTTTGTAATTTCGACATTTTGTGATTTCGACATTTTGTAATTTCGACATTTTGTGATTTCGACATTTTGTAATTTCGACATTTTGCATTTCGACATTTTGTAGTTTCGACAATTTAAATTTCGATTTTTCTTTTCGACATTATATACTTTCGACATTTTGTGTTTCGATTGTGGCCTATTAAAATGCGTTGGGTGACATTTGTGGCAGCTTAAAGACGTTGCCGCCATTTTGTGACACTATAATTAGAATAATGACAATTTGCCAATTTGTGACACAAAAACCCACTGAATAATTAAACAAATATCTGGAAGCAGAACTGTATTTTCCAGCTAGGTAAAACATTGATATGCCCGGTAACTTTTATACAGTGGAGAAGGGGGGTTCAGAAATAAGAAAATTTTACGTGCGCCATTGTTTTAATATCAATGTTTTACAAAGAAGATCTTGATTAAAATACAGTTCAACCCAAATGTTGTAGCCAAACAATGAAATTCTACCTACTTCCGAGGCTTCCAGAGTATTTGTGTAATTAAAAAAACCAAAAAAAAATTGACCAATAGACAAAATAAAATTCTACAAGATTGAATTAAGATGACAAAACTAGAAGCGCTTTACAGGTAGATGGACTCCTTTAACAGGACATAGTGTACCTACATCTGAGTCAGTAGTGTAAGACTCACTTACATAAATGATTGTTAAAAAAATACACTTCCAAAATCATTCTGTCATGGGGGAGATCTGGACCAAATATCTGCTGTCATCATTCTACGTTGGGTAGAATGAGACAGACAGCAACCCAGTCCGAGATCCACCCTATGAGGTAAAACAGTGTAAAGAAACCGCTAAAAAATATAATCTCATCTCTCTTTTGTCTCCGCAAAGTTGGTCATCGGGTTGTACAAATAATACAAAAATATTAGTTCATCTTGTTCATTTTAATGGCAAAGTTGGATAAAATACCAAAAACATAAAGATAAATAAATAAATGAAATGGATGTAAACAAGTTAGGGGCAGAATAACACTCAATAGCAATTTGACAGTAGAACTTAAGTTAATTAAGCCGCAAAATTGTGGTCATGACATCATACCTTCATCTTGCGTTCACAAGAAGTGTTAAAATTAAATTGGAAATTTATATGGACAGATTATGTCTAAATTATATTAAAAATTGATATAAAAAAAATTATGACTAAATTATATTGAAAATTTATATGGAAGAAATTATATCAAAAAATGTTTGCTTGTGTGAAATTATAGGAAGCTCCTACCTTGATCCTGTTTTTATTTCTTTTATAGTTACGGTATATGGGTTCCCTAGAGTGTGGTATAGTTCCTCGCTGCTACATCGGTCTCAGTTCTGCCCGCGTCTCCCCTCCTGACTAACTAGCACATGGTGCTAGGGCAGCACATGGTTTCGAAAGTGTGCTGGATCTTTGCCCGAGCGTAAAACCCTGTGGAAAATGAAATGTTTCAGTTTCCTGGAATTCGTCTATTTTGCACGAAGTTCCCCTACACCGAGTAATTTAAATCGAGAACCCCATATCGACTCAATAAAATAAAGTAGATTTAAACAGATGAACTAAAATAACCCTAACGTACCTTTCCCAGGGTTACAACTGGCTACACCTGGCTTCACACCAGCGTCCAGCCCAACTGTCCCGTCGATGGAATTGACAGGGCTGTAGACAAAGGAGAAAAACAATATATAGTTTTTATCCAAAAACGTATTCTTAAAAAAAAATAAAAAACTCCAAAAATTTCCCATGTCTCTTGTCGAAAAAGTACATTTTACACGAAAAATAATTACAATTTGGGAGGCAAATATTATCTTGACGAGTCCTCAAATAATAAAAAAAATGAAAAAAATAAAATCGAACTTACCACTGCTCTTTCCCGTACAAATGGCGTAGGCCGACTTAAATCCCCTTCAAAAGGGTGTGGGCGTCACTCTAGATTCGCCTAAAACACGACGGACTCACTTCTACAGTTTCTGGGATATCTCCTACAATCGCTGCAGTGCCAATAACCAAAAACAAAGGCGATCCCAGAAACTGTTGTCGACCCAGCCAAAATTCGTTAGCAAGAGACCAGGCACTCCGTCGAGAATACCAAAATAATGAAGCCACCGGAAACCGTTCGTAGATCTGGTGGGGACAGTAAAACCGCAATACCAACCTAATTTTCCCGGTTAAATTCAAATAAAGGATGCAAACCTATTTATAAAAAAAACTTTTTTGCCAAAAAATCTCTAACTTCGGTTTGCAACAGTGGAGGAAAAGTACCCGCGGTTTTCAAACTAACCAATGAGGAAATACATGAATAGTTTCGTACCGGTATATAGGGGGCAGCACCGTCCAAGGGGATATTGAAAAATACGTAAAACGCACCTTGAGGTGTTGTCGGATCTATTTCCACGGTTGAAATTTTTATAACAAGGACGTCGAGACACCCTCCATACATAGACCGAACATTTGCCTACCGGACCCCCGCCAACATATCAAGTAGGAGAAGAATAACCAGACGGACTGTAAGAAGCTCAGCATTGAAACCATCAACTGTAAAATCAATTACTGGAGATCAGAGCTTGCATCAAACCCAGGAATATTCGAACATTCAACCAATTCCCATATGAGTAAAGCTGTACTGAGCGTAGAATTTAGTTGTATTTTAGTTACACTCTTAGTCAAAAGTTTCCTTTGCTCTTTGTAACTGTTTTCTCTAAGATTCATATGGTTTGACGCCATTTTTGTAAAACATTTCTACATTAGTAAAGTTGTTTCTGAACCTGAACCTAAAAATACACACTGAACTACTGCTTAAACTCGGCACACGAGTGTTCAGATGTTAACTCACACGATTTCGTTTATTCTTTTAGTCTTGGTTTTTATCCCTCGTTTATCTCTCATTTACAAAAGTGCATAACTCGTATTTATTTTATCCTTTCCCTATCAAATTAATAAAGATATCAAAGTGGGCGGAGCTTCGGTTGTTACTGGTCAAACCGTGAACCTAAATATGTTTTCGTGCTATCAAAACTAGCTAATCCGTGAAGGATATGGGGTTCGGATTATCCCAATATCCTCGAAAATAAACATAAGCGAATGAACTGTTCATCTAAATGTTTCCTCCCTGTTACTGAAACCATTTGTGATGCGGCAACGCCGCCATTCCCCAGCTGTTTAATTTCATGAACGACAAAGAACATCACAAAATTCCACAGATAAAAACAAAACAATCAAAAGTTTTTATGTGATTTTCCCGAAACCTGTGATCTTAAATTCCAATTACGATGTCCAGATAATACGGTGTGCGTAGTGTCCACAGTAATTCGATGGAATGTCGCCTTTATAAGGTAACTTTTTGGACACTATATAACCTCCAAACCTAGCTCTATAAAATACCCTTAATTTGTGTACAGAAAGACGAGTCGAAGAGCCTTGATTATCCACCTAAACAAACAAATATGTAACGTTGCCTTAAACGTAAAAATGACACGTTACATAATCCCCCCCCAACTTCAAGACGATTAAAAAGGTTAATCGGAGAGGGCCGCTGCCGACTTAAGGTCTTTGGCATGCCAACTCCCTGGCAGTACTTTACCCGATGGTTCCTGAAGCTCAAATATCCATGGAGAAATTTTATTCCTAATCACATAAGGACCAACGAATTTCGGTGCTAACTTCTTCGAGAAAAACTTCGCAGCATCTGACAACACATAATTCTTCTTCCAAACACGCTGACCCACAACAAAGTTGGGTACCCTTGTACGCAAATTATACTGAACTACGTTTTTCTCTCCTGCCACCTCTAACCTTCTCTTAACATCCGCATAGAGCTTCCGGAAACCTTCGTTCTTACTTTCAGCTGCAGATTGTACACCATTCTCTTCAGATAACAACACTGGGTTGGAGTAATCTTTTCCTGACAGACACATATTCCTACCAAAATTAACAAAGAAAGGAGACATCCTGGTTGTCTCATGGGTTGCAGTACGAATCGCGCAGGCAAGTTTATGTATTTGTTCGTCCCACTTCCTGTGGTTGTCTTTCACATAACAACATAGCATGGTTTTTAACGTACGATTCGTCCTTTCTGTTGGATTTGCTCTGGGGTGATAATACGGATTATACTGAATTTTAACCTGATAACTCTCAGCAAAACGTTTAAACTCGTTACTTTTGTATTGAGGGCCATTATCACAAAGTATCAAACAGGGTACTCCGAAGACCATAAATACTTGCTCCTCAAGATGCTTGACAACTGCTTGAGTAGGGGCTGTTCGCATTGGAAAAACTAAGGAAAACTTACTCAAATAGTCCGTAACGACGAGAATCCAGCAATTACCCTTTGTCGAACGAGGTAAAGGTCCACATAAATCAGTCGAAATAATTTCCCAAGGACGAGTTGGTTTTGGGTGAGATATCATCTGATCAGATACACCTTGTGCATCACCTTTATGAGCTGCACAGACAAAGCATTTCTTTACAAAAGTTGCCACGTCCTGGCGCATGTTTGGCCAATAATATTTTTCTGCCAGTCTGTGGAAGGTTTTATACACACCCATATGTCCTGCGGTAGGAGGATCGTGAGCTTCTCCAATAATTCTACGCCTATGATCTTTGGGGACTACCTCTTTCCAGTATTCGTTAGATGGTGAAAGTTGAGGGTATTCTTGTTTGACATATTTATACAACTTATTATCAGTGTATCTCCAATTCATAAATTTTAACGGTGATGCTACGACCCTCTTTACCATCTTTTGGTACCATCGATCTTTAATTGCTGTTGAAACGTCTCTGGGCTGCGAAATTGTATCAATCATGGGTACTGCACGAGACAACATGTCCGGGACAACTAAATCTTTCCCTTTCCGATGGATTACTTCAAAATCATATTGCTGCAGTTTTACAAACAAACGAGCAAGTCTTCCACTGGGCTCTTTCAAGCTATGAAGCCATTTTAAGCTAAAATGATCTGTAATGACCTTAAATGAGATCCCCTCAATATAAGGCCGGAGCTTCTCTATCGCCCAAACCAATGCCAAACATTCTCGCTCGGTGGTCGTGTAAACACGTTCTTGCTTAGTCAAAGATCGACTCAAATAGCATATGACCTTGTCTCCTTCAGGATAAGGTTGCGTTAAACATGCTCCTATTCCATATCCTGATGCATCTGTTTGAATGACAAATTCTTTGGTATAATCTGGACATGTAAGAATCGGTGCAGTCACTAAAAGTTCCTTAATCTTAATAAATGCTTTTTCGCAGTCTGGAGTCCTATCGAACTTTTGATTTTTCTTAGTTAGAGCTGTAATTGGAGCTATTATCGCTGAAAAATTCTCTATGAAACGTCTATACCAGGATATTGTACCCACAACTCTACGAACTTCTCTGACAGTTCTTGGCCTCTGGAGCTCTAACATGGCTTTAATTTTATTAGGGTCAACTCGGATGACTCGACGGTCCACTACGAAACCTAAATAAGTCATTTCTGGCCTACACAGTTGGCATTTTTCCCAACTTACCGTTATCTTTGCATTCTGAAATCTTCGTAGGACTTCATCAAGAATTCTAAGATGTTCAGAAAAGCTCTGTGTGACAATTACGAGGTCATTGAGATATACGTACACGTAGGGTCTAAATCGTTTCCTATGATGCTATCTATGAGTCTCTGCCAAGTTGCAGGTGCATTATGAAACCAAATGGTAACCGCTTAAATTGGAAGAGACCTCGTCGACAGATGAATGCTGTTAGTGGCTTCGATGATTCTTCCATTGGTACTTGCCAATAAGCGCTTTTAATATCTAAAGTTGACAAGTATTTAGCATCTTTCAACTTGTCAAGAGTCTCGGATACGAGTGGTAAAGGATAACTATCACTCGCCGTCACTGAGTTCAATTTGCGGTAGTCTACGCAGAACCGATATTTCTTTGTGTTTTTCTTTTGTACCATTACCACTGGTGAAGCCCATGAACTACTAATACGTTCTATTACATCCATTTTCAGCATTTCGTCGATCTCGTCATCAATAAGTTTTTGAATGACCGGTGAGACCTTATAAGAACGTTGTCTTATCGGTGCTGCATCTGTTGTAATCTTGTGTTCTACCCTGTCTGTACATCCTAGTGAGTCACCCATAATAGTCTTATATTTAACGACCAATTCGTCTAGTCGTTCTGATTCATAAGGTGTAAGAGTTGTTTGTTGGTCTGATGTTTCTAAAGAACAAATCACATCTTTATTATCGGCAAAGTGCCACTTCATTATTAGTACTTATTAGTACTTAAGTTCGGTACTATACCCATCGAAATCCAAAAATCTAATCCTAAAATCAAAGTGTGCGGCAACTCAGGAACGACGACGACCTCTATTAACCTAAATTTATCCTGAACTCGCATAGGAAGCTGCACTGTCCCAATACTACTCGTGCTTTGACCATTTGCCACAATACAACCCGTCTTCTTCGTCGTATCCAGTGAAAAACCAAACCTCTCGATGATTGACCAACCATAATTCCCTAAAAAGGTACGTGAAGCCCCGGAATCCAACAAACCTAATAACTTATTTCCGAGCACATCCACTTCTAAATAAGGCCTCTCATCTTTACGAGCATGACTTACCACATAATCTAAAACGTACGTTAGCCTATCGGTCGATGCTTGTTCAGGCTGACTCGAAGGTCGACCACCTACGAGCGCCTGGGTCCGTTTCTCTGACGATTGCAATTACGACATTCTCTTACTGTTACCCCTGCTTGTCCACACGAATAGCACTGTTTGCCTCTATGTAATGCGCACCCGATCGCCATGTGCCCTGTTTGGTTGCATCTATAACAAACAACGTCCCTATTCGCCCTACCAGGTCTAACACCTTGTGGTGGTTGTTCATCTCTGTCATTTACACTAGACTGACCACTAGCTGGTTGCTGTCTATCTCTATCAGCCCTAGCAGCAAAATTGCTTGCTGGCTGCTGCCTATTTCTGTCGAATATATTTGCAGGATGATTTAAATTCTGTTGGTTCGATGTCCCGGCACCTGATATTTGAATTGCATCAACCCCTGTTGAAAAATCGTCACTGTCGCTCTCTACGTCAACGTAGGCCAAGTCAGGTTCGATTGATTGGTTTCTTCTAGATGTAAAATTTTCCTCCTCTAAACCATATCTCTGGTCTATTCTACGACACAGATCCTTTAAATGTGATAGGTTATTGACCTCAGTAGCAATCAACCCATTTTTATAGATGTCCGCGATATTTCTGAAGACGATAGCTAATTTTGCCTCTTCAGAAACAGGACAGCCAAGTCTTTGGAAATATGTGTTCATGACAGCAATAAAGGTCCCTATAGACTCTCCAGGGCCTTGTTTACGTTTTTGAATTTCCTTCAATAGCTTCTCGCCATATGAAGAAGGAAGATACTCTGCCATGAACCTCTGTTCCAGCTGTTCCCATGTATGGACTTCTCTTCGAACATCTTTATAAAAAGTATAGGCTGACTTTTCAAAAAGATCAATGCCTGAGTTCAGTAACACCTTTTTGCTAACTCCTCTCGCCTGACTTAACTTGTCCACCCTCTCAAAAAATGCGGTGACGGAGATCGTACCCCTCTCGCCTGTAAACTTTATGTTCCACTTATGCGGAGGTACCGGTGCAACATGATATGAAGTACCAGGATCACTTGACATTGGTACTGGCAACGAACATGAAAATGGTCGTGACTAAGCAATTGGTGCTATGCTACTTTGGAGGGCAGCTAAACTCAAAGGAACGGTAGACGGTTGTTGATACTGAAAAGCTGTTGTACCGTAATTCTCAATCGGCATAGGGAGTGGTGCTTGTACTGATGTTTGAGTTGGGTTCGTTAGCACTTGCATTTGCAATGGAGCAATGACCGACGGTTGGTTTGTGGGCTGTTGAGCTGTTCTTTGTGTGCTCGAGAGCTGTGGTTGCGGGAAATGAGACTGGTTAGGTGTGTTGCCAGCATTTGTCGAGTGGTCTGAGCTTCGACTCGTTGATTGGGTTTCAGATGCTTCATCATCATCTGAGGTAACGCCAACTCTTAGTAAATCTGTTGCTTGGCTCTGCAACCTCCCAATCAAACTCAAAGTTTCCGCAACCAGTATGCCTTTCGTTTGGCTTTCTTCAAAGTTAGACGGATTCATGTTATTTATCCTGGCCAACACGTGTTCCAACCTTACAGCGATTTTTCTAAGCTCTCCCCCCTTGCTCGTACCAGAGAACTTCTCTACCAGCGGTACTAGACTATCTAGCTTCTTCATGCAGCTAAAAGCATCCTGGCCAAATTTAAAGGGATACGGAGGGTATCTCATACTTCCATCGGTCCTTTCTCTCTGTCTAATCAGTATGAGCTGTTGCTTCATCTCTTCCACCGATCCAATGGCTATGCCTCTCCATGTTAATTCATAGATTAACTCGTCCTTGACTAAGTACCTTATGTCGGACAACCGACTCAAAGAAATAGCCATGGTGCCTTTTATATTAAAACTTTAAACTTTAAAACTCTTAATTATACCTCCCAATTATAAAAACTAAACTACGCAATAACAAACACAAAGTTCACTTTAAACTCACTAGTGAAAATCACTATAAATTTTCTCACAAATGTAGAAAATATAAAACTTAAATACGGGCAGACGCGAACAAAATCGAAGAACACCGGAGCAGTAAGAAAATAAAATTTATTTGCATTTAAAAATGTAATCATAGTTTATATTAAGTATTTGTACAACCAACTATGACGTCCAACCCTGCAGAGAGAAATAACTACTTAAATCCTAAATTAGAATTAACAAGTAGCCATAAAAAAAAAGTTAAAAAATAAAAGAGAGACAAGAGTTTTGGCAGTGTTCAGGTCTTATGTTCCACTCCTGCGTGAGTAAAACCAAAAAAAAAATAATTGCGCTTATCCTAGCTGAACTGGATTAAAATTAAAGTTAAGTTATGTTTGTTTACCTCAGCAACCAAATAGGTAAATTTATCCCTAAATGGAACGTACAACAGACTACCTATAACAAAAAAAATCCCAAAGCTCTTGTACACAGTTAACGCTAGGGTATACTCCTGCTATTGCAGAACGGCTTCACAAATAAACTCCAAAAAAAACCCAAATCGCCGTATACAATGATTTTTCTAAAAAGAAAAAATCAAAACCCACTTTAACCTGCTTACCTACTATGAGTTTACACAAAACATGCATTGCTTAAGGCCACATCATCCCTTAATATATAAGTGAACGCAATAAACGTCGGAACAGATGTTCATGTTATAGAAATCGTAAAATATGCTCAATTAAAAAAAAATCCGCTCGCTGAAATTGCGTTGAATTGACTAGTAAGGATGTTGTGTGTAATTAAAAATTTTTTTTTTTTTAAATTACCGATGGTATTTAAAAAAATTATACAAATAACGTCTTGGTAGGACTGCAACTCTCTAATAATTGTTAAAATGAAATTCCCAAAATTTTAACTAAATTGATGCAAACCATGGTCAAGAAGACCCTAGGATCGTACCGAAAGGTGCCCAAAAAAAAATTTTTTTTTAAAATTTTTTGGTGTCGACCACAGTAGCCCAATAATCAAAAAAAGATTAATTAGTGGCTCACTAAAATTTCCAAAATATTACTCTACCCTGGTTTGGAGTAGGGAGAAAAAAAAGTTAAAACAAATGATGATAGGTTGTTAAAACGCGAGGGTTCGAAATGAAATTATATTTTAATTCAGAAAAAAATATATTTAAATAAACTGGTAGAACCATTGTAGGGACAAGGTACTACTATGCACCAAAAAAAAATTTTTTTTGCAACAAGAAAATCAAGTTTCCCTTCTTAAAAATTTTTTTTTTAAAAATATTTAAAAAATATTTTCAAAAAAAAATTAAAAATGTTGAAGTGGGGTTGCAGCTCCTATTAGTGAACCTTAAAAAAAAATTATTAAAATCAACACCAGAAAAATCTTATTCGAGTTGTCATGCAACAGTTTTTGTTCTTTTCCTTTAAAAAAAAACAGTTGTCAATTCCCTTTCCTCTCCCAAAACTGTGGCAATGTGGAAAGTAAATGAGCTAGAAAAATTAATTTACTATACAAAAAAAAATTTTGAAAATTAAATTTACTTAAGAATCGTAAGTTATAAAAATCGTAATTGCAAAAAAAAAACAATCAGTATAGGAAAAGATAAAAAAATATTTATGTTACAAAAAAACAACCGATGTTAGTATATTTGTTTAAAATTATTACTAAAGGAAACAAACAACGTGAGTACTCATTTACTGTACCACTATAATGATGTCGACCTAAGTTTTAAACTTTTCACTCAACCCCGTAAGGAATCATCTTGTGTGCCCTTTCAAAAAACAAATATGAAAACAATTTCAAGGTTCACCCATAAGAACGTTGCAAAACTAAATCTGCCTACTCAAGTGTTTTTACACACAACATCTAACAAAATTTTACTGCTTAATGCATTCTCAGATCCCTATTCCCGGTGTTCACGAGATATAAAATTAAGTTGTGCCCTATCCACCACTATTAGTCAAAGCAAAATTACCAAATGTCCAAGGGCTAATGAGACCCTATCACCTACAAATGATATTTTGAAATGAAACAGTTGGGAATAATCCTGCGTAAAACCCATAAAACAAAAATCAAGAAGCCAAAACTATTACATTAATTTTAAAAGAGCATAATAAAACTCCCAACCCCAATTAAACTTTTGTTATACTCAACAAAACTCGGCCTAAAACCAAAAAAAAAACTTTTTATTAGACATTTCCCCTATTTCCTAAGTATAATGTCAATAAACCCAAAAACTTGTGATTTCCATTCCAATCCCATCTGTACCCTATATATTTTTAACCGGCCAAACACCCACAGGCGAAACAATAACTTATTTCAAAGAAAGGGTGAAGATATTTTGAAGCACCCTGTGAAAATAGGACACTATTATGGAAAATTGTTCAGATCAGTGTTCTTACTAATTTTTAACCTAAATATATCTTTTCATGTGCATGTTACTATTTTAATTCCAGTCATAATTAAATAGATCACAAAATTTGTCTTCCTCCGCGAATCTGCAAGGTCCTGGAAAATGCGAGATTCAGCCTGTAGGCCAAATTTGGATGTATTTTAATTTAGCGAAAACCGAAGTTGCGAAATCCTAAAAAAGATTAGCAGGAAGTCCTCCTTCCTCGATTTCTACACTCCGAACCAAACATTTCTTCCATTTCCACCCAGCTCGCGGGAGGAAAACCCCTAATTATTGCAATACAAAAGGTACCACTATCATATTATGCATAACAAAAAAAATATATGCCCTCTTCATTGTTTAGTCGCATCAAAGAAAACCTATTGTTTTTAAATTTATTCTTAGGTTGAAATCTTTTTTTAAAAATCAATCATCTTAAATTTATTGTTTAACCTGAACACTTTCCCATTTATTCCACAACGGTGTATTGTAATTTAAAAATCTGCTTCATTATTTGAGGTCACCAGTATGAAATTATTTTAAAATTAAAAAAAAAATTAAATAAAAAAAATTATTTCCCAATTGTCCACAACTTCCAAGTTTTCATCCCTAAATACCTAGGTAATTCCTCAGTCTAACACCATCCATCGTTATCCAACATAACGCTTTAATTTCAGAAGCAACAAAACGAAGATTAAGTGAAAAATCTAAGCAAGTAAGTTGGAAGTTGCTTTACAATGGGCGCAGATGTAAGGTCCCTTTAAGTACACGCCACTGTCCTCAACTGCAAACTAACGAAAAAACTGAAGACTAGCATATCTGCCGTCAACCAACAATTGGCATGAAATTAAAATAATTCCATATCATACCAGTATCCTCAAAAACAAAACGTTTTTTTTCCTATAAGACCCAAACACTTAACCAATAAATCTTGTTATTTAAAATTATGATTCGGAAGTAAAAAGATTTATTTATTCCTGCCTGATCAACTAAGACAAAAAAAACTTCACCTTTTGTAACTCAAGAAATTCCCGTTTGGTCCCCTAAAAAAAATATAACCTGTCTGGTCACCCTTTAAAACTACGACCACTATACAAACCGTTTAGACCAAACAAGAATTCGAGAAGTTATGTTTACCGAGAAAAAATAATCTTTTTAAGAAAAATTAAATTATTTAAAAAAAGTAGTAAAATTTTGAAATATTTTTACCAATTACCACCGCCTAGCATTTATATTTAGTTGAAAGTCTCTCTTAAATTCACTGACCAATTTCACGGCCTCACAATGACATTACTTAAAAAATTTCTGAACTTTACAAGTGAACTAAAAAAAATCAAAAAAACTTATATCTATATCTGTCTCAGTTAAACATTTCTTTTGTGGTATTATATCTAGTTGGGCCTCAAATTCATTTTCTCTGTATTTAATCCCGAGCAGGCAAAACTTCTCAAGGCTCAAACATAAATGTTTGCTCTCCATTGGCCACGACCAAGCTATGACCTGAACGCAGAAAAAAAATACAGAAACAATAATTGTGAACCAGAAAAACTTTAATTGATAGAAATACCCGTAGGTCATTTTTAAAAAAAATGCACTCCAAAGCCCAACGCTGTATTTTCTACCAAAAAAAAAATTGACCAGTCACGAAAACACAACTAGACAACTAAACTGGCAACCAAAGACCTAAAAAAAACTGTCCTACAAAAAAGATGTTAACTGGACCTCTTGGCGTTGATCTTCAGCCAATATGTTGCTCTAGGAATTTTAGCCTTGTGTTCCCTAAACTTCCGAGCTAACTATAAGTAGTAGTACCCTCCTCTGACCCGATGTAACTAAGTGACGTAAGGTGTTAAATGCCATCAACAGTTACCACCAAAAAAAACAAGAAAAGAAAATGACGAAGCAAAATAAACTAATTTTCCTTTTCTTTCATTACTAATTAATACTTTCAACTAAACAAAGCTACCAGCTGTTAAGCTATATTTACTTTAAAACAACTCAGCCAAGAAAAATTTGTGTGAAACCCTGTAAAAATATTCCAATTTCCAAGTGGTGAAAAAATTAAAATCACCAAAAAAAAATAACTTGTTGACCTAAATAAATTGACTGCACTAAAAAATAATCGGTGAAACAATTTCTATCTTACCACAAGCAGGAAATAATAACATATAAATAAATGAACCTGCAAAAAAAATTGTTAGAAAGAACACAGTACCTATGTCATATATTTAAAACATAAAAAAAAGACCATGTCTGGAGGTCCATCCACCTATAAATCAACAAAAAAATTGAAGTAAATTTACATTGTTGTATTTATTTTTCTTAAAAAAGTTTAAAAAATTAAAACATGTTTTTCATACAAACTTTAAAGAATTAAGACATGAGTTGGACTCCGTTGAATAAAAACTCCTATGTTTTTTTATCCACTTATTCTTCCTTAATAAATAAAAATGAATCTTTTATTTTCCAAGAAAAAACCTGTGAAGATAAGCTAACAAAAACCTATGAGAATTACTAAAACAACAAAACGAGTTCCAAATCAACCAATATTACCAAAAAAATATTAAAAAAGTTTTATTTCCGAAAACCAATGATCTTGTTTTTTATTAAAAAAATTGATTGGGTATCAAAAAACACCGACAGCCACTGAAAGCTTTTAACCTGGCTTTGGCTGTACCACAAAAATTTTTTTTTTTAAATTCCAAAAAATTAAAAAAAAAGTTTTTTTTTTTTTTTCATTTTTTGGAATTTTTTACAACTAAATTATATTGAAAATTTATATTGAAGAAATTATATCAAAAAATGTTATTTGTTTAATTATTCAGTGGGTTTTTGTGCCACAAATTGGCAAATTGTCATTATTCTAATTATAGTGTCACAAAATGGCGGCAACGTCTTTAAGCTGCCACAAATGTCACCCAACGCATTTTAATAGGCCCCACGTTGGGCGCCAATTTGTGGCCTATTAAAATGCGTTGGGTGACATCTGTGGCAGCTTAAAGACGTTGCCGCCATTTTGTGACACTATAATTAGAATAATGACAATTTGCCAATTTGTGACACAAAAACCCACTGAATAATTAAACAAATATCTGGAAGCAGAACTGTATTTTCCAGCTAGGTAAAACATTGATATGCCCGGTAACTTTTATACAGTGGAGAAGGGGGGTTCAGAAATAAGAAAATTTTACGTGCGCCACAGTGTTTTAACATCAATGTTTTACAAAGAAGATCTTGATTAAAATACAGTTCAACCCAAACTTTGTAGCCAAACAATGAAATTCTACCTACTTCCGAGGCTTCCAGAGTATTTGTGTAATTAAAAAAACCAAAAAAAAATTGACTAATAGACAAAATAAAATTCTACAAGATTGAATTAAGATGACAAAACTAGAAGCACTTTACAGGTAGATGGACTCCTTTAACAGGTCATAGTGTACCTAAATCTGAGTCAGTAGTGTAAGACTCACTTACATAAATGATTGTTAAAAAAAATACACTTCCAAAATCATTCTGTCATAGGGGAGATCTGGACCAAATATCTGCTGTCATCATTCTACGTTGGGTAGAATGAGACAGACAGCAACCCAGTCCGAGATCCACCCTATGAGGTAAAACAGTGTAAAGAAACCGCTAAAAAATATAATCTCATCTCTCTTTTGTCTCCGCAAAGTTGGTCATCGGGTTGTACAAATAATACAAAAATATTAGTTCATCTTGTTCATTTTAATGGCAAAGTTGGATAAAATACCAAAAACATAAAGATAAATAAATAAATGAAATGGATGTAAACAAGTTAGGGGCAGAATAACACTCAATAGCAATTTGACAGTAGAACTTAAGTTAATTAAGCCGCAAAATTGTGGTCA
Source organism: Aspidapion aeneum (assembly GCA_963576565.1). NCBI lineage: Eukaryota > Metazoa > Arthropoda > Insecta > Coleoptera > Brentidae > Aspidapion > Aspidapion aeneum. Next base: position 129,544,304 of record OY755038.1, read on the forward strand.
TGACGTCATACCTTCATCTTGCGTTCACAAGAAGTGTTAAAATTAAATTGGAAATTTATATGGACAGATTATGTCTAAATTATATTAAAAATTGATATAAAAAAAATTATGACTAAATTATATTGAAAATTTATATGGAAGAAATTATATCAAAAAATGTTTGCTTGTGTGAAATTATAGGAAGCTCCTACCTTGATCCTGTTTTTATTTCTTTTATAGTTACGGTAGATGGGTTCCCTAGAGTGTGGTATAGTTCCTCGCTGCTACATCGGTCTCAGTTCTGCCCGCGTCTCCCCTCCTGACTAACTAGCACATGGTACTAGGGCAGCACATGGTTTCGAAAGTGTGCTGGATCTTTGCCCAAGCGTAAAACCCTGTGGAAAATGAAATGTCTCATTTTCCTGGAATTCGTCTATTTTGCACGAAGTTCCCCTACACCGAGTAATTTAAATCGAGAACCCCATGTCGACTCAATAAAATAAAGTAGATTTAAACAGATGAACTAAAATAACCCTAACGTACCTTTCCCAGGGTTACAACTGGCTACACCTGGCTTCACACCAGCGTCCAGCCCAACTGTCCCGTCGATGGAATTGACAGGGCTGTAGACAAAGGAGAAAAACAATATATAGCTTTTATCCAAAAACGTGGTCTTAAAAAAAATAAAAAACTCCAAAAATTTCCCATGTCTCTTGTCGAAAAAGTACATTTTACACGAAAAATAATTTGGGAGGCAAATATTATCTTGACGAGTCCTCAAATAATAAAAAAATGAAAAAAATAAAATCGAACTTACCACTGCTCTTTCCCGTACAAATGGCGTAGGCCGACTTAAATCCCCTTCAAAAGGGTGTGGGCGTCACTCTAGATTCGCCTAAAACACGACGGACTCACTTCTACAGTTTCTGGGATATCTCCTACAATCGCTGCAGTGCCAATAACCAAAAACAAAGGCGATCCCAGAAACTGTTGTCGACCCAGCCAAAATTCGTTAGCAAGAGACCAGGCACTCCGTCGAGAATACCAAAATAATGAAGCCACCGGAAACCGTTCGTAGATCTGGTGGGGACAGTAAAACCGCAATACCAACCTAATTTTCCCGGTTAAATTCAAATAAAGGATGCAAACCTATTTAGAAAAAAAACTTTTTCGCCAAAAAATCTCTAACTTCGGTTTGCAACAGTGGAGGAAAAGTACCCGCGGTTTTCAAACAAACCTATGAGGAAATACATGAATAGTTTCGTACCGGTATATAGGGGGCAGCACCGTCCAAGGGGATATTGAAAAATACGTAAAACGCACCTTGAGGTGTTGTCGGATTTATTTCCACGGTTGAAATTTTTATAACAAGGACGTCGAGACACCCTCCATACATAGACCGAACATTTGCCTACCGGAACCCCGCCAACATATCAAGTAGGAGAAGAATAACCAGACGGACTGTAAGAAGCTCAGCATTGAAACCATCAACTGTAAAATCAATTACTGGAGATCAGAGCTTGCATCAAACCCAGGAATATTCGAACAATCAACCAATTCCCATATGAGTAAAGCTGTACTGAGCGTAGAATTTAGTTGTATTTTAGTTACAGTCTTAGTCAAAAGTTTCCTTTGCTCTTTGTAAATGTTTTCTCTAAGATTCATATGGTTTGACGCCATTTTTGTAAAACATTTCTACATTAATAAAGTTGTTTCTGAACCTGAACCTAAAAATACACACTGAACTACTGCTTAAACTCGGCACAAGAGTGTTCAGATGTTAACTCATACGATTTCGTTTATTCTTTTAGTCTTGGTTTTTATCCCTCGTTTATCTCCCATTTACAAAAGTGCATAACTCGTATTTATTTTATCCTTTCCCTATCAAATTATTAAAGATATCAAAGTGGGCGGAGCTTCGGTTGTTACTGGTCAAACCGTGAACCTAAATATGTTTTCGTGCTATCAAAACTAGCTAATCCGTGAAGGATATGGGGTTCGGATTGTCCCAATATCTTCGAAAATAAACATAAGCGAATGAACTGTTCATCTAAATGTTTCCTCCCTGTTACTGAAACCATTTGTGATGCGGCAACGCCGCCATTCCCCAGCTGTTTAATTTCATGAACGACAAAGAACATCACAAAATTCCACAGATAAAAACAAAACAATCAAAAGTTTTTATGTGATTTTCCCGAAACCTGTGATCTTAAATTCCAATTACGATGTCCAGATAATACGGTGTGCGTAGTGTCCACAGTAATTCGATGGAATGTCGCCTTTATAAGGTAACTTTTTGGACACTATATAACCTCCAAACCCAGCTCTATAAAATACCCTTAATTTGTGTACAGAAAGACGAGTCGAAGAGCCTTGATTATCCACCTAAACAAACAAATATGTAACGTTGCCTTAAACGTAAAAATGACACGTTACACGATGTTTTGGCCCTCGCCCGAACTCTGCAACCGGTTATAAATATTGAAGTCAAATGGCACTAATCAAATCAAATCAAAATATGCTTTATTGTAAAAAAAGTAGAGTTTTACAGACAAAGCAAAAAATGGGCCTTAATTCTAAATATAAGATAAACACTTGCTTACAAATCAAAGTGGAAGTACGGAATAGTCATTTAAAATAGTGTAACAGTCTATAAGTATTCGCGATATATTTTTAGCTCACACTACTACTATAAGTAGTGTGAGCTATGGTGATCCTAATTTTTTCGAGAAAAAAAAAGTTGCTCCGATTTCAAAAATTTTTATATATCTTTGCGTTTCAGATGATGTTGAAACTTTTTTGTTTTGCTGTCTGTCTGTCTGTCTGTCTGTCTGTCTGTCTGTCTGTCTGTCTGTCTGTCTGTCTGTCTGTCTGTCTGTCTGTCTGTCTGTCTGTCTGTCTGTCTGTCTGTCTGTCTGTCTGTCTGTCTGTCTGTCTGTCTGTCTGTCTGTCTGTCTGTCTGTCTGTCTGTCTGTCTGTCTGTCTGTCTGTCTGTCTGTCTGTCTGTCTGTCTGTCTGTCTGTCTGTCTGTCTGTCTGTCTGTCTGTCTGTCTGTCTGTCTGTCTGTCTGTCTGTCTGTCTGTCTGTCTGTCTGTCTGTCTGTCTGTCTGTCTGTCTGTCTGTCTGTCTGTCTGTCTGTCTGTCTGTCTGTCTGTCTGTCTGTCTGTCTGTCTGTCTGTCTGTCTGTCTGTCTGTCTGTCTGTCTGTCTGTCTGTCTGTCTGTCTGTCTGTCTGTCTGTCTGTCTGTCTGTCTGTCTGTCTGTCTGTCTGTCTGTCTGTCTGTCTGTCTGTCTGTCTGTCTGTCTGTCTGTCTGTCTGTCTGTCTGTCTGTCTGTCTGTCTGTCTGTCTGTCTGTCTGTCTGTCTGTCTGTCTGTCTGTCTGTCTGTCTGTCTGTCTGTCTGTCTGTCTGTCTGTCTGTTCGGGGATATTGAAAAATACGTAAAACGCACCTTGAGGTGTTGTCGGATTTATTTCCACGGTTGAAATTTTTATAACAAGGACGTCGAGACACCCTCCATACATAGACCGAACATTTGCCTACCGGAACCCCGCCAACATATCAAGTAGGAGAAGAATAACCAGACGGACTGTAAGAAGCTCAGCATTGAAACCATCAACTGTAAAATCAATTACTGGAGATCAGAGCTTGCATCAAACCCAGGAATATTCGAACAATCAACCAATTCCCATATGAGTAAAGCTGTACTGAGCGTAGAATTTAGTTGTATTTTAGTTACAGTCTTAGTCAAAAGTTTCCTTTGCTCTTTGTAAATGTTTTCTCTAAGATTCATATGGTTTGACGCCATTTTTGTAAAACATTTCTACATTAATAAAGTTGTTTCTGAACCTGAACCTAAAAATACACACTGAACTACTGCTTAAACTCGGCACAAGAGTGTTCAGATGTTAACTCATACGATTTCGTTTATTCTTTTAGTCTTGGTTTTTATCCCTCGTTTATCTCCCATTTACAAAAGTGCATAACTCGTATTTATTTTATCCTTTCCCTATCAAATTATTAAAGATATCAAAGTGGGCGGAGCTTCGGTTGTTACTGGTCAAACCGTGAACCTAAATATGTTTTCGTGCTATCAAAACTAGCTAATCCGTGAAGGATATGGGGTTCGGATTGTCCCAATATCTTCGAAAATAAACATAAGCGAATGAACTGTTCATCTAAATGTTTCCTCCCTGTTACTGAAACCATTTGTGATGCGGCAACGCCGCCATTCCCCAGCTGTTTAATTTCATGAACGACAAAGAACATCACAAAATTCCACAGATAAAAACAAAACAATCAAAAGTTTTTATGTGATTTTCCCGAAACCTGTGATCTTAAATTCCAATTACGATGTCCAGATAATACGGTGTGCGTAGTGTCCACAGTAATTCGATGGAATGTCGCCTTTATAAGGTAACTTTTTGGACACTATATAACCTCCAAACCCAGCTCTATAAAATACCCTTAATTTGTGTACAGAAAGACGAGTCGAAGAGCCTTGATTATCCACCTAAACAAACAAATATGTAACGTTGCCTTAAACGTAAAAATGACACGTTACACGATGTTTTGGCCCTCGCCCGAACTCTGCAACCGGTTATAAATATTGAAGTCAAATGGCACTAATCAAATCAAATCAAAATATGCTTTATTGTAAAAAAAGTAGAGTTTTACAGACAAAGCAAAAAATGGGCCTTAATTCTAAATATAAGATAAACACTTGCTTACAAATCAAAGTGGAAGTACGGAATAGTCATTTAAAATAGTGTAACAGTCTATAAGTATTCGCGATATATTTTTAGCTCACACTACTACTATAAGTAGTGTGAGCTATGGTGATCCTAATTTTTTCGAGAAAAAAAAAGTTGCTCCGATTTCAAAAATTTTTATATATCTTTGCGTTTCAGATGATGTTGAAACTTTTTTGTTTTGCTGTCTGTCTGTCTGTCTGTCTGTCTGTCTGTCTGTCTGTCTGTCTGTCTGTCTGTCTGTCTGTCTGTCTGTCTGTCTGTCTGTCTGTCTGTCTGTCTGTCTGTCTGTCTGTCTGTCTGTCTGTCTGTCTGTCTGTCTGTCTGTCTGTCTGTCTGTCTGTCTGTCTGTCTGTCTGTCTGTCTGTCTGTCTGTCTGTCTGTCTGTCTGTCTGTCTGTCTGTCTGTCTGTCTGTCTGTCTGTCTGTCTGTCTGTCTGTCTGTCTGTCTGTCTGTCTGTCTGTCTGTCTGTCTGTCTGTCTGTCTGTCTGTCTGTCTGTCTGTCTGTCTGTCTGTCTGTCTGTCTGTCTGTCTGTCTGTCTGTCTGTCTGTCTGTCTGTCTGTCTGTCTGTCTGTCTGTCTGTCTGTCTGTCTGTCTGTCTGTCTGTCTGTCTGTCTGTCTGTCTGTCTGTCTGTCTGTCTGTCTGTCTGTCTGTCTGTCTGTCTGTCTGTCTGTCTGTCTGTCTGTCTGTCTGTCTGTCTGTCTGTCTGTCTGTCTGTCTGTCTGTCTGTCTGTCTGTCTGTCTGTCTGTCTGTCTGTCTGTCTGTCTGTCTGTCTGTCTGTCTGTCTGTCTGTCTGTCTGTCTGTCTGTCTGTCTGTCTGTCTGTCTGTCTGTCTGTCTGTCTGTCTGTCTGTCTGTTCGGGGATATTGAAAAATACGTAAAACGCACCTTGAGGTGTTGTCGGATTTATTTCCACGGTTGAAATTTTTATAACAAGGACGTCGAGACACCCTCCATACATAGACCGAACATTTGCCTACCGGAACCCCGCCAACATATCAAGTAGGAGAAGAATAACCAGACGGACTGTAAGAAGCTCAGCATTGAAACCATCAACTGTAAAATCAATTACTGGAGATCAGAGCTTGCATCAAACCCAGGAATATTCGAACAATCAACCAATTCCCATATGAGTAAAGCTGTACTGAGCGTAGAATTTAGTTGTATTTTAGTTACAGTCTTAGTCAAAAGTTTCCTTTGCTCTTTGTAAATGTTTTCTCTAAGATTCATATGGTTTGACGCCATTTTTGTAAAACATTTCTACATTAATAAAGTTGTTTCTGAACCTGAACCTAAAAATACACACTGAACTACTGCTTAAACTCGGCACAAGAGTGTTCAGATGTTAACTCATACGATTTCGTTTATTCTTTTAGTCTTGGTTTTTATCCCTCGTTTATCTCCCATTTACAAAAGTGCATAACTCGTATTTATTTTATCCTTTCCCTATCAAATTATTAAAGATATCAAAGTGGGCGGAGCTTCGGTTGTTACTGGTCAAACCGTGAACCTAAATATGTTTTCGTGCTATCAAAACTAGCTAATCCGTGAAGGATATGGGGTTCGGATTGTCCCAATATCTTCGAAAATAAACATAAGCGAATGAACTGTTCATCTAAATGTTTCCTCCCTGTTACTGAAACCATTTGTGATGCGGCAACGCCGCCATTCCCCAGCTGTTTAATTTCATGAACGACAAAGAACATCACAAAATTCCACAGATAAAAACAAAACAATCAAAAGTTTTTATGTGATTTTCCCGAAACCTGTGATCTTAAATTCCAATTACGATGTCCAGATAATACGGTGTGCGTAGTGTCCACAGTAATTCGATGGAATGTCGCCTTTATAAGGTAACTTTTTGGACACTATATAACCTCCAAACCCAGCTCTATAAAATACCCTTAATTTGTGTACAGAAAGACGAGTCGAAGAGCCTTGATTATCCACCTAAACAAACAAATATGTAACGTTGCCTTAAACGTAAAAATGACACGTTACACGATGTTTTGGCCCTCGCCCGAACTCTGCAACCGGTTATAAATATTGAAGTCAAATGGCACTAATCAAATCAAATCAAAATATGCTTTATTGTAAAAAAAGTAGAGTTTTACAGACAAAGCAAAAAATGGGCCTTAATTCTAAATATAAGATAAACACTTGCTTACAAATCAAAGTGGAAGTACGGAATAGTCATTTAAAATAGTGTAACAGTCTATAAGTATTCGCGATATATTTTTAGCTCACACTACTACTATAAGTAGTGTGAGCTATGGTGATCCTAATTTTTTCGAGAAAAAAAAAGTTGCTCCGATTTCAAAAATTTTTATATATCTTTGCGTTTCAGATGATGTTGAAACTTTTTTGTTTTGCTGTCTGTCTGTCTGTCTGTCTGTCTGTCTGTCTGTCTGTCTGTCTGTCTGTCTGTCTGTCTGTCTGTCTGTCTGTCTGTCTGTCTGTCTGTCTGTCTGTCTGTCTGTCTGTCTGTCTGTCTGTCTGTCTGTCTGTCTGTCTGTCTGTCTGTCTGTCTGTCTGTCTGTCTGTCTGTCTGTCTGTCTGTCTGTCTGTCTGTCTGTCTGTCTGTCTGTCTGTCTGTCTGTCTGTCTGTCTGTCTGTCTGTCTGTCTGTCTGTCTGTCTGTCTGTCTGTCTGTCTGTCTGTCTGTCTGTCTGTCTGTCTGTCTGTCTGTCTGTCTGTCTGTCTGTCTGTCTGTCTGTCTGTCTGTCTGTCTGTCTGTCTGTCTGTCTGTCTGTCTGTCTGTCTGTCTGTCTGTCTGTCTGTCTGTCTGTCTGTCTGTCTGTCTGTCTGTCTGTCTGTCTGTCTGTCTGTCTGTCTGTCTGTCTGTCTGTCTGTCTGTCTGTCTGTCTGTCTGTCTGTCTGTCTGTCTGTCTGTCTGTCTGTCTGTCTGTCTGTCTGTCTGTCTGTCTGTCTGTCTGTCTGTCTGTCTGTCTGTCTGTCTGTCTGTCTGTCTGTCTGTCTGTCTGTCTGTCTGTCTGTCTGTCTGTCTGTCTGTCTGTCTGTCTGTCTGTCTGTCTGTCTGTCTGTCTGTCTGTCTGTCTGTCTGTCTGTCTGTCTGTCTGTCTGTCTGTCTGTCTGTCTGTCTGTCTGTCTGTCTGTCTGTCTGTCTGTCTGTCTGTCTGTCTGTCTGTCTGTCTGTCTGTCTGTCTGTCTGTCTGTCTGTCTGTCTGTCTGTCTGTCTGTCTGTCTGTCTGTCTGTCTGTCTGTCTGTCTGTCTGTCTGTCTGTCTGTCTGTCTGTCTGTCTGTCTGTCTGTCTGTCTGTCTGTCTGTCTGTCTGTCTGTCTGTCTGTCTGTCTGTCTGTCTGTCTGTCTGTCTGTCTGTCTGTCTGTCTGTCTGTCTGTCTGTCTGTCTGTCTGTCTGTCTGTCTGTCTGTCTGTCTGTCTGTCTGTCTGTCTGTCTGTCTGTCTGTCTGTCTGTCTGTCTGTCTGTCTGTCTGTCTGTCTGTCTGTCTGTCTGTCTGTCTGTCTGTCTGTCTGTCTGTCTGTCTGTCTGTCTGTCTGTCTGTCTGTCTGTCTGTCTGTCTGTCTGTCTGTCTGTCTGTCTGTCTGTCTGTCTGTCTGTCTGTCTGTCTGTCTGTCTGTCTGTCTGTCTGTCTGTCTGTCTGTCTGTCTGTCTGTCTGTCTGTCTGTCTGTCTGTCTGTCTGTCTGTCTGTCTGTCTGTCTGTCTGTCTGTCTGTCTGTCTGTCTGTCTGTCTGTCTGTCTGTCTGTCTGTCTGTCTGTCTGTCTGTCTGTCTGTCTGTCTGTCTGTCTGTCTGTCTGTCTGTCTGTCTGTCTGTCTGTCTGTCTGTCTGTCTGTCTGTCTGTCTGTCTGTCTGTCTGTCTGTCTGTCTGTCTGTCTGTCTGTCTGTCTGTCTGTCTGTCTGTCTGTCTGTCTGTCTGTCTGTCTGTCTGTCTGTCTGTCTGTCTGTCTGTCTGTCTGTCTGTCTGTCTGTCTGTCTGTCTGTCTGTCTGTCTGTCTGTCTGTCTGTCTGTCTGTCTGTCTGTCTGTCTGTCTGTCTGTCTGTCTGTCTGTCTGTCTGTCTGTCTGTCTGTCTGTCTGTCTGTCTGTCTGTCTGTCTGTCTGTCTGTCTGTCTGTCTGTCTGTCTGTCTGTCTGTCTGTCTGTCTGTCTGTCTGTCTGTCTGTCTGTCTGTCTGTCTGTCTGTCTGTCTGTCTGTCTGTCTGTCTGTCTGTCTGTCTGTCTGTCTGTCTGTCTGTCTGTCTGTCTGTCTGTCTGTCTGTCTGTCTGTCTGTCTGTCTGTCTGTCTGTCTGTCTGTCTGTCTGTCTGTCTGTCTGTCTGTCTGTCTGTCTGTCTGTCTGTCTGTCTGTCTGTCTGTCTGTCTGTCTGTCTGTCTGTCTGTCTGTCTGTCTGTCTGTCTGTCTGTCTGTCTGTCTGTCTGTCTGTCTGTCTGTCTGTCTGTCTGTCTGTCTGTCTGTCTGTCTGTCTGTCTGTCTGTCTGTCTGTCTGTCTGTCTGTCTGTCTGTCTGTCTGTCTGTCTGTCTGTCTGTCTGTCTGTCTGTCTGTCTGTCTGTCTGTCTGTCTGTCTGTCTGTCTGTCTGTCTGTCTGTCTGTCTGTCTGTCTGTCTGTCTGTCTGTCTGTCTGTCTGTCTGTCTGTCTGTCTGTCTGTCTGTCTGTCTGTCTGTCTGTCTGTCTGTCTGTCTGTCTGTCTGTCTGTCTGTCTGTCTGTCTGTCTGTCTGTCTGTCTGTCTGTCTGTCTGTCTGTCTGTCTGTCTGTCTGTCTGTCTGTCTGTCTGTCTGTCTGTCTGTCTGTCTGTCTGTCTGTCTGTCTGTCTGTCTGTCTGTCTGTCTGTCTGTCTGTCTGTCTGTCTGTCTGTCTGTCTGTCTGTCTGTCTGTCTGTCTGTCTGTCTGTCTGTCTGTCTGTCTGTCTGTCTGTCTGTCTGTCTGTCTGTCTGTCTGTCTGTCTGTCTGTCTGTCTGTCTGTCTGTCTGTCTGTCTGTCTGTCTGTCTGTCTGTCTGTCTGTCTGTCTGTCTGTCTGTCTGTCTGTCTGTCTGTCTGTCTGTCTGTCTGTCTGTCTGTCTGTCTGTCTGTCTGTCTGTCTGTCTGTCTGTCTGTCTGTCTGTCTGTCTGTCTGTCTGTCTGTCTGTCTGTCTGTCTGTCTGTCTGTCTGTCTGTCTGTCTGTCTGTCTGTCTGTCTGTCTGTCTGTCTGTCTGTCTGTCTGTCTGTCTGTCTGTCTGTCTGTCTGTCTGTCTGTCTGTCTGTCTGTCTGTCTGTCTGTCTGTCTGTCTGTCTGTCTGTCTGTCTGTCTGTCTGTCTGTCTGTCTGTCTGTCTGTCTGTCTGTCTGTCTGTCTGTCTGTCTGTCTGTCTGTCTGTCTGTCTGTCTGTCTGTCTGTCTGTCTGTCTGTCTGTCTGTCTGTCTGTCTGTCTGTCTGTCTGTCTGTCTGTCTGTCTGTCTGTCTGTCTGTCTGTCTGTCTGTCTGTCTGTCTGTCTGTCTGTCTGTCTGTCTGTCTGTCTGTCTGTCTGTCTGTCTGTCTGTCTGTCTGTCTGTCTGTCTGTCTGTCTGTCTGTCTGTCTGTCTGTCTGTCTGTCTGTCTGTCTGTCTGTCTGTCTGTCTGTCTGTCTGTCTGTCTGTCTGTCTGTCTGTCTGTCTGTCTGTCTGTCTGTCTGTCTGTCTGTCTGTCTGTCTGTCTGTCTGTCTGTCTGTCTGTCTGTCTGTCTGTCTGTCTGTCTGTCTGTCTGTCTGTCTGTCTGTCTGTCTGTCTGTCTGTCTGTCTGTCTGTCTGTCTGTCTGTCTGTCTGTCTGTCTGTCTGTCTGTCTGTCTGTCTGTCTGTCTGTCTGTCTGTCTGTCTGTCTGTCTGTCTGTCTGTCTGTCTGTCTGTCTGTCTGTCTGTCTGTCTGTCTGTCTGTCTGTCTGTCTGTCTGTCTGTCTGTCTGTCTGTCTGTCTGTCTGTCTGTCTGTCTGTCTGTCTGTCTGTCTGTCTGTCTGTCTGTCTGTCTGTCTGTCTGTCTGTCTGTCTGTCTGTCTGTCTGTCTGTCTGTCTGTCTGTCTGTCTGTCTGTCTGTCTGTCTGTCTGTCTGTCTGTCTGTCTGTCTGTCTGTCTGTCTGTCTGTCTGTCTGTCTGTCTGTCTGTCTGTCTGTCTGTCTGTCTGTCTGTCTGTCTGTCTGTCTGTCTGTCTGTCTGTCTGTCTGTCTGTCTGTCTGTCTGTCTGTCTGTCTGTCTGTCTGTCTGTCTGTCTGTCTGTCTGTCTGTCTGTCTGTCTGTCTGTCTGTCTGTCTGTCTGTCTGTCTGTCTGTCTGTCTGTCTGTCTGTCTGTCTGTCTGTCTGTCTGTCTGTCTGTCTGTCTGTCTGTCTGTCTGTCTGTCTGTCTGTCTGTCTGTCTGTCTGTCTGTCTGTCTGTCTGTCTGTCTGTCTGTCTGTCTGTCTGTCTGTCTGTCTGTCTGTCTGTCTGTCTGTCTGTCTGTCTGTCTGTCTGTCTGTCTGTCTGTCTGTCTGTCTGTCTGTCTGTCTGTCTGTCTGTCTGTCTGTCTGTCTGTCTGTCTGTCTGTCTGTCTGTCTGTCTGTCTGTCTGTCTGTCTGTCTGTCTGTCTGTCTGTCTGTCTGTCTGTCTGTCTGTCTGTCTGTCTGTCTGTCTGTCTGTCTGTCTGTCTGTCTGTCTGTCTGTCTGTCTGTCTGTCTGTCTGTCTGTCTGTCTGTCTGTCTGTCTGTCTGTCTGTCTGTCTGTCTGTCTGTCTGTCTGTCTGTCTGTCTGTCTGTCTGTCTGTCTGTCTGTCTGTCTGTCTGTCTGTCTGTCTGTCTGTCTGTCTGTCTGTCTGTCTGTCTGTCTGTCTGTCTGTCTGTCTGTCTGTCTGTCTGTCTGTCTGTCTGTCTGTCTGTCTGTCTGTCTGTCTGTCTGTCTGTCTGTCTGTCTGTCTGTCTGTCTGTCTGTCTGTCTGTCTGTCTGTCTGTCTGTCTGTCTGTCTGTCTGTCTGTCTGTCTGTCTGTCTGTCTGTCTGTCTGTCTGTCTGTCTGTCTGTCTGTCTGTCTGTCTGTCTGTCTGTCTGTCTGTCTGTCTGTCTGTCTGTCTGTCTGTCTGTCTGTCTGTCTGTCTGTCTGTCTGTCTGTCTGTCTGTCTGTCTGTCTGTCTGTCTGTCTGTCTGTCTGTCTGTCTGTCTGTCTGTCTGTCTGTCTGTCTGTCTGTCTGTCTGTCTGTCTGTCTGTCTGTCTGTCTGTCTGTCTGTCTGTCTGTCTGTCTGTCTGTCTGTCTGTCTGTCTGTCTGTCTGTCTGTCTGTCTGTCTGTCTGTCTGTCTGTCTGTCTGTCTGTCTGTCTGTCTGTCTGTCTGTCTGTCTGTCTGTCTGTCTGTCTGTCTGTCTGTATGTCTGTCTGTCTGTCTGTCTGTCTGTCTGTCTGTCTGTCTGTCTGTCTGTCTGTCTGTCTGTCTGTCTGTCTGTCTGTCTGTCTGTCTGTCTGTCTGTCTGTCTGTCTGTCTGTCTGTCTGTCTGTCTGTCTGTCTGTGCCAGCAAGTGGGCTGTTCATTATTTGTCTGTTCCTGTCGAGCAACCGAATTTTCAATCGAATTAATTGCATGGATAGCGTTTTTATTGGTGGGACGCTTGTATACCAGATTTGGTTCCGTTCGACAAGAACTGGGGGAGGGGGAACGAATGATTCGGCTCTTTGAATCGTTTCCTCGACTTGACTTCCCAACTCAATCAGATGATCAATCAAGTGGACTCGACTTGATGAAACACCAAAGCCTTCTGCAACTGTGGCAAGAGGTTTCGACGAATGACCGCATGTTCTTCCTGCATTGGAGGTGGATCTCTCAATTTTCGGAATAAATTTTGCATGCGGGTGACGTACAGTCCAACCCGTTCACCAGTTCCTTGAGTCCTTTTAGGGATCTCCTCTTTGAGTTTCGTTTCATGATCATATGGTAAAAAGATTTTTCTCAACCGATACTCAAAATCTTTCCAGTCTCTAAAGGTATCCATCTCTCTCTCTCTATACCAGTCCTGGGCATCACGTGTCAAAAAATCATCAATAGCTCCAAGCAACTGTTCTCTGGACATGTTTCTAGACCTACACTTGGCCTCTAGATTATCTATAAAGAAGCTAAAACTGATAAGACCATCTCATTTTGGGATGTTCCATTTTTCAAATCCACATGCCTGTCAGGCTATATGGAGTCGATCCAATCTGGTGGTGTGAAGGTAAGTTAAAACTCACTCTTCTTTCCACCATTGGTTCACCTCGAACACCAGTTGATGCTTGTGGTAGGTTCTGAAGTCCTGAGTACTGAGTCAACTCAAGGGCAGGGTCGGCCGCTAACCTTTGCAAAACTTCAGCAAGCTGAGGCATGTCGAACACTCGAGGACACTCACGAGGGTTAAAATTGGAAATCGCCATCCTCTGATCGTCTGGGAAGACTTGCGCCTGACCAAATTCCGGAGGTGCTTTTTGAGTGGGCGGAGTGTTACCAGAGACGGCGTGTGCGGGCACAGATCTATTCAAGGGACTCGTGTGCTTATCCGTAGCTTGCGCAAGATCGCTCTGCACTAGGCGAGAGGAAAGGGAATTTTGCAGAGGGGGTTGGTTTCTGCTAGACCCTTCAGTCTGTTGGTCAACATTGGTGGTCTCGTGCTCCTCGAAATCGATGAGTGAGACATGATCCCCGGGATCGAGAGTTGGCTGCACTGAGGGTTGCTCTGAGGTAGACTCCTGAGCTTCGAATCTAAGAAGTGGTTTCGAGAGATTATGCAATACATTTCCCAAAAATTCGTTCACACTGCCTTGGAGTCCTAAGGTTGCAATATTAAAAACACCATCAAGCGCTCGCAACAAGCCTTCGCACAATTCATGCAGACTTTCCTTCCTTCGGGCTTCATCACCACTATCGGGTCTAATCAGATTGATTCTACCTCTGAGATGGAATACTCGGGATTGGATTCGTTGATGTTCATTAAGGCGATTGGCTTTATCAAACTCTTGGATACTATTCATCCAACTTAGCCCGGCAAACCGCTAACTCCTTGATAGGGTCAAAACAAACTCTGGCCTTTGACTGTCCTGCACGTTCCTCCGCCAATACTGCTCTTAATTGCGCTCGCTTATCCTGAGCCGCGTGACTTTATCTCAACTCCCCTACTCTCCAACTCGTAGGAAATCTCGTCGCTCAACAACCGGCTGACCTCCATCTTATAAATTTGACACAATTAGGTAATAAGGGACAACAAAAAACAAAAACAACGCACGTAGGTACACTTCACTTCCTTGCTAGAAACACTACACTTAAACAAACAATACAAACACACGTTAAAATAAATTTGAGGGGTAAGACTCGAAACGGATCGGCCAGTGCGAAATCGCAATCTTTCACAGGGTTATAGTATTGAAAAACAAAACTTTTCAGTTAAGCTTTTTCCCCCTAATGGAAAATCTTAAAAACATGACTCGGGGCTTTTGTTTAAAAAAAAAATGTTTTCGAATGGAAGAGAAAAAAAAATTGAAAAGCAGGAATAAAAGGGTTCTTCCTCTCTCAAAAAAAAACAAATCCTTAAGAAAAAGGATCCAGGGGTTTGTAAAAGAAAAAAATATTTAAAAAAATAAATGACCTAGGGGCTTGTTTAATTTAAAAAATATGATCTGCGGGTTCATTGGAAAATGTAAAAAAAAAATTTCATGACCTGGGTGTTTATTGAAAAAGGAAAAAAATTATTTGAAAAGAAAAAAAAATGACCCGGGGGTTTATTGGAAAGAGAATTTTTTTTTAATGACCTGGGGGTTTATTGTAGAAAAAAAATATTTGAGAAAAAAATAACCTGGGGGTTTATTGGAAAGAGAAAAAAAAAGTAATGACCTGGGAGTTTATTGACGAAAAAAAAATATTTGAAAAAAAAATTACCTGGGGGTTTATTAGAAAAAGAAAAAAATAATAATGACCTGGGGGTTTATTGGAAAAAGAAAAAAAAGTAATGACCTGTGGGTTTATTGAAGAAACGAAATATTTGAAAAAAATAACCTGGGGGTTTATTGGAAAGAGAAAAAAAATTTAATGACTGGGGTTTATTGACAAAAAAAATATTTGAAAAAAAAATGACCTGGGGGTTTATTGGAAAAAGAAAAAAATACATTTAATGACCTGAGGGTTTATTGGAAAAAGAAAAAAAAAATAGACTTGGGGGTTTATTGACGAAACAAAATATTTGAGAAAAATGACCTGGGGGGTATATTGGAAAGAAAAAAAAATTATGACCTGGGGGCTTATTGAAGAAAAAAAATATTTGAAAAAAGAAATTACCTGGGGGTTTATTGAAAAAAAATTTAATGACCTGGGGGTTTATTGACAAAAAAAATATTTGGAAAAAAAAAGACCTAAGGGTTTAGTGGAAAAAAAAATTAATGACCTGGGGGTTTATTGACAAAAAAAAATATTTGGAAAAAAAATGACCTAGGGGTTTATTGAAGAAAAAAAAATATTTGAAAATTGACTCAGGGGTTGTTAAATTTAAAAAAATTTAAAAAAAAACTAAAACATAAAAAAATGGCCTGTTTATGTTAGGTTTTGAGAGAAGAAAAAATTACCTAGGGTTATGTTGAATTTAATTTTAAAAAATTATGGCTTTTTGAGTTAAAAAAAAGGAAAGAAGAAAATATATTTTTTTAAGTTGACAACGTGGCTTAGGGCCTTTTAATTTTTAAACCAACAAAAAAAATCTTTAAGGAAATTGACTTACGGCTTTTTAATTTAAAAAAAAAGGAAAGTTAAAAAACTGCTCTGGAGTTTTTAAATTAAAAAAAAACTAAAATTTTTGACAAAGTGACTTGAGCTTTTTTTCATTAAAGGAAACAAAAATTTCAAAAATTGATTGTGAGGTTTTTCAAGCAAAAAAAATATCCAAAAATTGGTGAGCTGTGTGTAATTATGTAAAGGTAACTTGCAAATTGCCTCTAGTTTAAACTATGTAAAAAGAAAAATTTAACTTGAGATTTTTTTTGATAAATAAAAACTTTGAACAAAGTGAAACCCCCCTTTTCTCCCTCAAAAAACCAAACAAAAAAAGAAAAATGCGCAGAAAAACACCGGAAAAACCTACCCTACTACCTAATGCCAATAGTTAAAGTTCCAAAATGGGTGCTTCACACTAAGCACACCCCAAAACCAAGCCACAATTCAAGTTGGAGTTCCCGCAAGTGAGTGCCAGCAATAGACATTCACTCCAACAAAAAAAAGAAGACCACGTTGGTGCGCCACTGATCACTTTCAGTACCAACTAAAAGGAACACGTTGGGCGCCAGTGATACACTAGTACTTTCAACGACATGAGTGAGTACTAGGTATTTATAAAACAACAATCTCACTGCCCCTCAAAACAGGGTCAGTGGATGTTTGGGTTTAATTCTCTTACGAGACTGCCTTTATGACTTGGTTTGCTATGTGGGGATGCGTAGTGAAACACCAACATTAGAGTACAAAAAGTTTAATTAATCATGTTCTTGGCTATATTTATATCTGTTGGATCTTAACCTAATTTTACTTGGTTAGTTAAGGGTTAGTTACCTATGACCTAAGTTAGCAGAGGTAGATATTTAAAATAGAATTAGAATTATCCCAAGTTTTCCTTTAAAATACTGATATCAGCATTATTCCCTTATGTTTTTAGGTTAGGTTAGGATTATCCTTTTATGTTTCTCCAGATAGTTTATTCCATTTTTGAGTTAATTTAGAATTTAGTTATTAGGTTTCCATAAAAAAAAAGAGAAGAAAACTAAACTATTGTAAAGCGTTCATCAGAAGGTTATATCACAGAAAAAAAAGTGTAATACCACTTTTTAGAATGTTCTGTTTTTATGTTTCTTTATGTTTTCTTTATTTTTCCCACTTAGCTGCGTTTACTAAGTCAACACTGAAATGGCAATCCACAGGCACTGGTAAAGGTCAACCTTGGTCACTCTACTCTGGTACTCGCCAACAGCTCCACAGTAACAGGAACTCGCTCCAGGCAACAACCAGAAGACCGAAAGACGAAGGCAAAGAAGAAGAAGACCCTAAACAAAATAACATGGTTTTATGCCAAGAACTGGACTACAACTTAAAAAGAATTACAAAACTGTTTGCAGCCAAAATTTATACACATTTATTGTCCTGAAATAGGTACTACTCAATATTGCAGCAGATACTCATGTAAGAGAAAAAAGTAATCTGAAACTTAAAATTAACAGACACACATCTCATTAAAATAAGTACCACTTAGGTACCACTTAATATTGCAACAGGTACTTAATCTGCACCTTAAAATTTATCAGTACATGTTACATTCAAATAAGTACAATTTAATCAGTATAAAATAATCTGTAACTTATTTTTAAATAAAAACGGGGATAATGCAGTAAGAGTTCCATCTCTATGCCAGTGATCTCTAAGTTTTGACCTAGTTTTGGCCACAGAGAACCATCCGGGGATTATACCGGGCCTCTTTAGACTTATAAAACAAAAGTATTTACAAAAAAACACAATGTCTAGCAAGAAGTGTTACCTAACCTAAATGTAGACTCACCTCAAAGGTCATGAGGGCCTCTGCTTCCAAAATGGGGTATCCAATGTACGGGTAACGTTCAAGTCTGAAAACAATGGAGAAAATCCAATAAATGCCGGTGGGAAATGGTATAGGAAGCCAGAAAAATGGGGAATTACTGTTTCAGCACAATTTTATCACAAAACAGAAAAGTAATTACCTTAAAGACAGCATGGCTTGGATCAGCTCTGCATGAAATCCGCACAGCGGAGCTCGGTCCGCCACTGTTCCAACCAACACGGCTTCCAGGAACACTGTACAGGCCAAACCACAGCTCTCTCATGAAGAATCCGACAAATCGTCTTTCTTGGGGACACGAAAGGGGCCTTTACAGCAGTCACCAAACGCACACGTCTTGTTTCCTCAAATTTTCACAAGCAAAAAAAAACGTTCCGCTCCAAAAATTGAGAGGGACGCGCTAATGTTACCAATCACAACGAACAACCTATGTTCTTCTCTCTCAGTCTAATGCCAGTTCAAGCGGCCTCTCCCCCTATGGTGACACGCAGCTTTCACTAAGGAAGGTGCAAATATATGGCCACACCAGGATAACGCAAAAGAATGGCCATTTATTTTTCGTTGGACAAGGAATTAACCTAGCGATTAAGCGCTAACGGTGCATACGAGGGTTAATCTGTCACTTGTTCTGTGTCATGGTCGATGTCAAATAATTGTCAAAACAAATATTTTTGGGGTAAGGGCCTAGGCCCCCTTTTACCAAAATAGTGATAACTCGGTAAACAGTGCGACTCAAAAAGGCTAGCAGTCCAATCAAGCGGTCGTGTAAAGTTCTACAATGAAAGATGTGAAACAACGACACTAGGGTCCGAGATGAACCACACGGCCCGACAAGAATATGAGACAAGACAGGAGACACAACTCTAAAGGTAGGAAAGTACCATAAACTGATCTTAAATTTAGCAAGGCTTTATTCCCAAAAGGCTCTATGATATTTTGAATATTATGACCCATCAGTCTGCAACCAAGTACAGCGATTTTTTTTTGTGACACTATGATAACAAATTCCAAATGCATCCATGTAACCGAGCCAAATATAAGCTCATCCTGTCTCAGGACAATTACAGTGTGTCACACAATACTTGTAAAGCCGTAAAGTAGAAAGTAACATATTCCCTTTTGTCTTTTAGTAAAGAAGGAGTACCCGGGCACCAGTTAATTAAATCAGGCTTCGCAGTATTTTCATCAGCACTTCTTCAACATCCACCAAGGTAATCCCAGTATTAGCTATCTATAAGACTATTGGTAGTAATTTTGATTTGGATACATATGCCCTACTGTTAGCTCCCGCTAAATTTCGCGGTTGTTTATATATATTTTTAAAAAACACACAACTGTATGAAGGACAAAGCGCATTCCGCGTATTTGGACATGCGCACCAACAACCAGGGAGATCCTTGTCAATCGCCAGAGAAAATGGCGTGTTAATTTCGTTCTCCAACTATTTCAAATATCTACACCTGAAAGTGCTCGATTTTTGTGTACTGAAGCATAGAACTAGAAGCTTCAACCCTTCAGCTACGTGGTGACATCATTAGATCCAATCAGGGGCCCCTTGGAACGTGGAGAAAGTGGATGCAAAGAGGTGAGTGCATTTGTTCTGAGTACCGTTGTGTGCCACCAATATTTTACCTATGGACGTTTTGATTATTTCGTAATTTCATATCAATATTTATGTTTGTTCGCGCTATCATTCATTAAAATTTATACAGTCCATTGCATTTAACGTTTTTCTAACTGTGGACTAACATAAAGTGTTCCTTGCGAGCCGAATTATTTAGAATAAATCCATACGACGGTATTAATAATTATTTTCATGCCAAGCCACTTATTTACCTAATCTGTGGCCAAGCCAAACAAGGTGGCCTTGAATTTTCGCACGCATCGTATTTGAAACGAGAAAGTCGTCCGTGCAGTGTACGTACCTTTTGCGTGCTCGATTCAGTAAACAAGGCGAAGGAACCACAAAACAAAACAAATACATTTCTCATTTATGTGTTAGGGTGTTTCATATCATTTCGATATTTAAAACAATTTTCATCAATTGCGATAAATTAGTGCATATTTTCGACAATTCGTCATTTTTCTATTTCAGAAGCATTAATTTAGCGTTAATTGTATATTTACCGACAATTTCGTCATTTCAAAGGTAAAATCATGTCTGTCAAAAAAGCCGCGCAAAAACGCAAGGGTTTTTTATCTGCGATCACCGAGTGTTATGTGTTGTCAAAGACCGCGGAAAAGGATGAAAGAGCGAGAAACGAGTTTCAAGTGAGGTATTCCGATTTGGATGAAACCTTCGATAAATGCATGCTGGCACATAATGACGTCATTATGTTGATAGACGACGCGGACGACGAGGAGTTTAAAACGCAGGATGCGATCCTTTCAGAAGCTCGTAAATATTTTTATGCGTGTAAGGGGGTTTACTCTAAAATATTTCCGGTTGAGGCCCCATCCTTTTCGGGATCATATGTTCGACAAAACGAATCTGAAACTCCAAAACTCAAAGAGTTAGGTATTCCCATATTCCGAGGTGATAAAAAATTATGGCCAAGCTTTTTCGATCTTTTTAATAAAATTATAGATTAAAATCAAAGTCTAAGTAACGTCCGAAAACTTCAATATTTATTTTCATATCTCGAGGATGAGCCTTTAAAATTGATATCAGGGATTAGCTTATCTGATCAAAATTATAAAATTGCTTATGACAAATTAGTCAATAGATATCAAAACAAGCGAGACCTCGCAAATGATGCTTTAAGCTCAATTATGAACTCCACCTTAAAAAACGAGTCAGCTAAAGAATTGCGTAATTTAATTGACACCTTTTCTGAATCCCTAGAAATTTTAAAATCACTTAGCTTTGACGTTGACAGTTGGGACTTTATTATTTTTTTCATTTTATTAGAAAAATTGGATATTCCAACGCGTTCAAATTTCGAAATGAGTCACGCCAATACTAATAACGAAATTCCCACTTTTCAGTCACTTTTTCAATTTCTAGAAAAAAGATGTAAAGTTTTGGAATTACTTCCTCAATCAACAGCACCCAAAAAGGTGCCTATCTATCAAAAATCAAATTCTATGCAAAATCAGTCTGGGCAAAAGCCTACCTATCAAAATTCAAATTCTATGCGAAGTCAGTTTGGGCAAAAGCCTACCTATAAATCATCCAATTCGCATTTTATAGGACTGGCTGGCACCTCAACTAATTCAAGTACGGGAATAAAATGTTTCCGGTGTAATCAAGGTCACGTGCTTTCGAAATGTCAAACATTTCTTGATCTCTCACCTATCGATCGCCTATCTTTCGTCAAACAGAAAAAAATATGTCTAGCGTGTTTTCATCACTTGTATGATGTAGATACGTGCAAATCAAAATATTCATGCAGGACTTGCAATAGTAAAAGGCACCACACTTTAACTCATATCTTAGAAACTAATCAAGAGTCTGGAAGCCAAGATACTAGTCCTGTCATTCACACACCACCTGTCAATAATCTTCATGTGTCATTAAATGCCTCAGGACATTCAGGTACCTTTCTTTTATGCACCGCCATAATAGATGTTATGGACGGTTGCGGAAATTTTCAACCTGTAAGGGCACTGCTTGATTCTGGATCACAGACAGGATTCATCAGTGAAAAGTGTATTCAGCGTCTTAATCTTCCTAGGCGAAGTTACACCACTGAAATATTCGGATTAAATCAGATGTCTTCTTTTACTTCCAAAGGGCTCGTTCAATGTCACATTAAGCCACAAGGACAAGTCACTCCTTTACTTAATTTCGAAGCAATTGTTGTTCCACAACTATGTTCCAATATGCCTACATTCTCTTTGAACGATAATCAGTGGAAACACTTGCAAAACCTTAAACTTGCCGACCCATCTTATTTCAAATCTAGACCTGTGGACCTGGTTATTGGTTGCGAGCTATTCGCACAGATATTCAAGGAGGGCAGGGTTCTTGGACAGGTAGGGCAGCCTTCAGCCCTTGAAACTATCTTTGGCTGGGTCGTCATGGGAAGGGTTGACGAAGTAGGTAGTCTTACGGAACGAACCAGTTGTTTTTTAACGAGTCATTCACCTCCTTTAGAGGTCATTCTCCCTAGGTTTTGGGAAATCGAACATTTGCCTAAAAAACAAATCTTATCAAAGGAAGAAAAACAGGCAGAATCAGTTTTTACAGCTAGTGTAGTACGGCAACCGAGCGGTAGATTCATGGTAGATCTTCCGTTTAAAGACAAAATAAACCCTGACCTAGGAAATACTTATCCGCAAGCTTATCGTAGATTTTTACTTCTAGAAAATAGATTAATCAAAAATCCTGATCTGTACACTGCCTATTCAAGTTTCATGCAAGACTATATCGATTCAAATCATATGAGTTTAGTTTTATCTAGTCAACCAAAGGTCGACGTGTCGTGTTTTTTAGCACATCATTGCGTACTAAAGCCGGAAAGCTTAAGTACGAAATTAAGGGTAGTCTGGGATTGTTCGGCAGTCACCCCAAAAAATATTAGTCTCAATGACACATTGTTATCTGGACTGAAACTTCAAAAGGATATTGCTTCTTTACTCCTTACGTTTCGTCTTAATCCTATTGCCTACATTGCTGACATCAAACAGATGTTCCGTCAAGTCCTTATCAATCCTTATCACCGTCCTTATCAAAGGATATTGTGGAGGTTTTCTCCACATGACCCACTTTCAGTGTGGGAACTTTCTACTGTCACTTTTGGCATGACATGCTCACCTTTTCTAGCCATGCGTACCTTAAATGAGCTGGCAGAGAGAGAAAAGGAACGTTTTCCTATGGCTAGTACTGTTCTAAAAACGTCAATCTATATCGACGATATCTTGGGAACTAGCTCTTCGCTTTCTGAAGCTCTTTCTCTTCAAACAGAACTCAATGATTTGTTGAAGTCGGGAGGATTTGAACTTAAAAAATGGGCAAGCAATTGTCCTGAGTTATTGGCAACATTGCCAGAGTCCGATCGTCAAATGCCTCTCTCTTTCGACAAGGAGGAACCCCACTTTATCAAAGTTTTAGGACTTCAATGGCATCCAAAAAACGACATTTTTTCTTATCAATGCCGAATGAAGGACAAACCCCCAACCAAACGTTCTATTTTATCTATCATAGGGACAATCTTCAAACCCTTAGGTTTTCTTTGTCCCTTGTTGCTACAAGCAAAATTTATTTTGCAACAGTTGTGGATATCGAAAATAGGCTGGGACGAAGAACCAGATTCTTCTATCATCGACTCTTGGAACAAACTTCGTTCTGAATTGCCGCTTCTTTCCAATTTTCAATTACCCCGACAAATCAAACTGTCTAAAACCAATACCTGTCAAATCATCGGCTTCTGTGACGCTTCAATTCGAGGCTACGCAGGCGTCGTATATTTTCGTGTAGAAGAGGAAAACAATATATCTGTTTCTCTCATATCTGCAAAATCTAGGGTCGCGCCTATAAAGTCACAAACTTTGGCTAGGCTAGAACTCCTAGGCGCATTTCTTTTAAGCGAATTAATTGACTTCGTTTTATCTAGCTATGAAGGAAAAATAACTTTTACAAATATCGTTACTTTCTGCGATTCGCAAGTCGTATTGCACTGGCTTTCATCCCCTCCTAATCGCTGGCAAACCTTTGTTGGAAATCGAGTCAGTAGAATCCAAGAAATCATTCCCTCAAACTCGTGGCGCTACATTCCTTCTGCTTTGAATGCAGCCGATATTGCGTCACGAGGGGCCACCCCTTCACAGCTCATGTCACATGACATGTGGTGGAACGCACCGTCGTTTTTGTGGTATCATGAAAACGAATGGCCCGATTTTCATAAATCAAAAATGCCGATTGATTTCGGAGATATTAATCTGGAGGAAAAGCCAAAAGTCTGTTGCAATGCGATAATTGATGTCAACTTCTTAGATCAGCTTCTTATCAAATATTCATTTATATCCAAAATTCAACGTATCATTTGTTATGTCCTTCGAATAGTTAACCTTTTTCAAAACCATTCCTATCAAAAACCCACTAAGCCGACGGACCAAAAAGTTATTTTTGAGAATATTGTTTTTCCTACCACCGGTGATATGCAAAGTGCGTTACACCTTCTTATCAAACGCGTTCAAGGTTCTTGTTTTTCTGAGCTTTTTTCCGCGTTATCTAAGGATAAACCAATACCGAAACCTTTGCGAAAACTTTCACCTTTTCTTGATGAGAATAATCATTAGAGTCGGTGGCAGATTACAAAAATCTGACCTTTTGTCTTATTCTGCAAAACACCCCGTCTTACTTTCGAGTGACCATCGTTTAACTACACTTCTTATCGAGTATCTTCATCCTGGGTTTAAAACATTACATAATCTGCTTTTACAGCAATTTTGGATATTATCTGCCAGACGGGCAATTCAAAGAACCATATCCAAGTGCTTGCAATGTTTTAGAATCAACCCTAAACCCTATAGACCGCCCATAATGAGTTCACTTCCCGCTCATCGAATCAATCAACTTAAACCTTTTTCGAGTGTAGCTATCGACTTTTGTGGACCTTTCTTTGTGATTCCTCATCGTTACCGTGGTTGTAAAGCTTTCAAATCGTATGTCTGTGTGTCTGTCTGTACGGCCACACATTGCGTGCATTTGGAATTAACCATGGAACTGTCCACCGAAGGGTTCGTAGGTGCATTCCATCGATTCATTTCCAGACGCGGAAGCGTGACGCAATGCTGGTCAGATCAAGGCAGTAATTTTATAGGGTTTCGTAACCAATTACTGGATTACGCAAGAAGTGCTGCCACCAGACTTTCTATTCGTTGGCATCTGGGACCTCCTCTCAGTCCACATTTCAATGGCCTGGCAGAAGCTGGCGTCAAAAGTTTTAAAACTCACTTTGTACGAGTTGTCGGCGACCAGAAGTTGTCTATCATGGAGATGTCCACCCTTACCTGTCGCATAGAAGCCGTACTTAATAGTCGCCCTTATCTCCTGTCTCTTCAGACCCACACGATCTTCAACCTCTTACCCCTGGGCATTTTTTGACACTTGTACCTCTTAATTCAGAAATTCCTGAGTCAGATTTGTCCGAGGTTCCCCTAAATCGGCTCTCGAGATGGCAACTAATCCAAAAACTACATAATGATTTTTGGAAACGGTATTCTATCGAGTATTTGCATACGCTACAACAGCGACACAAATGGGCTGATTCGTCCCCAAATATCAAGTTAAATGATTTGGTTATCATAACAAGTGATCACATTCAATCGCCTTTGAAATGGCCGGTCGGTCGGGTCATCGAACTGCATCCCGGCGGGGACGGTCAGGTGCGTGTTGCGATGGTACAAACGGTTACCGGTGTTTATAAGCGGCCAGTTGTAAAACTGTGCCTCTTGCCAAATTAAAAGTAATTTTAATTTTCTACCTTTTACCGGGTATTACAATAGGTTTTTTTATTTTTAATTTTTTTTTTAATTTTTTGTTTGTTTGTTTTGCCTTTTTTCGGGATTTCGTTATATCTAAATAAACTTACGATACTTATCTGATTTCATTCATTTATATTTATCGGTCGATTCTTTTTCTTATATCTATATCTGTCCGGTTGAGATTCTAAATTTGTGTGTTTTGGAGGGCAGTTATGTTAGCTCCCGAAAAAAACACACAACTGTATGAAGGACAAAGCGCATTCCGCGTATTTGGACATGCGCACCAACAACCAGGGAGATCCTTGTCAATCGCCAGAGAAAATGGCGTGTTAATTTCGTTCTCCAACTATTTCAAATATCTACACCTGAAAGTGCTCGATTTTTGTGTACTGAAGTATAGAACTAGAAACTTCAACCCTTCAGCTACGTGGTGACATCATTAGATCCAATCAGGGGCCCCTTGGAACGTGGAGAAAGTGGATGCAAAGAGGTGAGTGCATTTGTTCTGATTACCGTTGTGTGCCACCAATATTTTACCTATGGACGTTTTGATTATTTCGTAATTTCATATCAATATTTATGTTTGTTCGCGCTATCATTCATTAAAATTTATACAGTCCATTGCATTTAACGTTTTTCTAACCGTGGACTAACACCTACTGTAGGTTTTAATTTTTATTATATAGCAGTTGTTTCTTTACTCCGCAGATATTTATTTATATTATTGTTATTATTATATTATATTAATTTACGAGCAGTAGAGATAAAGTAGGAAAGTAAAAATAGATGTCACACATTTATTTTGTCAATCTGGTTATCTGTCTCCTAGATACAGAAAGGTGAAAGTAGTTGAACGGGGTGATTTGAGTAAAACAACTGTTACTTTATAATTTATTTGTACGGGAATTCTGGACCGTT
Organism: Aspidapion aeneum; assembly: GCA_963576565.1. Taxonomy (NCBI): domain Eukaryota; kingdom Metazoa; phylum Arthropoda; class Insecta; order Coleoptera; family Brentidae; genus Aspidapion; species Aspidapion aeneum. The sequence continues at coordinate 129,569,923 of OY755038.1, forward strand.
ACAAGTTTAAAAATTTATTAAAGAGTTTATTTTTTTATTTACGTGATTATTAAACTTGAATTTTACCTTAATAAATGCCAAATAAACATAATTTTAAAAAAAGTATCACGGGAAATCTAACTTTTGTAACACTAAAGAAATAACAAAAAATATATAAAAAGTGGAATCTTTTTGAAAGAAGACAAACTTAAATAATATATAAGAAAACTAGAACGAGCATATAGTTGAGTGGCAAGCGGGCAGTGGCGTGTAATTTTGAAAGCTCGACGCCCAAACAAGATTTTTTAAAAGAGAACTCAATTTTATGCACAAAAAAATATATTAGCCCCCCCCAAAAATGTTTACTTTTTTCTTGAGCCATAAGGAACATAAGTTAACGAGACTGCTTTAGTTTGCTACCCTAATGTTTCTAAGCGAGAAAAACCATAGGAGCAGGGGCTACCCAATCGGAGAGTAGGGTTCTATTTTATGAGCAAAAGTGTATGCCATAATAATGGCGAATACCCTACACAGGGTCAGGAATAAGGGGGAAGGGCAAGTTTTTATACAGGGTGTTTTAATTCAAAGTAAACAGCGGTTTTTTGGGTATTTATTGTGTGAATTTTTTTAATCGCTTGATCACGCCATATTGTATTGTTGTGTTCTCGACGGGGATACTTTGCCACTTTCTTGAAATTTTAGTACCATGCACTCTCTTCGTGGGAAAAATTTTCCCCATATTTTAAATACGGAAAGTTGGTCAAGTAATATTTTGCTCTAAACCCACATAGCACAAAAATCATATCAACGTTAAATTAACGTGAACAAAAATAACAAAGTTTTTTTTTACTTAAAAACAACCTATACCATGTAATATTTATTTTGTAAAATCTACTTGCATAAAGATAACTTAAAAACAAGGAGAAATCAAGCTATAAAAATGTACCTTTTGCTGAAGTTTCTGGTGCTGTGTATATAAGGTGATTTTTACCTTCGTTATTTTCATGTACCAAATTCACACCTGAAAAGTACTCCACAATATGTTCTAAAATGCCACTAGATTAAGACTTCTCAAACCTACTAACTTTCTGCGTCCTTTTTGGTCACGTTTTTTTAATAACAACAACAATAACAGGCAAAAAACCGGACAAAATGTTTTTCGTTATCACTTTCCAACTATAGCACGAATTTTACCAAAGCAAAAAGTAGGAGGCTCGTTTATTTTTGTGTTACGGAAATTTTGTATATATTTTTGTTTGTAGAAAAGCTCTGTTTTTGCTACACACAACGAGATATTAATCGTTAAAATCGGTTTAGGACCCTAAAAATTTATTTTTGTTTCAACTATATTGTTTTACAGGTTAATGGTTGCATTCTAAATCATGTCTGCATTAATTTCCTCATAAATAAATCTTTGCTGAATCGATTTTAATAAAGTATAAAGCGACATGGAACAGACTGATTGCTTTTAAAAGATCACTTTACTCTTTTAAAAGGCTCGTTTATTTTTATATTCCGAAATGTTCTATAATTTTTTTGGAAGAATAGAAAAGTTTTAGAGAGTATACGATTGCCTTGCCATTTCTATGGGCATGCATCCTCATAAATTCATTATTTATTTATTTATTTATTTATTTATTTATTTATTTATTTATTTATTTATTTATTTATTTATTTATTTATTTATTTATTTATTTATTTATTCATTTATTTATTTATTTATTTATTTATTTATTCATTCATTCATTCATTCATTCATTCATTCATTCATTCATTCATTCATTGATTTATTTATTTATTTATCTATCTATCTATCTATCTATCTATCTATCTATCTATCTATCTATCTATCTATCTATCTATCTATCTATCTATCTATCTATCTATCTATCTATCTATCTATCTATCTATCTATCTATCTATCTATCTATCTATCTATCTATCTATCTATCTATCTATCTATCTATCTATCTATCTATCTATCTATCTATCTATCTATCTATCTATCTATCTATCTATCTATCTATCTATCTATCTATCTATCTATCTATCTATCTATCTATCTATCTATCTATCTATCTATCTATCTATCTATCTATCTATCTATCTATCTATCTATCTATCTATCTATCTATCTATCTATCTATCTATCTATCTATCTATCTATCTATCTATCTATCTATCTATCTATCTATCTATCTATCTATCTATCTATCTATCTATCTATCTATCTATCTATCTATCTATCTATCTATCTATCTATCTATCTATCTATCTATCTATCTATCTATCTATCTATCTATCTATCTATCTATCTATCTATCTATCTATCTATCTATCTATCTATCTATCTATCTATCTATCTATCTATCTATCTATCTATCTATCTATCTATCTATCTATCTATCTATCTATCTATCTATCTATCTATCTATCTATCTATCTATCTATCTATCTATCTATCTATCTATCTATCTATCTATCTATCTATCTATCTATCTATCTATCTATCTATCTATCTATCTATCTATCTATCTATCTATCTATCTATCTATCTATCTATCTATCTATCTATCTATCTATCTATCTATCTATCTATCTATCTATCTATCTATCTATCTATCTATCTATCTATCTATCTATCTATCTATCTATCTATCTATCTATCTATCTATCTATCTATCTATCTATCTATCTATCTATCTATCTATCTATCTATCTATCTATCTATCTATCTATCTATCTATCTATCTATCTATCTCTCTCTCTCTCTCTCTCTCTCTCTCTCTCTCTCTCTCTGTCTGTCTGTCTGTCTGTCTGTCTGTCTGTCTGTCTGTCTGTCTGTCTGTCTGTCTGTCTGTCTGTCTGTCTGTCTGTCTGTCTGTCTGTCTGTCTGTCTGTCTGTCTGTCTGTCTGTCTGTCTGTCTGTCTGTCTGTCTGTCTGTCTGTCTGTCTGTCTGTCTGTCTGTCTGTCTGTCTGTCTGTCTGTCTGTCTGTCTGTCTGTCTGTCTGTCTGTCTGTCTGTCTGTCTGTCTGTCTGTCTGTCTGTCTGTCTGTCTGTCTGTCTGTCTGTCTGTCTGTCTGTCTGTCTGTCTGTCTGTCTGTCTGTCTGTCTGTCTGTCTGTCTGTCTGTCTGTCTGTCTGTCTGTCTGTCTGTCTGTCTGTCTGTCTGTCTGTCTGTCTGTCTGTCTGTCTGTCTGTCTGTCTGTCTGTCTGTCTGTCTGTCTGTCTGTCTGTCTGTCTGTCTGTCTGTCTGTCTGTCTGTCTGTCTGTCTGTCTGTCTGTCTGTCTGTCTGTCTGTCTGTCTGTCTGTCTGTCTGTCTGTCTGTCTGTCTGTCTGTCTGTCTGTCTGTCTGTCTGTCTGTCTGTCTGTCTGTCTGTCTGTCTGTCTGTCTGTCTGTCTGTCTGTCTGTCTTTCTATCTATCTATCTATCTATCTATCTATCTATCTATCTATCTATCTATCTATCTATCTATCTATCTATCTATCTATCTATCTATCTATCTATCTATCTATCTATCTATCTATCTATCTATCTATCTATCTATCTATCTATCTATCTATCTATCTATCTATCTATCTATCTATCTATCTATCTATCTATCTATCTATCTATCTATCTATCTATCTATCTATCTATCTATCTATCTATCTATCTATCTATCTATCTATCTATCTATCTATCTATCTATCTATCTATCTATCTATCTATCTATCTATCTATCTATCTATCTATCTATCTATCTATCTATCTATCTATCTATCTATCTATCTATCTATCTATCTATCTATCTATCTATCTATCTATCTATCTATCTATCTATCTATCTATCTATCTATCTATCTATCTATCTATCTATCTATCTATCTATCTATCTATCTATCTATCTATCTATCTATCTATCTATCTATCTATCTATCTATCTATCTATCTATCTATCTATCTATCTATCTATCTATCTATCTATCTATCTATCTATCTATCTATCTATCTATCTATCTATCTATCTATCTATCTATCTATCTATCTATCTATCTATCTATCTATCTATCTATCTATCTATCTATCTATCTATCTATCTATCTATCTATCTATCTATCTATCTATCTATCTATCTATCTATCTATCTATCTATCTATCTATCTATCTATCTATCTATCTATCTATCTATCTATCTATCTATCTATCTATCTATCTATCTATCTATCTATCTATCTATCTATCTATCTATCTATCTATCTATCTATCTATCTATCTATCTATCTATCTATCTATCTATCTATCTATCTATCTATCTATCTATCTATCTATCTATCTATCTATCTATCTATCTATCTATCTATCTATCTATCTATCTATCTATCTATCTATCTATCTATCTATCTATCTATCTATCTATCTATCTATCTATCTATCTATCTATCTATCTATCTATCTATCTATCTATCTATCTATCTATCTATCTATCTATCTATCTATCTATCTATCTATCTATCTATCTATCTATCTATCTATCTATCTATCTATCTATCTATCTATCTATCTATCTATCTATCTATCTATCTATCTATCTATCTATCTATCTATCTATCTATCTATCTATCTATCTATCTATCTATCTATCTATCTATCTATCTATCTATCTATCTATCTATCTATCTATCTATCTATCTATCTATCTATCTATCTATCTATCTATCTATCTATCTATCTATCTATCTATCTATCTATCTATCTATCTATCTATCTATCTATCTATCTATCTATCTATCTATCTATCTATCTATCTATCTATCTATCTATCTATCTATCTATCTATCTATCTATCTATCTATCTATCTATCTATCTATCTATCTATCTATCTCTCTCTCTCTCTATCTATCTATCTATCTATCTATCTATCTATCTATCTATCTATCTCTCTCTCTCTCTATCTATCTATCTATCTATCTATCTATCTATCTATCTATCTATCTCTCTCTCTATCTATCTATCTATCTATCTATCTATCTATCTATCTATCTATCTATCTATCTATCTATCTATCTATCTATCTATCTATCTATCTATCTATCTATCTATCTATCTATCTATCTATCTATCTATCTATCTATCTATCTATCTATCTATCTATCTATCTATCTATCTATCTATCTATCTATCTATCTATCTATCTATCTATCTATCTATCTATCTATCTATCTATCTATCTATCTATCTATCTATCTATCTATCTATCTATCTATCTATCTATCTATCTATCTATCTATCTATCTATCTATCTATCTATCTATCTATCTATCTATCTATCTATCTATCTATCTATCTATCTATCTATCTATCTATCTATCTATCTATCTATCTATCTATCTATCTATCTATCTATCTATCTATCTATCTATCTATCTATCTATCTATCTATCTATCTATCTATCTATCTATCTATCTATCTATCTATCTATCTATCTATCTATCTATCTATCTATCTATCTATCTATCTATCTATCTATCTATCTATCTATCTATCTATCTATCTATCTATCTATCTATCTATCTATCTATCTATCTATCTATCTATCTATCTATCTATCTATCTATCTATCTATCTATCTATCTATCTATCTATCTATCTATCTATCTATCTATCTATCTATCTATCTATCTATCTATCTATCTATCTATCTATCTATCTATCTATCTATCTCTCTCTCTCTCTCTCTCTCTATCTATCTATCTATCTATCTATCTCTCTCTCTCTCTCTCTCTCTCTCTATCTATCTATCTATCTATCTATCTATCTATCTATCTATCTATCTATCTATCTATCTATCTATCTATCTATCTATCTATCTATCTATCTATCTATCTATCTATCTATCTATCTATCTATCTATCTATCTATCTATCTATCTATCTATCTATCTATCTATCTATCTATCTATCTATCTATCTATCTATCTATCTATCTATCTATCTATCTATCTATCTATCTATCTATCTATCTATCTATCTATCTATCTATCTATCTATCTATCTATCTATCTATCTATCTATCTATCTATCTATCTATCTATCTATCTATCTATCTATCTATCTATCTATCTATCTATCTATCTATCTATCTATCTATCTATCTATCTATCTATCTATCTATCTATCTATCTATCTATCTATCTATCTATCTATCTATCTATCTATCTATCTATCTATCTATCTATCTATCTATCTATCTATCTATCTATCTATCTATCTATCTATCTATCTATCTATCTATCTATCTATCTATCTATCTATCTATCTATCTATCTATCTATCTATCTATCTATCTATCTATCTATCTATCTATCTATCTATCTATCTATCTATCTATCTATCTATCTATCTATCTATCTATCTATCTATCTATCTATCTATCTATCTATCTATCTATCTATCTATCTATCTATCTATCTATCTATCTATCTATCTATCTATCTATCTATCTATCTATCTATCTATCTATCTATCTATCTATCTATCTATCTATCTATCTATCTATCTATCTATCTATCTATCTATCTATCTATCTATCTATCTATCTATCTATCTATCTATCTATCTATCTATCTATCTATCTATCTATCTATCTATCTATCTATCTATCTATCTATCTATCTATCTATCTATCTATCTATCTATCTATCTATCTATCTATCTATCTATCTATCTATCTATCTATCTATCTATCTATCTATCTATCTATCTATCTATCTATCTATCTATCTATCTATCTATCTATCTATCTATCTATCTATCTATCTATCTATCTATCTATCTATCTATCTATCTATCTATCTATCTATCTATCTATCTATCTATCTATCTATCTATCTATCTATCTATCTATCTATCTATCTATCTATCTATCTATCTATCTATCTATCTATCTATCTATCTATCTATCTATCTATCTATCTATCTATCTATCTATCTATCTATCTATCTATCTATCTATCTATCTATCTATCTATCTATCTATCTATCTATCTATCTATCTATCTATCTATCTATCTATCTATCTATCTATCTATCTATCTATCTATCTATCTATCTATCTATCTATCTATCTATCTATCTATCTATCTATCTATCTATCTATCTATCTATCTATCTATCTATCTATCTATCTATCTATCTATCTATCTATCTATCTATCTATCTATCTATCTATCTATCTATCTATCTATCTATCTATCTATCTATCTATCTATCTATCTATCTATCTATCTATCTATCTATCTATCTATCTATCTATCTATCTATCTATCTATCTATCTATCTATCTATCTATCTATCTATCTATCTATCTATCTATCTATCTATCTATCTATCTATCTATCTATCTATCTATCTATCTATCTATCTATCTATCTATCTATCTATCTATCTATCTATCTATCTATCTATCTATCTATCTATCTATCTATCTATCTATCTATCTATCTATCTATCTATCTATCTATCTATCTATCTATCTATCTATCTATCTATCTATCTATCTATCTATCTATCTATCTATCTATCTATCTATCTATCTATCTATCTATCTATCTATCTATCTATCTATCTATCTATCTATCTATCTATCTATCTATCTATCTATCTATCTATCTATCTATCTATCTATCTATCTATCTATCTATCTATCTATCTATCTATCTATCTATCTATCTATCTATCTATCTATCTATCTATCTATCTATCTATCTATCTATCTATCTATCTATCTATCTATCTATCTATCTATCTATCTATCTATCTATCTATCTATCTATCTATCTATCTATCTATCTATCTATCTATCTATCTATCTATCTATCTATCTATCTATCTATCTATCTATCTATCTATCTATCTATCTATCTATCTATCTATCTATCTATCTATCTATCTATCTATCTATCTATCTATCTATCTATCTATCTATCTATCTATCTATCTATCTATCTATCTATCTATCTATCTATCTATCTATCTATCTATCTATCTATCTATCTATCTATCTATCTATCTATCTATCTATCTATCTATCTATCTATCTATCTATCTATCTATCTATCTATCTATCTATCTATCTATCTATCTATCTATCTATCTATCTATCTATCTATCTATCTATCTATCTATCTATCTATCTATCTATCTATCTATCTATCTATCTATCTATCTATCTATCTATCTATCTATCTATCTATCTATCTATCTATCTATCTATCTATCTATCTATCTATCTATCTATCTATCTATCTATCTATCTATCTATCTATCTATCTATCTATCTATCTATCTATCTATCTATCTATCTATCTATCTATCTATCTATCTATCTATCTATCTATCTATCTATCTATCTATCTATCTATCTATCTATCTATCTATCTATCTATCTATCTATCTATCTATCTATCTATCTATCTATCTATCTATCTATCTATCTATCTATCTATCTATCTATCTATCTATCTATCTATCTATCTATCTATCTATCTATCTATCTATCTATCTATCTATCTATCTATCTATCTATCTATCTATCTATCTATCTATCTATCTATCTATCTATCTATCTATCTATCTATCTATCTATCTATCTATCTATCTATCTATCTATCTATCTATCTATCTATCTATCTATCTATCTATCTATCTATCTATCTATCTATCTATCTATCTATCTATCTATCTATCTATCTATCTATCTATCTATCTATCTATCTATCTATCTATCTATCTATCTATCTATCTATCTATCTATCTATCTATCTATCTATCTATCTATCTATCTATCTATCTATCTATCTATCTATCTATCTATCTATCTATCTATCTATCTATCTATCTATCTATCTATCTATCTATCTATCTATCTATCTATCTATCTATCTATCTATCTATCTATCTATCTATCTATCTATCTATCTATCTATCTATCTATCTATCTATCTATCTATCTATCTATCTATCTATCTATCTATCTATCTATCTATCTATCTATCTATCTATCTATCTATCTATCTATCTATCTATCTATCTATCTATCTATCTATCTATCTATCTATCTATCTATCTATCTATCTATCTATCTATCTATCTATCTATCTATCTATCTATCTATCTATCTATCTATCTATCTATCTATCTATCTATCTATCTATCTATCTATCTATCTATCTATCTATCTATCTATCTATCTATCTATCTATCTATCTATCTATCTATCTATCTATCTATCTATCTATCTATCTATCTATCTATCTATCTATCTATCTATCTATCTATCTATCTATCTATCTATCTATCTATCTATCTATCTATCTATCTATCTATCTATCTATCTATCTATCTATCTATCTATCTATCTATCTATCTATCTATCTATCTATCTATCTATCTATCTATCTATCTATCTATCTATCTATCTATCTATCTATCTATCTATCTATCTATCTATCTATCTATCTATCTATCTATCTATCTATCTATCTATCTATCTATCTATCTATCTATCTATCTATCTATCTATCTATCTATCTATCTATCTATCTATCTATCTATCTATCTATCTATCTATCTATCTATCTATCTATCTATCTATCTATCTATCTATCTATCTATCTATCTATCTATCTATCTATCTATCTATCTATCTATCTATCTATCTATCTATCTATCTATCTATCTATCTATCTATCTATCTATCTATCTATCTATCTATCTATCTATCTATCTATCTATCTATCTATCTATCTATCTATCTATCTATCTATCTATCTATCTATCTATCTATCTATCTATCTATCTATCTATCTATCTATCTATCTATCTATTTATTTATTTATTTATTTATTTATTTATTTATTTATTTATTTATTTATTTATTTATTTATTTATTTATTTATTTATTTATTTATTTATTTATTTATTTATTTATTTATTTATTTATTTATTTATTTATTTATTTATTTATTTATTTATTTATTTATTTATTTATTTATTTATTTATTTATTTATTTATTTATTTATTTATTTATTTATTTATTTATTTATTTATTTATTTATTTATTTATTTATTTATTTATTTATTTATTTATTTATTTATTTATTTATTTATTTATTTATTTATTTATTTATTTATTTATTTATTTATTTATTTATTTATTTATTTATTTATTTATTTATTTATTTATTTATTTATTTATTTATTTATTTATTTATTTATTTATTTATTTATTTATTTATTTATTTATTTATTTATTTACACTGCCCAACAGGTAATACCCAATTACCGGGCAGGAAGTTTACAAAAAATACTCTGCCAATATATGGGCACCTAAGCTCACACTCCCCACCATTTATTTGGCTCATAATTTTAATATTTGGTGAACTAATATAACTGAAAACTTAAATATATTTTATTCAACTTTAAACTCAATTACCTATCGTTTGATACCACACAAGCCATGTTTTGAGATAAACTCTAATTTTTTTAATCTACCCCCACCCTTTTTTTAACTAAAATTAATTTTGTTTAACTCCAGACTTAATTACCTTTCGTTTGATATCACACACGACATATTTTCACATAAATTCTAATTTTTTAAATCTACCCCCACCTTTTTATTTGACTTCTGCTCGGTGGATTTTGTTGATTTTTAAATGGGACCATCTCGAGCCAAGATCCAGCCTAGGTATCGAATTTCATTAAAATCGGACAAGCGGTTTTTGTGTTATGCGCATTGGTCGTGACAGACAGACATACAGACAGACAGACATACATACATACAGACAGACAGACAGACAGACGGCGCAACAAAAAAGTTTCAAAATCATCTGAAACGCAAAGATATAGAGAAATTTTTGAAATCGGAGCAACTTTTTTTTTCTTGAAATAATTAGGATCACTATAGGTCACAATACTATAGTATAGTAGTAGTGTGAGCTAAAAAATGTTTACAATAACTATAAAAAATACTCTGCCAATATATGGGCCCCTAAGCTCACACTAGATACTATAGTTATAGTGTACGTGTGAGCTAATATAACTAAAAACTGAAATATATTTTATTCAACTCCAGACTAAATTACCTTTTGTTTGATACCACACAAGCCATGTTTTGACTTAAACTCAAATTTTTGAAATCTACCCCCACCCTTACAAAAAAACAAAAACTAAAATGTACTTTGTTAAAGTCCGGACTCAATTACCTTTCGTTTGATATCACACACGCCATATTTTCACTTAAACTCTAATTTTAAAAATATACCCCCACCCTTTTTTTAAATAAATTAAAATGTATTTTGTTTAACTGCAGACTCAATTACCTTTCGTTTAATATCACACACGCCATATTTTCACATAAACTCTAATTTTTGAAATCTACCCCCACCCTTTTATTTGGTTTGTGTTCGGTGGATTTTGTTCATTTTAAAATGGGACCATCTCGACCCAAGACCCAGCTTAGGTACCAAATTTCATTAAAATCGGCCAAGCGGTTTTTGAGTTATGAGCGTTGGTCGTTACAGACAGACATACAGACACACAGACAGACATACAGACAGACAGACAGACAGACAGACAGACAGACAGACAGACAGACAGACAGACAGACAGACAGACAGACAGACAGACAGACAGACAGACAGACAGACAGACAGACAGACGGCGCAACAAAAAAGTTTCAAAATCATCTGAAACGCAAAGATATATAAAAATTTTTGAAATCGGAGCAACTTTTTTTTTCTCGAAAAAATTAGGATCACCATAGCTCACACTACTATAGTATAGTATATGTGTGAGCTAATATAAGCAAAATAAGTACAAAAAAATACATGAATACAGTATATCCTAAATAGAAAGTAGGAAATCTAACGTCTAAAGACTTGTTTGACTGCAGATATTCTGCAATTAAAGATATCGATACCCTGCATATATTTATTATGAGTCTCGCAAATTTTATAGATTGGCGAGAATTGCATTGCATTGACTCGAGGAGTAGAAAGATAAAAAACTGGTGATTGTCTTGAATTTAGCCGTGGAATAGAAAAGTTTATTCTCTCTAAAATATTTATGCTATCAATTTGGTTATGGAGAATTTTATATAAAAATGTTTGAGAGGCCGATTGCCTACGTATGTCGAGTAGCTGAATATTAAACAGTTGCATAAGGTCAGTGTGGGGGTGACCTTGAGGTGGATAATTACCGGTTGATTTAAAGTACAAAAGCTTAAGTACACGTCTTTGGATCTTTTCTAGCGACTCTTTCTGAGTAAGTAGTTGTGGTGACCATACTACGGAGGCGTATTCTAACCTTGATCTAATAAAAGTATAATATAAAAGTTTTATGGGTTTAAGGTCTTCAAAGTTTCTGCTAACTCTTACTAAAAATCCGTATGTTCTGGTGGTTTCAGCTATAATGGTATCTCTGTGCTTATTAAAGGTTAGCTTAGAGTCGAAGGTAATTCCAAGATCCCGAACAAACTCAGGTCTATTTAGTACTTTTCCATTTATAGAATAGTCAATAGCGATCGGTTTAGTTTTTAGGGTGAAAGTCATTACTTGATATTTTGCAATGTTTAAAAGTAGTTTATGTTCATTACACCATATACTAAGAGAGGTTAGGTCTTTCTGAAGATTCAGGCATTCTTCGATTGAGTTAATGCATGCTTCTAATTTTATGTCATCAGCATATTTTTTAAGTTTCGTCGTTTTAAGGCATTTGCTTACTCCATCAATAAACAGATTAATCAGAAGTGGCCCCAGGACTGATCCTTGAGGAACACCGGAAGAAGAATTAATCTCCTTTGACTTTATACCACGAGTTTTAATAAGCTGTTTACGATTAGTGATAAGAGATTCAAAGAGTTTAGTAAGGCCAGTGGAGAAACCAAAGTAATTTAGTGTTTGTACTAAAAGCAAGTGATCCAGTTTATCGAAAGCTTTTAATAAATACAGTTGTAAAATGCCTCAGTGGCATCCTCGATATTAGAGAGTTTTTGTAGGAAGGACCAGTCACAAGTTAGAATTTTGCTGTATAACTTTTGAAAGTCTGCTTTGTGAAAACTATAGGTTAGTGAAGAATTTAGTCCGGTATTTTTATTAAGATTTTTAGTTTTTTAAATGGAAACTATAGATATCTCAATGGCTGGATGATGTGGGACTTCTCTTATAATAGGATCTATAGCTCTTTCTACTTTACAAATAAGACCAGATCTAGCAGTCTGTTGTTCTCATTTTTTACAAAGTTGTGCTGTTGCAAGTCAAGGATTTCCAAGATATTATTAAGAGAGGTCACCAATGTTAGATTATTCGAGGGATTTTTTCAAGAAAGCCTGCATAGTCTTTTACTTTAAAGTCTCCCAAAATAGGTATGTCCTTATTGTAGGTATATTTTTGACAAAGAGAGAACTCTAAAACACTGTCAAGATCGTCAGCGGTGATGGGTGATGGTATATAAACAACAAAGATAAATAATGGTTTATGTTGTAGGGTTATTTTTGCTCCAGTGATGTCAATGTGGGGAGGAACTTGGGGCCTGAAGCTAGTTAGTTCTAGTGGAAAAGGAGACACCTGTTTCTTTACCGCGATCAGAACACCTCCAACCGCGTTTAAGTTAGTAGCAATGCGAACTCTATCGCAACGAAAAGTCTCAAAATCATTGTGCATAAACTCCCTATTATTTATAGCAGGAACCAGCCAGGTTTCGGTGATCGCTATTACGCTGTAACTGGAGTGGGTATCCGAGTGAAAACAGTCGTTCAGTTTCGAGCGCATACCGCCCACGTTTTGATAACATATATCTAAGATACTTTCAGAGACGCGCGTTGTCTTTATGAATCTTGTTCTCGGTATGGCTATAGATTGCTGCTGCCAAAGTGACCCTGCTGAGATGCATTCTAATTGCTATTCACACAGAACATCGGACTTTCGTTTAATAAGAGCATTTTTGTATGCAGTACAGTTCTTTTTTTCCCACGCAGCATGGTTTGTTGCCAAATTTATACCCTTATCTGACTTTTGGAGTTTAATACAATTTGGACAGGATAGAAAAGTTGCCTTAAAGTCTCTTGCCTCATGCTCACCCCCACAACGAGGGTAACAGAGGGTCTTTGAACAGAATTTTGACGAGTGATGAAACTTACTACATCTAAAACAGCGATATATTTCAATACTTTCATAGACCGAACAGCTGTCAAAACCAATAAAGACGTTACCCGCAAGCATAGCATTATCATATGTTTCCCTATCAACTTCGAGAACTGCCTGATAGATGTTAGAGTTCCTTTTCGTTTGACCAATTTTTATGACTTTATAAGAAAATAAAGAGTTAAAAATATCTGAATTAACTTTTTAAGAATAGAAATAAGGACGTCTTCATCATACATATCGCGGAAGCCAACAACACGGATTCTTAGGTGTACACCATGCATCTCTCTAATTTCATAATTTTCTGCCAATTTTTCCTGGGTGTGGTGTTCAGAAATAAAATACCCGTTTAAATCGAACTTTTATATTGATTTGTTCTAAAAAAATTAATGACAAGAAAATGATAATTATTAATCAAAATTACATGTGTCTTATATCACTTCAAACATTCAAAAAGTGGCTGGTAATTATCTAATCACTCAATAAAATTAAAAATTATATACAAAGAGGATATATGTAATTCCAAAACCAAAATTGTTCGAAAACTGGAAGTTAACCTCACATTACTCCCACCTGAAAAACATTGTAAAACTGTTGCAATTGTTTTTCACAAAATAGTTTTTAAAATCTGATTGGTTTTTTTGAAACTCTACCACTTCGCGTAGTTACGGAGTCGGGTGCTCTGCTTTCACTTATCACTCCCGCACTAGTATCATCTTCCTTGACATCATTTAAAATAAATTCTTCCATCATAGGAATATTTTCTTGTCTTCTTTTTATAGCTTCATTAGTATCAGGATCGAAACATTCTAGAGGATACAATTTCTGCACTGGTCGAAGAAACTGGCCATTCTTTGTTTGAATTCTTACTAGTCGAAGAATACCATCTCTTCCTGGCAAAAGCTCAATTACACGTCCCATTGGCCAATCTAAACGTTTCTGATTATCATTTCCAACCAAAACGATTTCACCCAAAGAAACACTTCTAGATCAGTTTTTGTTTGAAATGATTTTCAGCTGTCCTAAATATTCATTTCTGAATCGACGTCTAAGGTCATCTTTAAGTTTTTGCTTAAATTTTAATCTACGGCAAAGTGATTGTCTATCTATTTCATCACAATCAGGCATACCATAACTGTTATTTAAGTCCGTTAAGAACATAGCTGGTGTCAAGGCAACTAAATCCGCTGGATCATTGGATAAGTATGTAATTGGCCGATTATTAATTATGGCTTCGCACTCGCAAATCATAGTAACCAATTCTTCATAATCCAGTGATGCTCGACCCAGTACTTTTCTTAGTAAGTTCTTTACAACAGCAACTAAACGTTCCCAAAAACCACCCCACCACGAGGCTGTCGGAGGGTTAAATCGCCAAGTAATTCGCTTAGTCGCGCACTGTTTAGACTTTCGAGACCGATAAATGCAGACCCATTATCACTATACATTGTCAATGGTCGCCCTCTACGCGAAACGAAACGAGTGCCATCATAAATGACGAAGTTGAAAGACCGGTAGTAACTTCGAGATGAATCGCCCGATAAACCGCACAAGTGAATAGGCAAATATATGCTTTTTGTCCATCTTTTAAAATTAAAGGCCCGGCAAAGTCTGTCCCGGTAACTTCAAAAACACAAGCATTGCGAACTCGATCCATCGGCAAAACTGGAGAGTTAACCGTTAGCGGTTTCGCATCAAATCTTCTACATGTAACGCACTTTGAAATGACAGTCCGTATAGTACGTCGTCCACCGAGTACCCAGTAGCGTTCTCGAAGAATACTTAATAAAGTTTGAACTCCCACATGACAAGCCCATGTATGCTCTTGGAAAATAATTTGATGAACAACAGGGTGTTTAACAGGGAGAATCACGGGAAATCGAAAATTTTCTGAATCATTTCGAGAAGATATTCTAGAAACCAAACGAATGAGACCATTATTGTCAATAATAATAGAAAAAGAAGAAATAGATTTATCTTTTCCCTTGTTTGGAAAAGATTCTTCCTGAATAATTCTCAAGAAAAAATTTTCAGTAGATTGTAATTCTTCATTAGAAAAAATACCAGAATTTTTATTAGAAGTTTTATTATTTATTAAACTATGCATATTATGAGCAAATCGTAATACGGCAGCAATCATTTTTACTGTTCTAGAAAACTCAGTAAAAACAGTAAGATGGTAAAAATCAGAACTGTCATTATTTAACATAGACGTAACTAACTTTTTCTTACGTTCACTGTAGACTTTATCCTCATTGCAAATTGCATCTTCATTCGGCCACAATTCTGGTTAATTATAAAGCCAAACAGGACCCTCCCACCATCTGGATTGAATTAATTGTTTCGGAGAACAACTACGAGATGGAAGATCAGCTGGTTTATTGAAACCAGGAATGTGTCTCCAAGCTTCCACAGGCGTTAATCTACGAATGTATGCTGTTCTATTCCACACAAAAGTAGCCCATTCTTCTTTTCGTTGGATCCATGAAATAACTGTCGACGAATCGCTCCAAAAGTAGTATTGTGTTATCTTAGTTTGACAATTTTGTACTATATTGCTAAATAATCTAGCTCCAATCGTCGCTGCAAGTAATTCTAAACGTGGAATGGTATATTTATTTCCTTTTGAGTAGGAGAAACTCTTGATTTTGCTGCTAATAAATGTATAAAAACTTGTTGATTTTTAACCACCCTTAGAAAAATTACTGTTGAATAGGCTAATTTACTAGCATCACAAAAAGTGTGAATGGAATAGTCTATTCCAGAATTGGGTTCAATACCTAACCATCTTGGTATTGCAATTTGAGTTAGACAAGGAAGGTCATCTAGCCATTTTCTGAATTTTTCGGCAGTTTCGTTATCAACAGGTTGATCCCAGATAAAATTCTTTTGCCAAATTTCTTGTAGCAAAAGTTTTGATACCAAACTAGTAGGACAAACAAACCCAATGGGATCGAAAATACGCTGAGCCATTGATAAAATCAATCTTTTTGTTATGGCTTTTTCTCTCAAATTAGGTATTTCCGATAAAAAATTTGGATTAACTTTCAGTTGGTCTTTATTTGGATCCCAAGTGATTCCTAAAACTGATAAAGTTGGAACATCTTGCTCATTACTTTGACTTCTTGTGAACTCCCACCCTCTTAAGTCAAACATGCAATCTGCCAAAATCATGGCTGCTTCTTTTATGAACCTTTGGAGAGAGGCTTCATCAGGAAGACTTGTGATGCAATTATCGACGTAAAATCCTTTATCTGCTAGTTTAAGAATAGTATCACGGGAATATATATCCATTCTTTCCATCTTCGTTTTTCTTTAGGGTTTCTTGTATATGGTGTTCGATAGTCGCCCCTAGTAAAAATGGACTGCTTCTTACGCCAAAAACAACTCTACAATGGCGAAACGTTATTTCTTTACCATCTTTATCAATCCATAAGAGACGAAGACCGTCTCTGTCTGTCATGTGCAGACTGATTTGTAAAAATACCTTGCGAATGTCTGAAACTACTCCAAATTTATACCCTCTAAATTTAAGCAAAATTGACGGTATCAGTTCAATAAAATTTTGACCTTTTTCTAAACAGTCATTTAATGAAGACTTATCTTTTTCATGAGCTGATGCATCGAAGACAGGGCGGATTTTTGTAGTAAGACTACTTTCTTTTATCACTGGTCTATGTGGAAGGTAGTGAATGCCATCTTTGTCATGCTCGGATGGAATTATTTCAATAATTCCCTCTGTTAACCATTCTCTAAATACCTGGTCATATTCTTGAACAAGATTTTGGGTCATAAGCTTTTGTACAGTCGTTTGTAGTCTCTTCTTAGCTAGGTAATAGTTTTTAGTTAGTGGTGGGTGTCCTTCTATCCAAGGTAAACCGACTTCATAGCGATTTTCTGAGTTGACAGCCACAGTCTCTAAAAAATTTTCCTTGGCGGCTAATACCAATTCCTCTCGTGTTCGAAACTTGCTTGGTTCTTCTATACCTAATATGTCAAGATCCCATAAAGACGTAATTACAGAGTCTTTAATTAAAAGGTTAAATGATATATTGGTGTAAGAGTTGGCTAAGCTTAGGTTATTTTGAATTGATATTTTTCCCATGAGTACCCAACCAAAAATTGTCTCATTGGCTATTAGATCATTGGATAATATGTGTCTATTTCCTGTAAAAATTTGACCTATAAAATCAGCTCCAATTAGTATCTCGATAGGTTCAGAAGAATCAACATCTGATAATTCAATTCCAAGATTTTTGAGCTCTTCAATCCAGGGTCCATAAAACACATTAGAAACACCTTTGCTCTCTAATTTTAAATCATAACATTTATGATACTGTTCCTGTTGAGTGCCACCAAATAAGCAATGCTAAATTGTTTCGTTATTGGTAGATTGGCATCCCAAATCTTCAGCAGTACTTTTAGTAGAACCACTATCAAATAAAATTCTTACGTACCTTGAACTTTTTATACCAGTTAATTTGGCTTTTAAAGTTTGTAGAAATGTATGATGGGTCCTTTTATTATTTGAATTCGCAAGATTCTGGTCAACTTGGGGTTTTTCTGCCGTTGTCTTACCGCTGTCTTTTTCATTCTCTTTGACTCCTCCTTGTTGCTCGGCAAATCAGAGCACATGAGGACAACATGGGATTTTTGACAGACGGGACATCTGAGGCTCCCAGGACACTTTTTATACTTGCCGTGTGATTTCATACATCTAAAACAAAGCTTTATAGATGACAAAACACCCTTTTTCTGCTCCATAGACATTTTCTAAGCTTTGAAACAATTTTCACTCAGATGAGAGCCACTACAGAAACAACACTTACAAGAATCAACATTAGCTAACTGTTAGCCCGCGGTAGAAAAACGATAACTGCAATGGACTGTAAATATTTTAATTAAATGAAGCGCGAACAAACATAAATATATTGATATGAAATTACGAAATAATGAAAAGGTCCATAGGTTAATTGTTGTGCCACACAACGGCAATCAGAAACAAAGGCACTTACCAGTTTGCAGCCAATTTCTCCACGTTCTAAGGGGCCCCTGATTGGATCTAATGATGTCACCACGTAGCTGAAGGGCTGAAGTTTCTTTTCTATGCTCCAGTACACCAAAATCGAGCACTTTCAGGTGTAGATATTTGAAATAGTTGGAGAACGAAATTAACACGCCATTTCTCGAGGCGCTTGACAAAGGATCTCTCTGGTTGTTGGTTGGCATGTCCAAATGCGCGAAATGCACTCTGTCCTTCATACAATTGTGTGGTTTTAAAAATATATAAACAACCCGAAATTTAGCGGGAGCTAACATAACTGCCCTCCAAAACACACAATTTTAGAATCTCAACCGGACAGATATAGATATAAGAAAAATGATCGACCGATAAATATAAATGAATGAAAACAGATAAGTATCGTAAGTTTATTTAGAGATAACGAAATCCCGAAAAAGGCAAAACAAACAAACAAAAAATTCAAAAAAAATAAAAATAAAGAAAACCTATTGTAATACCCGGTAAAAGGTAGAAAAATTAAAATTACTTTTTATTTGGCAAGAGGCACAGATTTACAACTGGCCGCTTATAAACACCGGTAACCATTTGTACCGTCGCAACACGCACCTGACCGTCCCCGCCGGGATGCAGTTCGATGACCCGACCGACCGGCCATTTCAAAGGTGATTGAATGTGATCACTTGTTATGATAACCAAATCATTTAATTTGATATTTGGGGACGAATCAGTCCACTTGTGTCGCTGTTGTAGCGTATGCAAATACTCTATAGAATACCGTTTCCAAAAATCATTATGTAGTTTTTGGATTAGTTGCCATCTCGAGAGCCGATTTAGAGGAACCTCGGACAAATCTGACTCCGGAATTTCTGATTTAAGGGGTTCAAGGGTCAAAAAATGCCCGGGGGTAAGAGGTTGAAGATCGTGTGGATCTGAAGAGGCAGGAGGTAAAGGGCGACTATTAAGTACGGCTTCTATGCGACATGTAAGGGTGGACATTTCCATGATGGACAACTTCTGGTCGCCGACTACTCGAACAAAGTGAGATTTAAAACTTTTGACGCCAGCTTCTGCCAGGCCATTGAAATGTGGACTGAGAGGAGGTCCCAGATGCCAACGAATAGAAAGTCTGGTGGCCGCACTTCTTGCGTAATCGAGTTATTGGTTACGAAACCCTATAAAATTACTGCCTTGATCTGACCAGCATTGCGTCACGCTTCCACGTCTGGAAATGAATCGATGGAATGCACCTACGAACCCTTCGGTGGACAGTTCCATGGTTACTTCCAAATGCACGCAATGTGTGGCCGTACAGACAAACACACAGACATACGATTTGAAAGCTTTACAACCACGGTAACGATGAGGAATCACAAAGAAAGGTCCACAAAAGTCGATAGCTACACTCGGAAAAGGTTTAAGTTGATTGATTCGATGAGCGGGAAGTGAACTCATTATGGGCGGTCTATAGGGTTTAGGGTTGATTCTAAAACATTGCAAACACTTGGATATGGTTCTTTGAATTGCCCGTCTGGCAGATAATATCCAAAATTGCTGTAAAAGCAGATTATGTAATGTTTTAAACCCAGGATGAAGGTATTGTCGATGAGCGGACTCGATAAGAAGAGTAGTTAAATGATGGTTACTCGAAAGTAAGACGGGGTGTTTTGCAGAATAAGACAAAAGTTCAGATTTTTGTAATCTGCCACCGACTCTAATGATATTATTTTCATCAAGAAAAGGTGAAAGTTTTCGTAAAGGTTTCGGTATTGGTTTATCCTTAGATAACGCGGAAAAAAGCTCAGATAAACAAGAACCTTGAACGCGTTTGATAAGAAGGTATAACTCACTTTGCATCTCACCGGTGGTAGGAAAAATAATATTTTCAAAAATAATTTTTTGTTCCGGCGGCTTAGTGGGTTTTTGATAGGAATGGTTTTGAAAAAGGTTAACTATTCGAAGGACATAACAAATGATACGTTGAATTTTTGATATAGATGAATATTTGATAAGAAGCTGATCTAAGAAGTTGACATCAATTATCGCATTGCAACAGACCTTTGGCTTTTCCTCCAGATTAATATCTCCGAAATCAATCGACATTTTTGATTTATGAAAATCGGGCCATTCGTTTTCGGGAGACCGCAAAAACGACGGTGCCTTCCACCACATGTCATGTGACATGAGCTGTGAAGGGGTGGCCCCTCGTGACGCAATATCGGCTGCATTTAAAGCAGAAGGAATGTAGCGCCACGAGTTTGAGGGAATGATTTCTTGGATTCTACTGACTCGATTTCCAACAAAGGTTTGCCAGCGATTAGGAGGGGATGAAAGCCAGTGCAATACGACTTGCGAATCGCAGAAAGTAACGATATTTGTAAAAGTTATTTTTCCTTAATAACTAGATAAAACGAAGTCAATTAATTCGCTTAAAAGAAATGCGCCTAGGAGTTCTAGCCTAGCCAAAGTCTGTGACTTGATAGGCGCGACCCTAGATTTTGCAGATATGAGAGAAACAGATATATTATTTTCCTCTTCTACACGAAAATATACGACGCCTGCGTAGCCTCGAATTGAAGAGTCACAGAAGCCGATGATTTGACAGGTATTGGTTTTTGACAGTTTGATTTGTCGGGGTAATTGAAAATTGGAAAGAAGCGGGAATTCAGAACGAAGTTTGTTCCAAGAGTCGATGATAGAAGAATCTGGTTCTTCGTCCCAGCCTATTTTTGATATCCACAACTGTTGCAAAATAAATTTTGCTTGTAGCAACAAGGGACAAAGAAAACCTAAGGGATCGAAGATTGTTTCTATGATAGATAAAATAGAATGTTTGGTTGGGGATTTGTCCTTCATTCGGCATTGATAAGAAAAAATGTTGTTTTTTGGATGCCATTGAAGTCCTAAAACTTTGATAAAGTGGGGTTCCTCCTTGTCGAAAGAGAGAGGCATTTGACGATCGGACTCTGGCAATGTTGCCAATAACTCAGGACAATTGCTTGCCCATTTTTTAAGTTCAAATCCTCCCGACTTCAACAAATCATTGAGTTCTGTTTGAAGGGAGAGAGCTTCAGAAAGCGAAGGGCTAGTTCCCAAGATATCGTCGATATAGATTGACGTTTTTAGAACAGTACTAGCCATAGGAAAACGTTCCTTTTCTCTCTCTGCCAGCTCATTTAAGGTACGCATGGCTAAAAAAGGTGAACATGTCATGCCAAAAGTGACAGTAGAAACTTCCCACACGGAAAGTGGGTCCTGTGGAGAAAACCTCCACAATATCCTTTGATAAGGACGGTGATAAGGATTGATAAGGACTTGACGGAACATCTGTTTGATACCAGCAATGTAGGCAATAGGATTAAGACGAAACGTAAGGAGTAAAGAAGCAATATCCTTTTGAAGTTTCGGTCCAGATAACAACGTGTCATTGAGACTAATATTTTTTGGGGTGACTGCCGAACAATCCCAGACTACCCTTAATTTTTTACTTAAGCTTTCCGGCTTTAGTACGCAATGATGTGCTAAAAAACACGATACGTCGACCTTTGGTTGACTAGATAAAACTAAACTCATATGATTAGAATCGATATAGTCTTGCATGAAACTTGAATAGGCAGTGTACAGATCAGAATTTTTGATTAATCTATTTTCTGGAAGTAAAAATCTACGATAAGCTTGCGGATAAGTATTTCCTATGTCAGGGTTTATTTTATCTTTAAACGGAAGATCTACCATAAATCTACCGCTCGGTTGCCGTACTACACTCGCAGTAAAGATTGATTCTGCTTGTTTTTCTTCCTTTGATAAGATTTGTTTTTTAGGCAAATGTTCGATTTCCCAAAACCTAGGGAGAATGACCTCTAAAGGAGGTGAATGACTCGTTTAAAAACAACTGGTTCGTTCCGTAAGACTACCTACTTCGTCAACTTTTCCCATGACGACCCAACCAAAGATAGTTTCAAGGGCTGAAGGTTGCCCTATTTGTCCAAGAACCCTGCCCTCCTTGAATATCTGTGCGAATAGCTCGCAACCAATAACTAGGTCCACAGGTCTAGATTTGAAATAAGATGGGTCGGTGATTGATGGACTGATTATCGTTCAAAGTGAATGTAGGCATATTGGAACATAATTGTGGAACGACAATTGCTTCGAAATTAAGTAAAGGAGTGACCTGTCCTTGTGGCTTAATGTGACACTGAACGAGCCCTTTGGAAGTAAAAGAAGACATCTGATTTAATCCGAATATTTCAGTAGTGTAACTTTGCCTAGGAAGATTAAGACGCTGAATACACTTTTCACTGATGAATCCTGTCTGTGATCCAGAATCAAGCAGTGCCCTTACAGGTTGAAAATTTCCGCAACCGTCCATAACATCTATTATGGCGGTGCATAAAAGAAAGGTACCTGAAGGTCCTGAGGTATTTAATGACACATGAAGATTATTGACAGGTGGTGTGTGAATGACAGGACTAGTATCTTGGCTTCCAGACTCTTGATTAGTTTCTAAGATATGAGTTAAAGTGTGGTGCCTTTTACTATTGCAAGTCCTGCATGAATATTTTGATTTGCACGTAACTACCTCATGCAGGGGATGAAAACACGCTAGACATAATTTTTTCTGCTTGACGAAAGATAGGCGATCGATAGGTGAGAGATCAAGAAATGTTTGACATTTCGAAAGCACGTGACCTTGATTACACCGGAAACATTTTATTCCCGTACTTGAATTAGTTGAGGTGCCAGCCAGTCCTATAAAAGGCGAATTGGATGATTTATAGGTAGGCTTTTGCCCAGACTGATTTTGCATAGAATTTAATTTTTGATAGATAGGCCTTTTTGGGTGCTGTTGATTGAGGAAGTGATTCCAAAACTTTACATCTTTTTTCTAGAAATTGAAAAAGTGACTGAAAAGTGGGAATTTCGTTATTAGTATTGGCGTGACTCATTTCGAAATTTGAACGCGTCGGAATATCCAATTTTTCTAACAAAATGAAAAAAATAATAAAGTCCCAACTGTCAACGTCAAAGCTAAGTGATTTTAAAATTTCTAGGGATTCAGAAAATGTGTCAATTTAATTACGCAATTCTTTAGCTGACTCGTTTTTTAAGGTGGAGTTCATAATTGAGCTTAAAGCATCATTTGCGAGGTCTCGCTTGTTTTGATATCTGTTGACTAATTTGTCGTAAGCAATTTTATAATTTTGATCAGATAAGCTAATCCCTGATATTAATTTTAAAGGCTCATCCTCGAGATATGAAAATAAATATTGAAGTTTTCGAACGTTACTTAGACTTTGATTTTGATCTATAATGTTATTAAAAAGATCGAAAAAGCTTGGCCATAATTTTTTATCACCTCGGAATATGGGAATACCTAACTCTTTGAGTTTTGGAGTTTCAGATTCGTTTTGTTGAACATATGATCCCGAAAGGGTTGGGGCCTCAACCGGAAATATTTTAGAGTAAACCACCTTACACGCATAAAAATATTTACGAGCTTCTGAAAGGATCACATCCTGCGTTTTAAACTCCTCGTCGTCCAATTCGTCTATCAACATAATGACGTCATTATGTGCCAGCATGCATTTATCGAAGGTTTCATCCAAATCGGAATACCTCACTTGAAACTCGTTTCTCGCTTTTTCATCCTTTGCCGCGGTCTGTAAAAAACACATAACACTCGGTGATCGCAGATAGAAAACCCTTGCGTTTTTGCACGGCTTTTTTGACAGACATGATTTTACCTTTGAAATGACGAAATTGTCGGTAAATATACAATTAACGCTAAATTAATGCTTCTAAAATAGAAAAATGACGAATTGTCGAAAATATGCACTAATTTATCGCAATTGATGAAAATTGTTTTAAATATCGAAATGATATGGTGCACACCTAACACACTGAACGTTTGTTCTGTTTGTTTTGATTCCGTCTCGTGGTTTGTTTATAGCGGTACGCGAAAACAGGCGAACACGACTTTCTCTCGTTTCAATACGATGCGAAAAATTCAAGGCCGCCTTGTTTTCGGCGTGAAAATAATGGCCGACCTATTAATACCGTCGTATGGATTTAATTTAAAATAATTCGGCTCGAAAGGAACACTTATGTTAGCCCGCGGTAGAAAAACGATTACTGCCATGGACTGTAAATATTTTAATTAAATGAAGCGCGAACAAACATAAATATATTGATATGAAATTACGAAATAATGAATGGACCTTTTCATTATTTTTAATTGTTGTGCCACACAACGGCAATCAGAAAGAAAGGCACTCACCAGTTTGCAGCCAATTTCTCCACGTTCTAAGGGGCCCCTGATTGGATCTAATGATGTCACAACGTAGCTGAAGGGCTGAAGTTTCTTTTCTATGCTCCAGTACACCAAAATCGAGCACTTTCAGGTGTAGATATTTGAAATAGTTGGAGAACGAAATTAACACGCCATTTCTCGAGGCGCTTGACAAAGGATCTCTCTGGTTGTTGGTTGGCATGTCCAAATGCGCGAAATGCACTCTGTCCTTCATACAATTGTATGGTTTTAAAAATATATAAACAACCCGAAATTTAGCGGGAGCTAACACTAACATTTGCGCAGTGGGTACCGGTAGAATATTTTTGCTCGAATTATCCGGACATTTTTTAAAATTAGCACACACCTTTTTACCGACAATACCGAAACCCTCCGAAGCTAACGCAATGCGTTGTTCATTTTCAATTTCGGTTTTCAAAAATTTTAGTAGGTTTTTCGAACGAGTGTCTAGTTTAGATAAATCTGAACCTTGTGGGTGACTTGTACTATTAGTACTATCTAAATTTTCAGGTTCAAATCTTAGAAAAGATCTTTGCCATGCTCTTAAAAGATCTTCAGGAAGACATGATTCGATAAGAGGATAAAGCATAGCTGAGCACTTCTCTGAGGTAATTCCTAACGTAGCCAACGTTCGAATTTGCGTCTCAATTTTGTCATATAAAACTACCAATTCTAGTTTATTTTGAGACGTGGCATTATTCAAAATTAACCTTAATAATTCTCTAACATATACCTCAATTTGCAGATCTTCTCGGCCAAAGCGAGATATCAGGGCATTGATAAATTGACAGTAATTTTCTTCAACAGCGGGATAACTTTCCACTAGTTGCCTAGCTCTACTAAAAGGAACAGTTGCCTGAATTAAATAGTTTATTTTATCGACTGCCGAAATATCTTTGCCTTCGTGGATCTTTTTAAATTGGGACCAAAATGGTAACCAGTTTATAATTTCACCATCAAACTTTCTAAATTCTATAATAGGCAATTTAAAACGCCTACCTGAACTGCTGGCATGTGATATGTCAGAGACAGCATCATCAAACTGCTCTGGTATTACCTCTTTAAAAATTTCCTCAAACTGAAGCTTTAAGACGGCAAATTTCTTCTTGTAAACATCACAACTTGTCATATCGATGAACAAATCATCCTCTGAGACGTCGTTCTGAAGAAGAGCTTGATAAACTTGTTCATTGCTTGTACCCAGCTCTTCCGTTTTTGTCGAAAGCATCTCATAGGAAATTTTCACTTGCCGTTTATCAATCGGTACTGCTGACATCAAATTTTTGAGCTCATCAGCTCCCATGGTAAAAGCTCTCCGTAAAACGGAACGATGTTTTTTATGGGAATCCATACCTCAAACAAACTTATACACACAGACTGCAGGCAAGGTTTAAGCACACACGGTCGCCAAAAAATGTGGTGTTCAGAAATAAACTACCCGTTTAAATCGAACTTTTATATTGATTTGTTCTAAAAAAATGAATGACAAGAAAAGGATAATTATTAATCAAAATTACATGTGTCTTATATCACTTCAAACATTCAAAAAGTGGCTGGTAATTATATAATCACTCAAAATTAAAAATTATATACAAAGAGGATATATATAATTCCAAAACCAAAATTGTTCGAAAACTGGAAGTTAACCTCACACTGGGTATGTTTCTTCAGTTTTTGATTTTCGATGGTTTTTTGCAGCCTATGACGTGCTTCACTTTTAAAATTTGAAGACTACATTCAAACGGATCAATGTTTTCGCTTAGGGCTTTTTAGGTTTAATAGGAATAGCCGGTTTCGTATTATTTTTCAGAGAATCGGAATATCTTTTAGGGGGAGCCGAAGTCGATAGTTTTGCAGTAATAACAGCGTTAAGTTTTTCTTCCGTAAGTTTAATAAAGTAATTTTTCAGCGAATTAAATGTTTCCGACAGTTTTTCCAGAGATTCCTGAACTTGTTTTTCTATGGTAGCTGTTAAGGACGACTTGTCTACAGTTATACAGGTTTTAAGACACTCAGAGCATGTCCAATTTAGGCCTTCGATTTCAATAAGCAGAGATGATAAGTCGGCAGATTTGTGTAGACAGGCACCGTGGCAATGTTGTTCGCAGGACGCACATTGTATGCTTTTCTTTGTATGATTAACGGATTCGGCGCAGATAATACAAACAGCCATTTTTTAGTTACTTACAGTAATTATTTGTGATATTCTCAACTTATTTTGTTCGAAGAGCAGTCGAATATTAACTGGATCTAGAGTAGAATTAAACGTCGTAAGTATCAGGATTGACTTGAACACACCATTAGATTTTAATATCACTTAAATATCGGATTTTAGAAGTACTATTTGCAGCTTTTACTACTAAACCGACAATAAAATAAAAAGCATGATGGCGAAGATCAAGTTTTTATTTAGAAGAATTTGACCATCCATAAAAGATGGTTTTTTCTTAGGTTACAACATACAAAGAAGCGATCCTTTATAGGACAAATTTCACTTTTTTTTGGTTGGTTCAAAAGAGCAATCCTTATCACCATAATCCTTTTTTTTTTCATTGAAATCGGTTCAGTAAATTTATAAGGAAATTATTGCAGACATAAATTAAACGAACAATTACTCTAACAATTATTTAAAGTGCCACTAAACCGATTTTATAAAATCTGTTCAGTATTAATGAATTTATGAAGAAATGAATGTATACAGAATTGATAAGAATTAATTTTTCGAGAAACACTAAACCGATTTTAATGATTCGTAACTAGTTAAAATTAATGTTTTGGGAACCACTAAACCGATTTTAATGATTCGTAACTAGTTGCATGAGGGTGGCAAAAACAGAGCGTTTTTACGAATTCCAAAAAATATCCGGAAATCTTTGAGAAGGGTTCTGTCTGTTCCATTAACATTGGCAGTAAAGTACAAAAGTTATACAAAAATCAGTTTGTCCAAGTTTCTTTGGCCTGCCCGGTAGATATGAGTACCGGGTTTAATTACAGTTTTTTTTTTATTTTTATTAGATATACATACAAACACAGCCTATGATACTCCAAAAACTTTTTCAAAACTAATTTTTAATTAGTTTTGTATCGGGCCGGGCACACAAAACGGCGGCGAGCCTTTCGACGAATCTGGATACGCAAGTTAAATATTAACTTTAGAATAAATTGTTTTTAAAAAATTTTATTTTGCGTAAATTTATAACAACTTTAAAGTAACGTTTGTGCGATCTTAAGTCTACAAAAGCTTTGCTGGGAATGGTTTAATTTTCTCCTAACAATTCATACAATGGTAAAAAAGTGCAAAGTTGGCAAACACGTGTGGTTATAAAAATGCTTATCTAATATAACAAAAATAATATTATGTGAATATAACTTCTCCCTCCTTAGGTCTGAAAATCACGGAGTTGAAGACGGAGTTGTTTTCAGGCTCAACTTCAGAGTTACGCCTGGATTTTGCTTCTTCATCAGGTGGTTGGTTTACGACTGATTTTATTGACGTTTTATGTCGGCAAGACTTCAGTGAAACTCCATTTTTCCAAAAGTAAAATATCATGGCTGTGACAATAATAATGATAACTGAAGTAACGTAAGACGTGATGTGGCTGACATGAAAATCGTTTTAAATCTTGATCGGTTTTAATTTATTGGCAATATCATTTAATTTATAGATATTAGCAATATCGATTTTTGTTAAATTTGTTGATTCCAAAATTTCCATACAACAGCGTGCTTTTCACCATTGTTTCATATATGTTAAATTTTACATTCTTTTTTATCTCTCTGCTTCATAAAATACTGTTAAGACAGCTAATAACCTTTTTCGCTTTTACTATTCTTTTTTCCAGTTCATTACAGTCTGTTCCTCTCTTATCAAATGTGACACCCAAGTATACATACTCATTGCATGGAGATATTGTTTGTCCTTTTTCTAGTTCTAATTCACTTGATTCGTTTCCAATACATAAGTACTGTGTCTTGTCCACGTTCACTGTTAACCCCCACTTTTGGTATTCTTCCATTAACTTTCTCATCATATACTCCATGTCTTCTTAATCATTAGCTACAATTACTTGGTCGTCAGCAAACTGTAGTGTGTATATAGTAAATCGGTCGTTAAGTTGTATTCCCATGCCGTGTACTTTGCGTTTCCAGTTTTTTAGAGCTACTACGATATATATTTTAAAAAGAGTTGGGGAGATACAACATGCCTGTCTTAAGCCTTTCGTTACAAGGAATTCTTTTGAAAGTCGATTTCCAACTTTAATTTTAGATTTTGACCCTTTGTATAGTTCTTTTATCGCTTTAATGTATGTATGATTGATATTAGTTTGCTCTAACACTGTCCATAATTTTTCTACTGGAACGGTACCATATGCTTTTTGTAGGTTCACAAAGGTAACATGATCCATATTTGAGCATTTCAGTATATATTCCCCCAGGTCCGCTAGCTTTTCCGGATTTAAGCTTTTTAATACTATTCTTTATCATTTCTTTTTCGATGCTTACTTCCTCTCCAAGTACTTCTATGTCTCTCCTCGGAGAGGCTGCCAGATATTCGGGTCTCATCTCCTGCAGCAGTCCCTTATAGTGTTCTGTCCATTGGTCTGGTTTGATGATCTGGATGTTTACTTTTTCTTTTGTGGGGTTTTTACTGTAGAAATGAATTTCCATACTTCAGAACTCCTACGTGTGTATTTATATCGTGGCAGTTGCGCTCGAACATTTCATTCTTTTTTGTGCGTATCAAATTTCTTAGCTGTCTTCTGGTTTCCCTGTAGATTTCTAGGTCTGTTTGCTCTTTAGTACTGTGCCATTTCAAGTATGTGCAGTTTAGCTCACACTACTACTATATAAGTAGTGTGAGCTATGGTGATCCTAATTTTTTCGAAAAAAAAAAGTTGCTCCGATTTCAAAATTTTTTATATATCTTTGCGTTTCAGATGATTTTAAAACTTTTTTGTTTTGCCGTCTGTCTGTCTGTCTGTCTGTATGTCTGTATGTCTGTCTGTGTGTCTGTATGTCTGTCTGTAACGACCAACCCGCATAACTCAAGAACTGCTTGTCCGATTTTAATAAAATTTGGTACCTAAGTTGGGTCTTGGGCCGTGATGGTCCCATTTAAAAATGAACAAAATCCACCGAACGCAAGCCAAATAAAAGGGTGGGGGTAGATTCCAAAAAGTAGAGTTTATGTGAAAATATGGCGTGTGTGATATCAAACGAAAGGTAATTAAGTCTAGAGTTAAACAAAATGAATTTTAGTTTATCTTTAAAAAAAGGGTGGGGGTAGATGTCAAAAATTAGAGTTTAAGTGAAAATATGGCGTGTGCGATATCAAACGAAAGGTAATTAAGTCTGGAGTTAAACAAAATATATTTTAGTTTTTTTTTAAGGGTGGGGGTAGATTTAAAAAATTTGAGTTTAAGTCAAAACATGGCTTGTGTGGTGTCAAACGAAAGGTAATTTAGTCTGGAGTTGAATAAAATATATTTCAGTTTTTGCTTATATTAGCTCACACTATAACTATAGTACCTAGTGTGAGCTAAGGTGCCCATAGATTGGCAGAGTATTTTTCTCCTTGATCGTTTCCTGTATTTCCTCCGTCCACCACATCTTATTGTTATTTCTATTATCTTGGTATCCAACAGATTTTTTGCTTGCTTTCTTCAAGCTTTTTACTATGTTTGTATATATCTCTTCAAATGAATGCTGTGTGTTTAATAATTTTTCATCCAATCGTTTTTGATACAATCTTTGCGTACTTTCGATTGCTAGACTTCTAAAGTTGTATTTTTGATTTTCTTCGATACACTCAAGGTTTTCACTTTCTCCAAACTTTCGTCTCTATTTGTTTTTCTTACAGGGAATAATATTTTTGCTTTAACCTGATGGTGGTCAGATCTACAGGTAACACCACGAAGTGTTCGCACATCATACCACTTTAGTTCCAAGTGTTGTCCACCTATAGCATAATCATTGATTGATCTAAGATTTCTTGTTGGCTGAATCCAGGTATACCGATGAATATCCTTGTTTAAAAAAACCATTATTTATTTTTAGATTATGGGTTTCACACAATTGTATCAGTCTTAACCCATTATTATTTGTTACTTCCTGTCCAAATGGTCCTACCACTTTGCCTTGGCTTTGTCTACCAGTTCGACTATTAAAATCGCCAAGCATAATTATTTCCCTGGTATTGCCTATTTTAGTGATTGTCTCATCAAGTTGGTAGAAGAACATTTGTTTTATGGCTACCGTTTCGTCATATGATGGTGCGTTGGCTGTTATTATGCTTATATTGTGCCCAAGCATCTGCATGTTAACTCGAAGTAAGTTTTCATTAATGTGTTCTTCCTTTTATTAATTGGTTTTCGTTTCTGTATTTTCGATTTGCAACTGTTACTTCACATGATTGTGGGATTCTAATTAAAATCGGTTTACTAATTCCAATATAATGACTAGTGCGGCATTTTGTGTGGACGATTTCAGTTTTGGCTGGCATCACCAGTAGTTGGTCTTGTGCGATTTGTTCGATTATTGATTCTTGCAGATTGATGCTAAACACAGTGCAGTTTTGTGGTTGAAAGCCCTCTGTGAGTCTAAGGGTGCAATTGTCATAGGTGGTGAATCGTTCTTGGCAGTAGTACGTTTCTTCTAATTGTGGACAGGCTTCTTTATGGAACTAATTTTTCTGTAAGCTTCATTCCAAAAAAGGGTATCAAGGTACGAAAATTTGGTTATTTTGGATAGTAGGTATTAATTGGTAAAATGTATATTTTTCGGGATCAATAATTGGGGCATGAATTGCAAAAATTAATTTTAAGTTTGAAAAAGTTATTTGTGTCCCAAAAATTGATAGTAAGTAAGTAATTTATTAAAACGTGGAATTTGACTAGGTTTGTAAATTTTCTGTAAATATTCCATCATTCGAATCAGTTCAGTGCCTGAAATAATTGAGTTATGCAAAGTGTTTAATTTAGCAAACATTAATGCATCTCCTAAATTATCGACAAAAGTAATAAGATTTG
The DNA here is from genome assembly GCA_963576565.1 of Aspidapion aeneum. Taxonomy (NCBI): domain Eukaryota; kingdom Metazoa; phylum Arthropoda; class Insecta; order Coleoptera; family Brentidae; genus Aspidapion; species Aspidapion aeneum. Next base: position 129,602,444 of record OY755038.1, read on the forward strand.
GGCAATCTAAATTGATTTGTGATAACAAATTTTTGAAAGTCAAACAGATATTTAAATCTCGAATTGTTGTTCCCATATAATTTTGTAATCTTTTTAAATTGTTTTCTAATTTATTTTGGTTACTACTAAGAAGGTTTTGTTATAATCTCGAATTAAGGTTTTTGATAACGAGACTTGTAAGGCTAGAAGAGAAAAACCTTGATAAAAAATCCTGGCCCTCCAAGTAGGGGGTTGAGGCATTAGACTAGTTCTCTCATACTTTTAAAACAAAGATATTACCAAAAAGCCTAAACAAAGCCTCGGAGCAATGGACGGAAATTCTCAAAGACGAAAAAAGCAAAGACAAAGGACTCTGAATATAGCTACATAAAACGTACAGGGACTGAATCAAAAGTCGGACATTATTGCAACCGAGGTGCAGAATAGTAAGATAGACATTATTGCACTCAAAGAGACAAAAAGAAAGAAACAGGTGCAAGCAGTGTCGGTAACTTTGTTTACATATTCACTGGAGTCTCAAAAGAAAGAAGAGCAGCCAGAGGGGTATCCTTATTAATAAAGAAAAACCTCAAAAATAAGATTACAGACTACGATTGCATTAATGAAAACTTACTTCGAGTTAACATCAAGATGCTTGGACACTATATAAGCATAATAACAGCCTACGCACCATCAAATGACGAAACGGTAGCTATAAAAGAAATGTTCTTTGACCAACTTGATGAGACAATCACTAAAATCGGCAATACCAGGGAAATAATTAGACTTGGCAATTTTAATAGTCGAACTGGTAGAAAAAGCCAAAGCAAAGTGATAGGACCATTTGGACAGGAAGCAACAAATGATAATGGCTTAAGACTGATACAATTGTGTAAAACCATAATCTAAAAATAAATAATGGTTTTTTTAAACATAAGGATATTCATCGGTATACCTGGATTCAGCCAACAAGAAATCTTAGATCAATCATTGATTATGCTATAGGTGGACAACACTCGGAACTAAAGTGGTAAGATGTGCGAACACTTCGTGGTGTTACCTGTGGATCTGACCACCATCTAGCAAAAGCAAAAATATTATTCCCAGTAAGAAAAACAAATGGAGACGAAAGTATTGGAGAAAGTAAAGACCTAAACTGTATCGAAAAAAATTAAAAATACAACTTTAGAAGTCTAGCAATCAAAAGTACGCAAAGATTGTATCAAAAACGATTGCATGAAAAATTATTAAACACACAGCATTCGTTTGAAGAGATATATACAAATATAGTAAAAAGCTTGAAAGAACCAAACAAAGAAGCTGTTGGATACCAAGATAATAGAAATACCAATAAGATGTGGTGGACAGAGGAAATACAGGAAACGGTCAAGGAGAAAGAACGCACATACTTGAAATGGCTCAGTACTAAAGAGCAAAGAGACCTAGAAATCTACAGGGATACCAGAAGACAGCTAAAAAATTTGATATGCACAGAAAAGAATGAAATGTTCGAGCGCAAATGCCACGATATAAATACACACGTAGGAGGTAGGCAGATTTCTGAAGTATGGAAATTCATTTCTACAGTAAAAAACCCAAGAAAAGAAAAAGTAAACATCCAGATCATCAAACCAGAACAATGGACAGAATACTATAAGGGACTGCTGTAGGAGACGAGACCCGAATATCTGGCAGTCTCTCCGAGGAGAGACATAGAAGTACATGGAAGGGAAGTAATCATCGAAAACGAAATGATAAAGAATAGTATTAAAAAGCTTAAATCCGGAAAATCTAGCGGACCTGGGGGAATATATGCTGAAATGCTCAAATATAAACGGGCATTCAGTACCTGTTGATTGGAAAATTGCATTCATATCCTCAATACATAACAAAGGAAACAAGCTGGATTGCAACAATTACAGAGGACTTTCAGTAACCAGTACTCTAAGTTGATAGTACGGTAGGATTCTTAGAGATCTAATAGAGAATGATTTTCATACACAAGAAGAAGAAGAGCAAAGTGGGTTTCGTGCAGGCAGATCTTGTAGTGATAATGTTTTATCTTAATAAGTAATTGAGAAAAGAAGCGCCAGAAATATAGAGACTCATGTTACCTTTGTGGACTTACAAAAAGCATATGATACCGTTCCAGTAGAAAAATTATGGACAGTGCTAGAGCAGACTAATATCAATCATACATACATAAAAGCGATAAAAGAACTATACAAAGGGTCAAAATCTATCTTCTATCGATCTGGTAACGAACGGTTTAAGACAAGGATGTTGTATCTCTCCAACTCTTTTTAAAATATATATCGCAGTAGCTGTAAAAACTGGAAACGCAAATTACACGGCATGGGAATACAACTTAACGACCAATTTACCATATACACACTACAGTTTGCTGACAACCAAGTAATTGTAGCTAATGATAAAGAAGACATGGAGTATATGATGAGAAAGTTAATGGAAAAATACCAAAAGTGGGGGTTAAAAGTGAACGTGGACAAGACACAGTACTTATGTATTGGAAACGACTCAAGTGAATTAGAACTAGAAAAATGGACAAACAATATCTCCATGCAATGAGTATGTATACTTGTGTGTCACATTTGATAAGACAGGAACAGACTGTAAAGAACTAAAAAAAACAAAAAAGGTTATTGGTTGTGTTAACAGTATTTTATGAAGCAGAGAGATAAAAAATAATGTAGAATTTAACATATATGAAACAATGGTGAAAAGCACACTTTTGTATGGAATAGAGACTTGTCGCGTAACAGAAAAATACAAAGCAAAAATGGAAAATGTCAAAATGGATGCAATAAGAAGATCAATGAGAATATCCAGAACAGATCATATAAGAAATGAGATCATAAAAGAAAGAATGGGAATCGAGGGAAGCATAATGGATGACATCACTAAAAGGCAACGGATATGTTACGGCCATGTACAACGGATGAGCGACGAAAGATTACCAAAGCAGGTCCTAGAATGGCAAACAATAGGGCGCAGAAAAAGAGGGCGTCCTAAACTGGAATGGCAACAGTCAATCCAAAGATCAATGAGTCAAAAAAACTTGACGGAAGGTGACTGTCAGGATCGAAGGAGGTGGAGAATAGGCGTCGGACAACGTAGAAAAACGTTCTAAACCGACATAGTTGTAGTGCATTTGTAAATTCATTTCGTGAACAATAGTTTTTTGATTTTTCTGTAAGTGAGATATTGCTTGTTCGTAACGTTCACCACCTTCGGAATCGAGGGTTTCAAAAAGCCATTTATTAATTTTTCCGACAACATTAATCAAACCTCGTCTGTTCTTGATAACAGGGTGCAAATTTAAAATTTTATTTTGAGTGGTTTGTATTAAATATTCCGTTCTCAAAAGTGAGCTTTCGGAAAGACTGTTTAAAGACATCGGATTTGTATTATTGTTTTTAAAAAGTTTTGTTTAATCATTGAGAAATATTTTTTAATTTTTGAAAATTGATCGATTATTGATTGAAGATCGATATAATGCAAAAAAGTATGTTTTGTATAAATTTGTTTTGAACTACCTAATTGGATAGGAAGAAGGGGGTTATTTAGGGTCGTAATTTGTACGTCATCATTGCTGCTGACTACTATTAGTGACGTCATTATGACTGCTACTATCAGGGTGATCCTCGGGAGTGTCATTTTGAACCTACAAAGGAGATTCTTTTTAGTTTTTGGTTTTCGCGCACTCAATTTATGATAAGTGCCTTTTGTGGTGAAAATCTTTTTGGGAGTTTGTCTTTTTACTGCGGTTTTTGTAAATTTTCTCTTTAACTTGCTGGTTTGTTTATTTTATTTTTTCGTATAACTTTTGTGTTGTTTCTTTGTGTTTTTGGATATAGTCTGAAACGATGGCTGCGTCCGATATGCTAAAGGGGTCGATATTACTTATGTACCCTTTAACCACTTCAAAGGGGGTAAATTTATGTATAGAGTGAATCGAATTATTATACCCAAGGCATGCAGGTAGCATGAGTTGCTCTGCGTTAGATTTTGGTTTGTCTTCTTTTTAATATCTAAACGCTTCAATAATGGAAGAATGGAATCTTTCCACGGGGCTATTTAAATTCGAATTTTTGGCGGTTCCTATGTAAAGTTGGATTTTATGTAATTTGCAAAAATCTTAAACGTACTTGTTTCTAAATTCAGTTCTTGGGTCAACGCTATTTTTAAAGGTAAGCCGTGGTGGCTTGAGAACGTCAGTAATGCATCTTTGATTGATGTACCGGTCAAGGTTTTTAAAAGGTACGCCTGGCCTGTGTAACGTGTCAATTTTTCCATGGTGACACGCTACAATTTTTTTATCACATTAATAAAAATTATCAGATTTATGTTAATGATCTTTCACCTTTTTCAACTTGTTAATATTTCTCTATAGCCTTTTGAGTTTAAAGATCACTGCTTAATAATGGAGCTCATAGCTTTTGCTTATTATATAATTTTAGCTCATTTAAATTAAATAAAACAACCTAATTCAGTAAGAAAACTCAGGGAATGTATTAAAGTCACAAAAATTAATAATTATATAATGCTCTATTAATAAAGTAAGTTACAACACTCTAAATTCATTCCAGTAGAGTAGGCATCTTTCTTGGCTTATTGGAATCTCTTTGGACTTCCAGGGAGGTCATGTGTGCAAGCTGGGCTTGACAATTACACTTGCTTAACTCGGCTTGGTTAAGCAGCGGGATTAAAGTAAAAAGTTTACTGCCAGGGAGCAGCCTCACTCCCTGCAATGACCAAGAAGGCTTATGGTACAGTAAACTAAGTATGTAGTGAGAACAACTATCAAATGTTGAATCTGGTTTATTGAGATAAATCCTCTCTCTTTATACTCAAAAATTGTTACGGTTCGTGAGAAATTATAAAATATAAAATTCCATCTAAAGTGTTGTTTTATAAACTAAATAATTTATAAAATTTAAATAGGTAAACTTGAGAAGGTTAGTTTATGTTATTAAAACCTAATTTCTCAAGATCACCTATGTTTAAATAATAAATTTAATTAAAAATGAAGATTTATGAAAATTGGTAAAAAAAGAAAATCTGTTTAATTTTGTAATTAAACATTTTCCCCTCTCTCCACAACGGGTGACTGTATGGATCTCAGGTTGAATAATGCTAATGGTGAAGTAGGTAGGTATCGAAATATGTACTGCCGCTTTATAGGGTGGGTCAGTTTCTTAAAACTGCTGACAATGAATCTAGGCATCGGTTGTGTTTGGATTTTGCGTTCATCGTACGTCGTCGAACTTTTCACTGTAGCGACAAATTGTTTCTGTTGCAAAATATTATGATCTATTGTTATTGTTGTTATTCCCTTACTATTGTAAGTGCCATGAAGAAATTGTAAACTGGGAGGCAAGAATTTAAAAATGTTTTGTTGCTTATTTACAATGGCAAAATGTTTATGACATATTTGCCATTGTCCTTCCGCCTTCTCAGTAACTTTTGATTTGGAATGTTTTTTATTTTGGGTTGTCTTTTTAATAACTATTCCTGCTACTTGTTTTAAACTTTTCTTGTTTTTAGTATGTCTTCTTGACTTTTGGTTATTCTTGGACTTCGGTTCGGTTTGGTTCGGTTCGGTTTTTATTCTGAAGGTATTTCTGGTTAAGCACAGGATAGGCGCCAATTTTATTTTTGGCTTTAAATTGAGGACTTCTGCTGACTGTATGTTTGGTTTTTTTTACTTTGCTATTTAATTTGATATGGTGAATTTTGTTGTTTCGTACTATGTTCTGTTCTTCTAGAGTTTGTTGTTCTTTGCTCACTTCTTTCGTAACCAAGAATTCTCTTCTTTTTAAGTTTGTTCAGTTTGAATAAAGTTGCTTATTTTATGGCTTGCCTTTGTTTCTTTGCTTACTTCTTTCTTCTTAAGTGTATACATTTCTTATTTTAAAAATTGAAAAAAATCTTCTAGTGTGGGGATTTTGTTTTCAAACGCTTGAAACCATCTATGGTATGACTTTTCTACTTCAGATGTCAATATCTTTGACAATAATTTCATCAATGGTAGGTCCCAAGTTTCTGTATTTTGCCCAGAGGTTTGAATGTCTCTAAGGCACTGACGACTCATCTCATAAAGCTGTTGTAATTCTTTAACTGTTTCTTCATCCATACTTGGGATGTCTCGGATATCATCTAAATGATCCATAATGACGTTTGGAATGTGCAAAATTTCATTGTACTTAAAATCAGTTGATGGGCTCTTGTTCAACTCTTCAATTCTTTCAATTAAGTAACTTCTTTCAATGTTGGCAATCTGCCTAGTTCGTAGTTTACCCATTCATGGTGTAAAATGTGCGTCTCGACATCCCATTTCTGGTAAATTATGTTTATGATTATTGGCTCCCAATTGACTTTAATCGCTTGTGAAAATTCAAGTACATCTTCGGCATGCAGTAGGAGCTTTTTTAGTTCTTGTTCTGACGCATACTCCATTATATGTATGTCTAGAAGGCAATCTAGAAGGTGTGAGCCCATTTTGTTTCTTCTTAGCTGTCTTTCTAGCAATATTCTTTGTAGATTTTTTCCTATCATTGTGGTCGGTTGGCTCTTGTACTGGTTTCTTCTTAATGATTTTTTTTTGTTTATGTTGGTGTTGGCCTGTTAATTATGAAGGTTGCGTAGCGGCTTCGGACAGGACAAGTGTACGGACGGTCGTACGGGCAGGTGGACGGCTTTTTAACGCTTGTAGAATGGACGGACTTTCTCGTGGAAGGTCGCTCTGGTTGAAGCTCTCTTGCGTAGTAGCTTCGGACAGGACAAATGTACGTATAGTCATACGGGCTGTGGACGGCTTTTTGACGCTTGTACAATGGACGGACTTTCTCGTGGAAGGTCGCTCTGATTGAAGCTCTCTTGAATAGGGGCTTTGGACAAGTGTACGGATAGTAGTTCTGTCAGGTGGACGGCTTTTTGCAGCTTGTAGAATGGACGGACTTTCTCGTGGAAGGTCGCCCTGGTTAAAGTTTACTTGAATAGTGGCTTCGGACAAGTGTACGGCTAGTTGTACTGTCAGGTGGACGGCTTTTTGCAGCTTGTAAAATGGACGGACTTTCTCGTGGAAGGTCGCTGTGGTTGAAGCTCTCTTGAATAGTGGCTTCGGACAAGTGTAGGGATAGTCGTACTGTCAGGTGGACGGCTTTTTGCAGCTTGTAGAATAAACGGAATTTCTCGTGGAAGGTCGCTCTGGCTGAAGCTCTCTTGAATAGTGGCTTCGGACAAGTGTACGTGTAGTCGTACTGTTAGGTGGACGGCTTTTTGCAGCTTGTAAAATGGACGGACTTTCTCGTGGAAGGTCGCTCTGGTTGAAGCTCTCTTGAATAGTGGCTTCGGACAGGACAAGTGTACGGACAGTCGTACGGGCAGGTGGACGGGTTTTTTACGCTTGTAGAATGGACGGACTTTCTCGTGGAAGGTCGCTCTAGTGGACGGTTGAAGCTCTCTTGAGTAGTGACTTCGGACAGGACAAGTGTACGGACAGCTGTACAGGCAGGTGGACGGACTTTCTCGTGGAAGGTCGCTCTGGTTGAAGCTCTCTTGCGTAGTAGCTTCGGACAGGACAAGTGTACGGACAGTCGTACTGGCAGGTGGACGGTTGGGCTGTAGTGGTGTTCTTCTTACGGGCGTCGGCGGCGGTTTCTTTGTTCGAAGGACCAATGTGCTTGATCCGGTTCGAAGGACCAATGTACAAGCTGTGCTTGACAATTACACTTGCTTAACTCGGATTGGTTAAGCAGCGGGATTAAAGTAAAAATTTTACTGCCAGGGAGCAGCCTCACTCTTTTATATTCAAAAATCGTTACGGTTTATTAGTTTATGTTATTAAAACCTAATTTTTCAAGATCATGAAAATTGGTAAAAAAAGAAAATCTGTTTAATTTTGTAACTAAACATCTTGATTTGTAGTTTCTTACCTAAAAATACAGTTTAATTATTTTTATGTCTGATTTAATTATTTTTATGTCTAGAAAGGTTGACACAATCTTCCTTTTACCTTATTATTGTAAGAATGCACTACTGTCTTACCTTTTGTCATTTATGTTGAGATGATACTTTTGCTACGTTATTTCTTCCTATCTCTTGAAGTTGGTTATAATTATTCTGCTTCTTTTAGGGACTTCTGCGTACCTAAAATGCAATAATTTGACCATTAGTTTTAAGATATGTTAAGTTTTGTTTTAAATACTTTCTTGAGAGACGTTATAAGGCATAGATTTTGTCATTTTATGGAGTGCAGGGACGAATGAACGAGAACTTTCATAGAATTTTGCAACTTTGGTTCATACCGAGCTATACAACATCCTTAAGTTTGGCTGCAGGTCATTTCTGGTCAGTTCTGGGATTTGACGAGCCCCTCGGGATCGTAGATTATTTTGTTTTGTTTGTTTATATGTTTTATGTATTAGGTTAAGCTTAATTTAGTAAATTTTCTATACCCTACTTAGTAATACTCTCTACACTTACCTTTTATTCATTGCTGTAGTGCATTCAGTTCCCTTATTTGGCTATTTTGACCAATATAATGGTCTACTTTGTTAATATCTTTATTTGTGGTTTTCCATCATTTTGTTTACTTATTTATTTCATCTAGGATCTATTCAGTGGTGCCATGTCTAGGAGAAGGTATTTACCTACAAATAGATATGGATTAGTGGTATTACATCTATTTTTACCTAGTAATAAACACCCTACATTTGAGTGGTTTTTCCACGTTCTTTCTGTTTGATCCTAGCTTCACCAATAATGTGGGATGTTCGTGACTGTCTCCACTTCATTATGCAACACAAAAACAGCAACAATTTTCTCGATTGATTTGTTAAACTTTGGAAAATCATCTTTGTTGACACAGTACGAAAATTTATTATCTGCGTATTTTTCTATAATTTTGTGCGGTTATGGTAAACGTCAGAACAGTGCAGTGTTGCCGGTTGTAATTAAAAGTAGTCGTATAAGGACTTATGTATCTTCTTTTTCCTTTTCTATCTTTTTATAAGGTGTACGTTTCTCTCTCTTGGATAGGTAATTCCATAACTAGAAAACCTAGTTATGTGTTAAGTTTTAGATGTATTTATAATATTTTGGTTTGATTTTGTATTTTACGTTCTATTAGTTGGTTTTTATGTAAAAGTGATTGCGATTTTAATCAATGCCTTGAGTACAGGAATTTTGACCTGTACATTTAGCCAACCTGGCAATGTGACGTATTGTCAGTGGTCCATGTGACAGATTGCACTGCAGTCAATTGTTTCACGAAACTCACTCTTCTGTTATTCGAGTAAAATGTTCCATTGGTCAGAGAGAGAGGAGAGGCAAAGGAAATTTTCTTGTTTAGTTCATCGTTCAAACGAACACAAAGCGTGGGACTGGATCACTCTCGGTGACGAAATTTCACTTTCTCTTTTAAAGTCCGAGGCGCAGGGGGTCGCCATTTTAGTAAATAATTAATTTTTTATGCCGTAGCTGCGGCTTCCGAAAGGGATCTAAAATTATTATTCCATTGATCGAAGTGCTATTTATTTGATTGCGTTTAGTGATGGATTTATTTGGTTTGGCACTGAGATATTCTCCTGAGGAGGATTTATTGGCACCGACTTCTCCTGCCCTTGTCTTGTTGCCATGGACATCTAGGCAAACCTTGACAGTGACCCTCGTAACATCATAAGAGGTAACTAACTAATTTTATTACTTTTCTTTATATATATTTTATTAATATGTACTTTGTATCTAGTTATCTGTATATTTTTCTTATTTTTAATTTACTAGAAGGGTGGTCCTAGGGACTTGATTCCTGGTAATTCATTCTGTATTTCTTGTAACTTTTCCGTGGACCTGGTAATTTCCCTAGATTATCCGCGTGCGTGCCTGGTAATTTTACCGTATTTCCGGCTCCATGCTGGTATTTTTACCAGATTACCAGTGCTTGCTGCTGGTACTTTTACCAATCACCAGAGACATTTTATGATAATTTGATCAATTTCTATTAAATATAAATCTGTAATTAGTAGAACTTTAATGAACTTGATATTTTGTGGTATTATTTTATAACTTTATACCATATTAAGTAAGGCTTTTTGCCTTGCAGGGTACTTAGTACGGGCCAGACACTACTTAGTACGGGCCAGACACTACTTAGTACGGGCCAGGCACTACTTTGTACGGGCCAGCCATTTCTTGGAATGGGTCAACCATTTCTCATTACGAGCCAGACACTACCTAGTACGGGTCAACCATTTCTTGGATGGGTTCACATCTTTCTTTGTACGGGACAACAGTTTCCTTTGACGTATTCACGCAATATTTCGTACAAGTGCACGTGGTCTTGGACGTGCAAACACTTTTCTGGGATCAAGAATACTTCAGCTCATGAATTTCTAATAAGTCATATGTACTGCTTGGTTCTGTGGTGGCCTACCTGAACTGTGATTGGACAGGTTTGATGGTTACCTGGAGTAAGAAAATTCCCTGATTACTGTCAATTTATTTATTTACGTTTACCTTACCCTCTTTTGATCTATTTACTTACATTACCTTACCTTCATTTGATAGATAACTTAGGTCATGCTTATGTTTACCTTACCTTTATTAGTAGTTTACTTCGGTTTACTCGATTGTAGATATTTACCTTACCTTTATTAGTAGTTTACTTCGGTTTACTCGAATGTAGATATTTCCTTACCTTCATTTAGTAGTTTACTTCGGTTTACTCGATTGTAGATATATTAGTATGGAATAACTTCGGTTATGTACTTTCCCTGTTTGTAATTAACTTCGGTTAATTTTAGTTATATCTTGCATTCATATATTACAAGAGTAACTTTACTTTGATTACTTACGTAATTATCTTCCCTCCCTTGCTTATGATTATACGTATATATTGGATATATTTTCTGTCTTAATTATAAATATTAATTTTGGTTATTAATTACCTATTTAATTTGTATTTATGCGGTCCTGGGTCATGCACAGATAAAAAGATCTTATTTTATTCGGTAACCTCGCCTCCGATAAGGACACTAGTTACTAATCAGGTTTATTAAGGACACTGAGTTTGCACTTTTAATGTATCCATAATTTGAATAATTTTATTTTCCTATTATTATTATATGTAGCACTTTGCTACTTTGGAGTATAAATTTATTAGTTCTCTTTAATTATCTGACATGATAATGTGCAAACCTAGTAAGTTGTATTTTGCCATGTATCATTAAATTAACTTTGATTTTTATAAAATTTTGTAAAAAACCAACTTTCAAGATTTTTAATTATTCATGAAACCCCAATGCTCCCGCTAAATTTCGCGGTTGTTTGTAAATTTTAAAACCACACAATTGGATGATGGACAGAGTATATTTTTCGCGCATTTGGACATGCGCACCAAGAATCACTGAGATCCTTTCTACCGCCTCGAGAATATGGCGTGTTAATTTACTTTCTCCAACTATTTCAAATATCTACACTTGAAAATGCTCGATTTTGGTGTACTGAAGCATAGAACTAGAAACTTCAGCCCTTCAGCTACGTGGTGCCATCATTAGATCCAGACAGGGGCCCCTTGGAACGTGGAGAAATTGGCTGCAAACTTGTGAGTACTTTGTTTCTGATTTCCGTTATGTGGTACCAACAATTAACATATGGACCTTAATTATTTCGTGATTTCATATCAATATATTTATGTTTGTTCGCGCTTTCGTTAATTAAAATATATACAGTCCACTGCAGTTATCGTTTTTCTACCTGCGGGCAAACATAAGTGTTCCTTCGACCCGAATTATTTATATTTACTCCATACGACGGTATTAATAAGTCGGCCATTGAATTTTGCCAATCGTATTGAATCGAGAGAGATATTCGCTCGACCTTTGGTATCGGCGCAGTTCATCTGTTTTCGGTCCGCTGCTATGGTAACGCAGGGTCTACCGCGTGGTCATTCAGTATAAACAAAAATAGAGAAGCAATCAAAACAAACAAGCAATTCCAGTGAATAGATGTGTTCCATATCATTTCGATATTTAAAACAATTTTCATCAATTGCGATAAATTAGTGCATATTTTCGACAATTCGTCATTTTTCTATTTCAGAAGCATTAATTTAGCGTTAATTGTATATTTACCGATATTTCTGTGATTAGATGTGTTCCATATCATTTCGATATTTAAAAAAATTTTCATCAATTGCGATTAATTAGTGCATATTTTCGACAATTCGTCATTTTTCTATTTCAGAAGAAGAAGAAAAATCATGTCTATCAAAAAAGCCATGCAAAAACGCAAGGGTTTTTATCTGCGATCACCGAGCGTTATGTGTTTTCACAGACCGCGGCAACGGACGAAAAAGCGAGAAACGAGTTTCAAGTGAGGTATTCCGATTTTGATGAAACCTTCGACAAATGCATGCTAATGATGTCATTATATTGATAGACGACTCGGACGACGAAGAGTTTAAAACGCAGGATGCGATCCTTTCAGAAGCTCGTAAATATTTTTATGCGTGTAAGGGGGTTTACTCTAAAATATTTCCGGTTAAGGCCCCATCCTTTTCGGGATCATATGTTCGACAAAACGAAACTCCAAAACTCAAAGAGTTAGGTATTCCCATATTTCGAGGTGATAAAAAATTATGGCCAAGCTTTTTCGATCTTTTTAATAACATTATAGATCAAAATCAAAGTCTAAGTAACGTCCGAAAACTTCAATATTTATTTTCATATCTCGAAGATGAGCCTTTAAAATTGATATCAGGGATTAGCTTATCTGATCAAAATTATTAAATTGCTTACGACAAATTAGTCAATAGATATCAAAACAAGCGAGACCTCGCAAATGATGCTTTAAGCACAATTATGAACTCTACCTTAAAAAACGAGTCAGCTAAAGAATTGCGTAATTTAATTGACACCTTTTCAGAATCCCTAGAAATTTTAAAATCACTTAGTTTTGACGTTGACAGTTGGGACTTTATTATTTTTTTTATTTTGTTAGAAAAATTGGATATTTCGACGCGTTCAAATTTCGATATGAGTCACACCAACACTAATACCGAAATTTCCACTATTCAGTCACTTTTTCGATTTCTAGAAAAAAGATGTAAAGGTTTGGAATCACTTCCTCAATCAACAGCACCCAAAAAGGTGCCTACCAATCAAAAATCAAATTCTATGCAAAATCAGTTTGGGCAAAAGCCTACCTATAAAAATTCAAATTCTATGCAAAATCAGTTTGAGCAAAAGCCTACCTATAAATCATCCAATTCGCCTTTTATAGGACTGGCTGGCACCTCAACTAATTCAAGTACGGGAATAAAATGTTTCCGGTGTAATCAGGGTCACGTGCTTTCGAAATGTCAAACATTTCTTGACCTCTCACCTGACGATCGTCTATCTTTCGTCAAGCAGAAAAAATTATGTCTAGCGTGTTTTCATCCCTTGCATGGGGTAGATACGTGCAAATCAAAATATTCATGCAGGACTTGCAATAGTAAAAGGCACCACACTTTACCTCATTTCTTAGAAATTAATAAAGAGTCTGGAAGCCAAGATACTAGTCCTGTCATTCACACACCACCTGTCAATAATCTTCATGTGTCATTAAATACCTCAGGACCTTCAGGTACCTTTCTTTTATGCACCGCCATAATAGATGTTATGGACGGTTGCGGAAATTTTCAACCTGTAAGGGCACTGCTTGATTCTGGATCACAGACAGGATTCATCAGTGAAAAGTGTATTCAGCGTCTTAATCTTCCTAGGCGAAGTTACACCACTGAAATATTCGAATTAAATCAAATGTCTTCTTTTACTTCCAAAGGGCTCGTTCAATGTCACATTAAGCCACAAGGACAGGTCACTCCTTTACTTAATTTCGAAGCAATTGTCGTTCCACAATTATGTTCCAATATGCCTACATTCACTTTGAACGATAATCAGTGGAAACACTTGAAAAACCTTAAACTTGCTGACCCTTCTTATTTCAAATCTAGACCTGTGGACCTAGTTATTGGTTGCGAGCTATTCGCACAGATATTTAAGGAGGGCAGGGTTCTTGGACAAATAGGGCAACCTTCAGCCCTTGAAACCATCTTTGGCTGGGTCGTCATGGGAAAAGTGGACGAAGTAGGTAGTCTTACGGAACGAACCAGTTGTTTTTTAACGAGTCATTCACCTCCGTTAGAGGTCATTATCCCTAGGTTTTGGGAAATCGAACATTTGCCTAAAAAACAAATCTTATCAAAGAAGGAAAAACAAGCGGAATCAATATTTACTGCGAGTGTCGTACGACAACCGAGCGGTAGATTCATGCTAGATCTTCCGTTTAAAGATAAAATAAACCCTGACCTAGGAAATACTTATCCGCAAGCTTATCGTAGATTTTTACTTCTAGAAAATAGATTAATCAAAAATCCTGATCTGTACACTGCCTATTCAAGTTTCATGCAAGACTATATCGATTCTAATCATATGAGTTTAGTTTTATCTAGTCAACCAAAAGTCGACGTATCATGTTTTTTAGCACATCATTGCCTATTAAAGCCGGAAAGCTTAAGTACAAAATTAAGGGTAGTCTGGGATTGTTCGGCAGTCACCCCAAAGAATATTCGTCTCAATGACACGTTGTTATCTGGACCGAAACTTCAAAAAGATATTGCTTCTTTACTCCTTACGTTTCATCTTAATCCTATTGCCTACATTGCTGATATTAAACAGATGTTCCGTCAAGTCCTTATCAATCCTTATCACCGTCCTTATCAAAGGATATTGTGGAGGTTTTCTCCACAGGACTTAGTTTCAGTGTGGGAACTTTCTACTGTCACTTTTGGCATGACATGCTCACCTTTTCTAGCCATGCGTGCATTAAATGAGCTGGCAGAGAGAGAAAAGGAACGTTTTCCTATGGCTTGTATTGTTCTAAAAACGTCAATTTACATCGACGATATCCCTTCAAACGGAACTCAATGATTTGTTGAAGTCGGGAGGATTTGAACTTAAAAAATGGGCAAGCAATTGTCCTGAGTTATTGGCAACATTGCCAGAATCCGATCGTCAAATGCCTCTCTCTTTTGACAAGGAGGAACCCCACTTTATCAAAGTTTTAGGACTTCAATGGCATCCAAAAAACGACATTTTTTCTTATCAATGCCGAATGAAGGACAAACCCCCAACCAAACGTTCTATTTTATCTATCATAGGAACAATCTTCGATCCCTTAGGTATTCTTTGTCCCTTGTTGCTACAAGCAAAATTTATTTTGCAACAGTTGCGGATATCGAAAATAGGCTGGGACCAGATTCTTCTATCATCGACTCTTGGAACAAACTTCGTTCTGAATTCCCGCTTCTTTCCAATTTTCAATTACCCCGACAAATCAAACTGTCAAAAATCAATACCTGTTAAATCATCGGCTTCTGTGACGCTTCAATTCAATAGAAGAGGAAAACAATATATCTGTTTCTCTCATATCTGCAAAATCTAGGGTCGCGCCTATAAAGTCACAAACTTTGGCTAGGCTAGAACTCCTAGGCGCATTTCTTTTAAGCGAATTAATTGACTTCGTCTTATGAAGGAAAAATAACTTTTACAAATATCGTTACTTTCTGCGATTCGCAAGTCGTATTGCACTGGCTTTCATCCCCTCCTAATCGCTGGCAAACCTTTGTTGGAAATTGAGTCAGTAGAATCCAAGATATCATTCCCTCAAACTCATGGCGCTACATTCCTTCTGCTTCAAATGCAGCCGATATTGCGTCACGAGGGGCCACCCCTTCACAGCTCATTTCACATGACATGTGGTGGAACGCACCGTCGTTTTTGTGGTCTCCCGAAAACGAATGGCCCGATTTTCATAAATCAAAAATGCCGATTGATTTCGGAGATATTAATCTGGAGAAAAAGCCAAAGTTCTGTTGCAATGCGATAATTGACGTTAACTTCTTAGATCAGCTTCTTATCAAATATTCATCTATATCAAAAATTCAACGTATCATTTGTTATGTCCTTCGAATAGTTAACCTTTTTCAAAACTATTCCTATCAAAAACCCACTTAGCCATCGGACCAAAAAATTATTTTTGAAAATATTGTTTTTCCTACCACCGGTGCGTTACACCTTCTTACGCGTTCAAACGCGTTCAAGGTTCTTGCTTTTCTGAGCTTTTTTCCGCGTTATCTAAGGATAAACCAATACCGAAACCTTTTCGAAAACTTTCACCTTTTCTTGATGAAAATAATATCATTAGAGTCGGTGGCAGATTACAAAAATCTGTCCTTTTGTCTTATTCTGCAAAACACCCCGTCTTACTTTCGAGTAACCATCGTTTAACTACTCTTCTTATCGAGTCCACTCATAGACAATACCTTCATCCTGGGTTTAAAACATTACATAATCTGCTTTTACAGCAATTTTGGATATTATCTGCCAGACGGGCAATTCAAAGAACCATATCCAAGTGCTTGCAATGTTTTAGAATCAACCCTAAACCCTATAGACCGCCCATAATGAGTTCACTTCCCGCTTCAACCAACTTAAACCTTTTTAGAGTGTAGCTATCGACTTTTGTGGACCTTTCTTTGTGATTTCTCATCGTTACCGTGGTTGTAAAGCTTTCAAATCGTATGTCTGTGTGTTTGTCTGTACGGCCACACATTGCGTGCATTTGGAATTAACCATGGAACTGTCCACCGAAGGGTTTGTAGGTGCAATCCATCGATTCATTTCCAGACGTGGAAGCGTGACGCAATGCTGGTCAGATCAGGGCAGTAATTTTATAGGGTTTCGTAACCAATTACTTGATTACGCAAGAAGTGCGTCCACCAGACTTTCTATTCGTTGGTATCTGGGACCTCCTCTCAGTCCACATTTCAATGGCCTGGCAGAAGCTGGCGTCAAAAGTTTTAAAACTCACTTTGTTCGAGTAGTCGGCGACCAGAAGTTGTCCATCATGGAAATGTCCACCCTTATATGTCGCATAGAAGCCGTACTTAATAGTCGCCCTTTATCTCCTGCCTCCTCAGACCCACACGATCTTCAACCTCTTACACCTGGGCATTTTTTGACCCTTGAACCCCTTAATTCAAGAATTCCGAAGTCAGATTTGTCCGAGGTTCCCCTAAATCGGCTCTCGAGATGGCAACTAATCCAAAAACTACATAATGATTTTTGGAAAAGCTATTCTGTAGAGTATTTGCATACGCTACAACAGCGACACAAGTGGGCTGATTCATCCCCAAATATCAAATTAAATGATTTGGTTATCATAACGAGTGATCACATCCAATCACCTTTGAAATGGCCAGTCGGTCCGGTTCTCGAATTGCATCCCGGCGGAGACGGTCAAGTGCATGTAGCGACGGTACAAACGGCTACCAGTGTTTACAAGCGGCCAGTTGTAAAACTGTGCCTCTTGCCGAATTAAAAGTAATTTTAATTTTTTCTACCTATTGAAGTAAATTATTACAATAGGTAATTCTTTATTATTATTTTTTTAATTTTGTTTGTTTGTTTTGAGTTTTTCGGGTTTTCGTTATCTCTAAATAAACTTACGCTACTTATCTGTTTTTCATTCATTTATATTTATCGGTCGATCATTTTTCTTATATCTATATCTGTCCGGCTGATATTCTAAAATTGTGTGTTTTGGAGGGCAGTTATGTTAGCTCCCGCTAAATTTCGCGGTTGTTTGTAAATTTTAAAACCATAGAATTGGATGATGGACAGAGTATATTTTTCGCGCATTTGGACATGCGCACCAAGAATCAGTGAGATCCTTTCTACCACCTCGAGAAAATGGCGTGTTAATTTACTTTCTCCAACTATTTCAAATTTCTACACTTGAAAGTGCTCGATTTTGGTGTACTGAAGCATGGAACTAGAAACTTCAGCCCTTCAGCTACGTGGTGCCATCATTAGATCCAGACAGGGGCCCCTTGGCACGTGGAGAAATTGGCTGCAAACTGGTGAGTGCTTTGTTTCTGATTTCCGTTGTGTGGTATCAACAATTAACCTATGGACCTTAATTATTTCGTGATTTCATATCAATATATTTATGTTTGTTCGTGCTTTCCTTAATTAAAATATATACAGTCCACTGCAGTTATCGTTTTTCTACCTGCGGGCAAACAAATATTTTAATATTGTCATTTTGCTGTGTGCACTAAGGTTCTCAGTTGATCGAGAGGTTGGAGAAGGCTTGCTACTGCCTGGCGTCCATTATTCGAGATCATCTGATTATTTTATAATTAAATTAATTTGATTAATTTATTATTTTGCTTTAACCCACCCCAAAGCTCCGGATCTCTGAGCATACGAACACACCCTTTGCACGCGTCAGCAGCCTTAACGCAAGACACAGTAAAATGATTTCTTAGATTATTTTAAAATATTTAATATAATATTAAATATTTTTAATTTATTAATTATCTTGGTAATGCAAGAAAAGCGCGTCGCAAAATTGGCGCCCAACGTGGGGCGTGGCCTATTTAGCCCTGCGCAGAAACCTGCGCAGTAATAATTTTTTTATAATAGCGATTTTTCTTTAAATTTTGACATTTGTTGATTTTATTTTAACATGAAAGTTGGTTTTCGAGTCTTGCTTGGATTATATACGCCTTGTGCAGTACCTAGGTGCTCATGCGCAGTAGACTGGATCTTACCTTGCCTGTTATTTATAGACTTTGTCCAATTGTTTTGGAATTTGACTTACGAACCTTTGTTTTTTTTTTACCCTTATCTTACCTTGTAGTATTTTTGCGCCTGCGCAGATTTACTACGCCATTTGCGCCGTACGATTTTTTTTAAATAGGTTATTTGTTTACTGAACATTTTGATTTAGTTATGTTATATTATTGTAAAGAATCAGTAACGAAGAAGTTTTGAACTCATAGTACAAGTTTTATCTTTGCTTAAAAAAAAAACTTTTTGTTTCTAATTTTGTTTTAATCCGCGTCCGTTTCATAACTTCATTTAATTGATTCTAAATTGAATTGCAAACGATTTGGATTTTTTTTTACTTACATGCGCAGTTCACTAATTTTGTCAAATACCGATGCGCAGTCAAAATTTTTATGCGCAGTGGATACTAGTATTTAGCTAGTCACTAGAAAAGCGGGCTAGAAGCTTTTGCTTTCGATTTATTTATTTATTCATTTCTTTTTTTTTGAAAAAAAGATTTTCTTTTATTTTGTTATAAGTGAAGCTTGCACACTTAGTTTTTTTGAAGTTTTCTTAGTCGTTGTGACTTGGAAAAGTTTTTTTGTGAATTACAAAATGAATTATAAAATGAAATTAGACTGTTTGAGAAAACAAGAGCTCCAATGGGAACTGAACTATCGTGGCATACCTACTGAAGATTTCACAGTTGATAAACTAAAATCAATTCTCAGACCTCTTTTAAATATGGAAAAGAAAAATAAATCATTCTCTACTCACAAGTACGAATTTATTTTCGAGGATGAACGAAAATACATACAAGAATGTATAACTGAAATTTCCGGCCTCATGAAATCCTTTGCTGGTGAAGATGGTGAAAAAGTGCGAAAGAAATTTAACCGCCTACAATCTAGACTGGTTCCTTTTTTAAATAGGGTTAATCTTATGCCCAATGATAAATTAACTGAAGATGAAGTAAAAATAAAGTCAGCAATGCTTTTTGAAATACTGAGTACGATGGATCGATTAGAAAAATGTACTATACGAGATCCAAATTTAAGTGCAAATTTGGAGAATACTATCTTAACTGAGGAAGATGATTCACAGGATAGTGATGCGCAATCTGAAAGCTCGGATCATGCGAAGAAAGAATCCGCTCTAAATAGATCCACTCGGAGGAGTTCTTTAATAAATAGACCTTCGACTTCTCAAGTAGTAGTACAGCAGCAACCATTTACTAAAGATCCAAGAATTGATAAATGGGGAATCCGTTTTAATGGAAATACTAAACAACTCTCTGTATATAGCTTTCTAGAAAGAGTTGAAGAACTAAGAATTGCTCGTCATGTTTCAGAATTACACATTTTTGAATCAGCAATAGACTTATTCGCAGGTAAAGGAGAACATTGGTTTAGATCAAACCGATCTCGTTTTCAAGATTGGAAAGGACTTTGTGACCTTCTTGTTAAACACTATGGAAAGCCTGATTATAAATCTCGACTCTTTAAACAACTCTTAGACCGAAAACAAGGTGAAGGCGAACCTTTTGTCAGGTATTTAACAGATATGAATAGTTTATTTAATCGATATGGCAGTATTCCTTCTGATGTTGGACTGGATATTATGGTTAGAAATTTGCATCCCTATTATGGAGAAAGAATCCAAGTAGTAAATTCCATAGAAGAATTGGAAGATGAACGCCTAAAGATTGAGGTTAAGAAATACCGATCTAATACTTACGTAGCTCCTTCTAAGAAAAATATAAATTCATTTGTTGAACCAAGCTTTTGCTATGTTTCTGCCTCCTCTTCTACTACTGATGTATCTGAAGTTGATGATAAGGCTCATATAGACGCCGTTAGTTCCTTTAATAATTCTAATAATCAACCTTCAGCTAGACCACTTGTAAATAATAGAGCAGTATGCTGGAATTTTAAGGAAACTGGTCATTTAAATAGAAATTGTACCAAACCTAAAACTCTACACTATTACCGCTGTGGAACTCCAGAAGTAAGTACTAGGACTTGTCCTAAATGTAATAAATTTTCGGGAAACGACCCCGGGAAGAGTCAATAAGTCGCAAGATTTCTTCCAATGCTATGGATTTATCGACCATCAGCGCAGAAAACAATCCTCATAAAATCCTCTTAGATTTTATTATAGGTCACTCTTCAGGTGATCAAAGACCACTTTTTGAAGTCTCAATTATGGGATATCCTATGAAAGGCTTACTCGATTCGGGAGCATCTAGAACTATCGTTGGATTACCAGGATTCGAAATTTTTAAGAAATTAGGCCTTCATTTAAGAAAACATAACTTGACTTGTACTGTTGCTAACGAAGAAAAATGTAATAGTCTAGGATATTTTCAAGTACCTGTTACATTGAAACATAAAACGAAAATAATAGACATTCTTGTTCTTCCCGAGCTTTCACACAAACTCATATTGGGAATTGAGTTTTGGAAAATTATGGACCTTGTTTCAAACCTCAAAGAAGATGTTTGGCATTTTTCAGAAGAGCCAGAAATTCAAATATGTAGTATTCAAGATGAATCTACTCTTACCTTGGAGCAGAAAAACGCTTTAGATAAACTCTTAGAGGAAAAATTTTCCCTAATGACTAATGAACTTGGTTGTTGTAAAATAGCTGAACATGAAATCGAGCTTCTCCCTGGAACAAAACCTATAAAATAGCGTTACTACCCTGTTTCTCCCATAAAACAAAAGATTATGGCCGAAGAGTTACAAGAAATGTTACGCCTTGGCGTAATCGAACCCTCAAAGAGTCCCTGGTCAAGCCCAGTTTGCTTAGCTAAAAAGAAAGACGATAGCTATAGATTTTTTTATAGACTTCAGGAAGCTTAACAGTTGTACAAAGAAAGATAGTTATGCTCTACCTTACATATCCTCAATTTTTAGACCGACTTAAAGATGCTCGTTATTTAAGTTCTATCGACATTAAGTCAGCTTTCTGGCAAGTGCCTTTAAGTGAAAAATTAAAAGAATACACCGCATTTACAGTTCCTGGACGTCCATTATATCAGTTTACTAGGATGCCTTTTGGCTTATGCAACTCTCCTGCAACTTGGGCAACGTATTGTAGATCAAGCTCTAGGATATGATTTAGAAGATAAAGTAATGGTATACGTTGATGACATTATATTGACCTCACAGGATTTTGATGAACATTTAAGGATTTTAGAAATTGTACTTGATAAACTGCGAAATGCAGGACTTATGATTTCAAGAAAGAAATGTTTCTTTTGCAAAAAAGAACTCGAGTACCTCGGTTACCTAGTCAATTTACAGGGCCTAAGACCAAATCCTAATAAAGTAGAGGCAATAGTTAACATTCCACCACCTAAAAATATTCATGAAATTAGGAGATTCGCCGGAACTGCCTCTTGGTATAGACGTTTTATTCCAAATTTTTCATCTATTATGGCACCAATAAACAATTTGACTAAGAAAAATGCAAAATGGTCTTGGACTGATGAATGTCAGAAATCTTTTAATGAAATTAAAGAGATACTTGTTACAGCACCAGTGTTATCATGTCCAGATTTCACTAAAACTTTCATATTGCAAACAGACGCATCGTATTTTGGACTTGGAGCAGTGTTATCCCAGGAATTTGAAGACGGAGAAAAAGTCATCTGTTATTTGTCACGATCACTTACTCGACAAGAAATAAAGTCTTTGTTTGAAACTCGTAGACAATGATTGTGTAGAAATAAAATTTCGGCCTTCCATTGTTTTATTTATTTTAAAACACGACGTTTCGGTTAGTAAGTATCTCTAACCGTTATCAGTGTAAACTAAACAATCTAGTCTCTAGGCTACTACTTATACTACTTGGTGTGCAGTCAGGTGTGACAGCCCGCCCCATTTTTAATCCTAAGACGCCTGTTTTCCTTAAGGAGTGGTTTCCATATGTTTGGTATGTCCGTCTTCAGTCAACCAAGTACGGACATACCAAACATATGGAAACCACTCCTTAAGGAAAACAGGCGTCTTAGGATTAAAAAGGGGGCGGGCTGTCACACCTGACTGCACACCAAGTAGTATAAGTAGTAGCCTAGAGACTAGATTGTTTAGTTTACACTTGATAACGGTTAGAGATACTTACTAACCGAAACGTCGTGTTTTAAAATAAATAAAGACAATGGAAGTCTGAAATTTTATTTCTAAGAAATGAAGTATACTCTCACCGAAAAAGAATGTCTTGCTGTAATTTGGAGTGTGGAGAAGTTAAGACACTACCTGGAAGGAGTGCACTTCAAAGTTATAACTGACCATCATTCATTGTTATATTTACAAAATTTAAAAGATCCACAAGGTCGTTTAGCACGCTGGTGTTTGCGATTACAACCCTATGACTTCCAATTAATCTATAGAAAAGGAAAAGAACATGTAGTTCCTGATTTCCTATCGAGATCTGTACCAAACATTGAAAATGAATCTGTTAATGTTGATGAGATTCAGACTGAAATTACATCTACTTCCTCAAATTTTAGAACAACCAAAGATAAGTGGTATAAAAATATGTTTCTGAGATTAGAAAAACATCCAGATAAATTTCCATCTTGGCGAACGGAAAATAACTTACTTTACAAGCATGTACGAACTCAATATGCCGAACTAGCAGGTACTGCAAGTGCCTGGAAATTAGTGGTTCCTAAAGATAAAAGGGCAGACATATTAAAAAGGTGTCATGACTTACCAGCTGCGGGACACATGGGTGTCTTTAAAACATTTTGGATGGTTAGCGAACGCTACTTTTGGCCGAAGATGAAAGCTGATATCACGAAATATATTAGATCATGCCAGATTTGTGCACAAAACAAGGTCGAACAAAAACCTCAACCTGGACTCATGGGAGAACGACCAGAAATAAGAGACCCTTGGCAAGCTATAAGTTTGGATTATGTAGGCCCACTTCCTCGTTCAAAAGCACAGAATAGTTATCTTCTCGTGGTTACCGACTACTTTAGTAAATACACTGTTGTGTTTCCTTGTAGATCCGCAAAGGCAAAATCACTTTGTAAATTTGTTGAAGAAGGTATCTTCTTGACTTATAGTACACCACAATTTTTAACCTGCGACAATGGTTTCCAAATGAGATCTAAAGAATTTCAAGCTCTATGTAAATCATATAAAACACGACTGTTCTTTACTCCTAGTTATTATCCTCGAGCAAACCCGACTGAACGGGTTAATAGGGTTCTGAAGACAATGATTCGTTCTTATATATCAAAAGGAAATCTTAAAACCTAGGATGAAAACCTAGCTGCCATTGCTTGTGCCATTAGAACATCAAGATCTGAGACTACGAATTTTAGTCCATATTTTATAAATTTCGGAAGGGATCATAAACTTTTTGGGACAGATTATGGAGAAAATGTCAACTTGAATGCAAATCAGCAAATTCCTGCAAATGAAATGATTCAGATTCGTCATAACAACTTTAAAAAGTTATATAAAGAAGTTTCTCAACGAATTCAGGCTTCTCATGAGAAGAATACTCATCGTTACAATTTGAGGAGACGGCCAGTCCAATATGTAGTTAATCAGAAAGTGTGGCGCAAGAATAAAACCTTGTCTGATGCCACAAAACATAGTGCAAACTAGCTCCGGAATATCTTGGTCCATTTGTTATTCAACTATAAAGGACCTGAAACCATTTTATTCACCAGAACCAGAACCACCTGATGAAGTCACAAGCTCTGATTCAGATGACTAGCCACCGTAAGCTCACTTGGTTTTTTTTATTGAATTAATGATTTATTGAAAATTTTTGCTTCGTTACTGATTACTGATTTCGGATTACCGATTTCTAATTATTGGTTACTGATTACTTACTTTAGGTTTAGATTGTATATAATTACCTGGCTCTTAATTTAGTCTCTTAGCAAAGAGACACAGTCTTTGCTACTTACCTGTTACTTTATTATTATTCTTACTATCTTCTTACGTTTTTTCAGGTGATCGTCCGTTAATTCTTTGAATTTACGTTCTTTCCTTGGAAGGGGGGTGTTGTAAGGTGTCAATTTTTCCGTTGTGACACGCTACAATTTTTTTATCACATTAATAAAAATTATCAGATAAATGTTAATGATCTTTCACCTTTTTCAACTTTTTAATATTTCTCTATAGCGTTTTGAGTTTAAAGATCACTGCTTAATAATGGAGCTCATAGCTTTTGCTTATTATATAATTTTAGCTCATTTAAATTAAATAAAACAACGTAATTTAGTAAGAAAACTCAGGAAATGTATTAAAGTCGCAGAAATTAATAATTACATCTCTCTATTAATAAAGTAAGTTACAACAATCTAAATTAATTCCAGTGGAGTAGGCATTTTCTTGACTTATTGGAATCTCTTTGGACTTCCAGGGAGGTCTTGATTTGTAGTTTCTTACCTAAAAATACAGTTTAATTATTTTTATGTCTGATTTAATTATTTTTATGTCTGATTTAATTATTTTTATGTCTGATTTAATTGTTTTTATGTCTAGAAAGGTTGACACAATCTTTCTTTTATCTTATTATTGTAAGAATGCACTACTGTCTTACCTTTTGTCATCTATGTTGAGATGATACTTTTGCTACGTTATTTCTTCCTATCTCTTGAAGTTAGTTATAATTAGTCTGCTTCTTTTAGGGACTTCTGCGTACCTAAAATGCAATAATTTGACCATTAGTTTTAAGATATGTTAAGTTTTGTTTTAAATACTTTCTTGAGAGACGTTATAAGGAATAGATTTTGTCCTTTTATGGAGTGCAGGGACCACTGAACGAGAACTTTCTAAAACTTTCATAGAATTTTGCAACTTTGGTTCATACCGAGCTATACAACATCCTTAAGTTTGGCTGCAGGTCATTTCTGGTCAGTTCTAGGATTTGACGAGCCCCTCGGGATCGTATATTATTTTTTTTTGTTTGTTTATATGTTTTATGTATTAGGTTAAGCTTAATTTAGTAAATTTTCTATACCCTACTTAATAATACTCTCTACACTTACCTTTTATTCATTGCTGTAGTGCATTCAGTTCCCTTATTTGGCTATTTTGACCAATATAATGGTCTACTTTGTTAATATGTTTATCTGTGGTTTTCCATCATTTTGTTTACTTATATATGACTTCTTTTATTTCATCTAGGATCTATTCAGTGGTGCCATGTCTAGGAGAAGGTATTTACCTCCAAATAGATATGGATTAGTGGTATTACATCTATTTTTACCTAGTAATAAACACCCTACCTCTGAGTGGTTTTTCCACGTTCCTTCTGTTTGATCCTAGCTTCACCAATAATGTGGGATGTTCGTGACTGTCTCCACTTCATTACGCAACACAAAAACAGCAACAATTTTCTCGATTGATTTCTTAAACTTTGAAAAATCATCTTTGTTGACACAGTACGAAAATTTATTATCTGCGTATTTTTCTATGATTTTGTGCGGTTATGGTAAACGTAAGAACAGTGCAGTAGTAGTGTAGTTGTGGAGGTTCTATACCAAATGGTAACATGAGTTAAGTGCCAATGCGAGAGTAGGTAAAATGAGGTGGTTTTTTTAGTAAGCTGGCCACTTCACTCGCTTAGCCTGGGCTGTTGAAAGTTAGGTGTCAATGAGGGAGTAGGTAAAATGGAGTGTTTTTTTTTAGTAAGATAGCTACTTCACTAGCTTCGCCTGGTCTAGGTAAGCACTAGCTTCGCCTGGTCTAGGTAAGTCTTAATGTGCAAAAGGCCTTAGTTAGGTAATTGTTGGTTAAAAAATATAATAATTTCTAAAAATATTTGTTTAAATTAATCGGGATAGCCTGTTATTTTCTCTGTGTGTTAAAAAATAAAATAATTTTAAAAAATGCTTGCACGAGTATCTTATCGGACAACTTTAGTGACCCGCACACGTTCTTGTTTTATCTAATACACCTGGTTATTTATGCTGTACAGGATGTCTCAAAGTAAATAATTCTAAAATAAAAACTCAAAGTATGTTTTAATTATATATTTTTATTCATATGTATCATATAAGCCACACTCATCTCGACCATCAAATTTAAAAATAATTGATTGAAGATGTTTTTTCACGTCATAGTTTGGATATATTTTCGTATATTCCAGCGCTGCCTCCGTTAATTTACGTTTCCATATTGTAGGTAATAATGGGTATAACGTTGGTAGTTTTTCCTCAATGATGTACCTGCATGAATCAAACCCAAAATATATCCATTCTGCTAACCATTTATAAATATTTTCATAACTTTTCTCTTCTAAAAGTTCTTCTAGTTCAAAGTCACTTTTAGTTGACCAATAATTATATTGAAAGTTTATCTTACTGTGTTCTAAATTTTAATTTACCACGTTGTTGAATTTCGGAAAATATTCCCTTGGTTTTTTCCTGGACTTGTATTTCTGCAAATATCACACAAATATGAAACAATTTTGTTGCCTGTGCTTATTTTAACTATGTCTACTCTTCCACATTTATCACAGCGAAAATTATGATAAATTAATGGTGGTTGGGAACATTTTCTCATTTCACACGCACAACCTATCGCTACGGCAGACACAGTAAAACTGATTTATCTAAAATTGTAGATGTAGATAAACGATTATTTCATCTATGCTAAAACTATTGAACCTACTGCGTTGGTTATTTTATAGTCAACCGTTGAACAGTATAGATCATCAAAACTTAGTGTTTTTGTTTTCAACCAAATACCAACCTATGCGTGGATTAAACCAAGAATAAAAAAACCCCGTTGCATCTATTGTACCAAAGGAAATCCACATCGACCTGCTGATTGGATTGTAACAAAACACAGCTCTTGTGAACAGAAGAAAAACGACGAAGTTAAGAAATATATTCAACAAGGCTATCGTGGTTAAAAAGAAGTATCAAAGGTCAAAGGTTACTTTTATTTCAACCTATAAATAGAGGGATTTATAAGTTGAAACTCTTACTTTCAGAAAGAACGCTTTTAAAGATGGTTGAAAATAATAGTATTAATAAAGTGTGGGATGAGATCTCTGCGTCACTACAGAGGACTTTATTGGATGGTTTTGTGACCATGTGAACTGGGAAGTAATTTGTCGCAAACAAAGATTATCTGATATGTTTATGGCGACCTATATTAATAAGATGCATTGGCCCAATGTGTCTAGATATCAAAATTTAAGCGAAGCTTTTATGCATATGTTTAAAAGCGCCTTTTTTTTGTCGTTATCGACGGATGTCTGAAAATTTTATAAGAGAAAATGAATGGCGCATCGACTGGGAATACTTATTAAAGTATCAAACACATCTCTCTCTAGAGTTTTTTGAAGAGATGCGTCAAAAACATATTAAACCCGAAGAGGGGAGAATTTACGAAGAGGAGCAAATGGAAGAGTCAACTAATGTTCGAAATGGGAAGAAACAGTTAAATGGTACTTCAAAACTGTATAATAACCCATCAAATTTTAGAATATCATCAATGGGTGGCTCATTTTAGTTATTTAGTAACTGCTATAATTAGAGGGTGGTTGTTCCCATTAAATATGTATTCTAAATGTAATTATATTTTAAGAAAATTAGTAAATAAAATACAACAATAAGTTTTATATGTTTTTCTTTATTTAGTACTAAGCAACATTACTTTAATCTATCCAGCTCTTATGTTTGTTATCAAATCCGAACCACTTTACAAACACCTTATTTTTGGCACGTTTTAAAATTTTTTCTACTAAATATATATCAGGATATTTTACTTTTTGTAGCTGAAGCTCTTAGAATCCTCCCTTAATTTCATTTTTGCTAGCATCCTCCAATAGGTATGTTACTGGGTTGGTGAGCTGAATTTTCTTAACAGTAAAATATTCAGTGGACCAATTCGGCATATATTTTTTATCAAACACACCTCGTATTTTTGAATTGCGAACATAGTCACCAACCTTGTATTTTGGTTTAAATGTCATCTTTATATCACGGATCACCTAACAAACAGATAGGGAACTCAGGTGGTGGGGGGTGCTACGCGCATCTTTCACGCAGCCTGCCATGTTGGGGTCAACCACTCCAGGGGCACATTCTGTATTTTAATATTTTTTAAACTTTTAGTACGTATGTTGAGCGTTTGTGGTGTGTAGATGTGATTTTTGTGTTTGATATATGTGATGATTGATTTTAAACAATGGGAACGGTTTGTGCCGTAAGAGGCTGTAAATTCACGCGACGGTATACCCTTAATCGAAGTTATTTTCGATTTCCGCAGGATCCTATAAGGTAAGCTTATACATTCTTTTATCTTTCGATTTTTTAAAAACTTTTGCCATATCCTATACATGGTGTTCAATAATTAAATGTCTTATGAGATGAATCTGTAAATGATTTAAGTACAAAGAGTTCTTAAGGATATACAGATCTGCAACCCCATTGATTTTGTTTTTTTATTTTTTTATGCTTTTGCAGGATTTGTTATATTTATCTCAAATTTAAAAATGCGCTTTCATTAGATCCTAAAAAACAACATATAAACTATGCTTTTTTTAGAAAGTTTTTGGTGTTTTGTATAATACAGCGGCGTAAGCTCAGTTGTAGAAAAGGGAAATTTGTAGATTGGTATTTTAATCCTTAAATTAAGCACAGGTTCACAAATTAAAAGGGTAGGGGACAATTCGCCGCAGCCGATTCACCGCGGCTGTTCTACCGCGGGCCGTTTTGCCGTGGGGACAATCAAATTGCCGCGGGGACAATTTGCCGCGGGAACAATTCGTCGCGAGATTTTTGTTTCATGATATTACCATTGTTTTATTTACCTTGACTTCATATAATATTTTTTTATAAAAATAATGTTTTCAAACTTTCCAAATAGGTATTTGGTGGTAACAATACAATTTAGTATGTTTTTAATTGGAAAAAATAAATAAAATGGCGAATGTAGAATGGTGGTTTTTGCTATTTATGAACCGATATGCATCAAAATAGAAACTTTATTAAATTTTAAATTATTTTTAATTTTTAACCTAAAAAAAGTCAAAATGGGAACCGACCTGAAACACCTTAAAGTTCCGAATTTCCGAAAATCCACCATTTTGGATCTGCTATTTGGTATTTTTTTTTAATTTGAGTAAAAAGCTGTATTGAGTGACCTTAATCATTGCAAAGTTTAAAATTTAAGAAAATTCTGTTGAAAAAGTTTTAAAAAAGCGAAAATCGAACAAACAAATATATATGAAGTCAAGCTAAATAAAACTGTTTAAACAATTGCCACTGGCATGAAACAAAAAATCTAGCGGCGAATTGTCCCCGCGGTGTATCGGCCGGCGGCAAATATTTCCCGCGGCGAATAGTCCCCGCGGCGAATCGGCCCGCGGCAAATTGGCTGCGGCGAGTTGTCCCATCTCTCAATTTAAAATATTAAAACAAAAGAGTGCACCAACGAAAATGTTAACGCTTAAAAAAATGGTAGGTTTGGCAAACGTTAAGTTAATTTTTCATTTTTGTTTATTAGGTATTCAAAAACACCAACACATTTTTAATATTTTTGGTACATTTCATGATGTGTGTTTTCAATAGCTTAAAACTGCAACTAATATAAATTTTACTGCTAAAGTGTTAAACACACCATGAAATCGAAGGGACTTTTTTTTTTCGGTTTTTTAAAAATACTGTCACAAGTGTTTGTTTGAGTTTAGCAGGTATTACAATATAAATAATACAAAAATTTGATGTTTTTATGCACCTTAAAAATTTTTAGGTTAAAGCTCCAACATTCTTTAGAAAATGTCTAATTTTGACGTAAGCTTTTAGAACATCATATAAGATTTATATAAGATCCCTTGTTCCTTACTGATTTTAAAAATATTTAACGCGTCGATGCTCTGATAATTATTACCGTTTTGGTAATGCATAATTCCACAAAATTTTAATGGTCTGTTATAATTTTTAAGAAACAAACAAAAAATCGAAAAAAATACTAAGTTTAATACCCTGTAAAAAGAAAGACGTCTAACAAAATGTAATGCGAAAAAAATCTTTGTTTTTACCATTTCCAAAACCCCTTAAAGTTTCATGCATCATTTAAATTGCACCCTGTATAATAAACTATTATATAATATTCGGTCAAAAGTTTTTGACACAAATTTGTTTTGTTATCATTTTTTATTATGCTACTATTATTTAGTTTTTTAAGAATACATATAAAACAACTATTTTTTTTAAATATTAGATTTTACTAAATTTTAAAATATTAATTGTAAAGATTATTTGGTCACCCTGTATCTCCTTAAACTTTCAATTTTTTGAAAAAACTAATAAATAATCTGATTCCAGTAAATTAAGAAATTACTCTACAATGTCAGACTTCTTATATTTAAAATTCACAATTTCACTCCTCTTGAAACTTCATAAATGTTATCCCAATAAAACAAAAAAAGCAATCAATTTTTTTCTCTTTGTGTTTGGCTGTATGCTGGAAACGTGCTAACGCATTCTGGACGAAGAAGACGACCTCTTTTTGTTATTCCCCCATCTCTCATTCAATAAAACACATTATTTCCATAGTCCCCTACAGAGAACAACATATAATTTTTTTACGCGGCCGAGACTCTAAAATTCATTTTAGCTCCGATTTTTAGCAGTCAAAACTATTTTAATGTTTTTATTGTTTCTGGCAGTAAAAATATTTTTTCGCATCAACAATCTGAAACATTCATATTTTATGATACATTTTTTTTAGTCCGGCTCTGAGTTTGATTCCCAATGCTCAGCCATCGTTGAATTCTCCGAGATCAAAGACCGCCAGCCGGCTTATTTATCTGTTTGTTAGGTGATCCGTGTTCATATGGTTATAAACCGTTTTGAGCAGTAGTTTTTCATGTCTTTTTCGCACTTCTAAGGGTTTCATCTCGATGTTTCCGATTGTTATAAATTCTAACAATTTTCGGAAGTATATCATACCATTTGTAAGATCCTTGATAGTTAAATTCCTTCCACATTAGGTTTTTAAGGGTTCGGTTTACCCTCTCAACAATTTGAGCTTTTTTTTCACTATATGAACTATAGTGTTTGACATTGTATCTTTTCAACAGTTTTGCTATAGTCGAATTGTAAAACTCTTTCCCATGATCGGTTTGAAGATGAAGTGGAACCTGTTCCTTAAACACTTTTTCCATCGCTTTAGACACTTCTTCTCCAGTTTTTGTTTTTAATGGATAGGCCCAAACATATTTTGAGAAACAATTAATAACCACTAAAATGTATTTAAAACCTTTGTTTTCGTTGGCGTACGGTATCATCTTCACCAGATCTGCTTGAAATAGATCATTTAGTGATTTCACAATCACTCTACGCCGTAAAAAATTAATTCTAGCCGGTTTGTGTATTTCACTAACTACTTCTCGTTTAACATTTGTAATAAAATTATTAACCATCTCTCTTCTCAATATTATTAGCTTCTTGAAGCTCCTCAACTATAGCATAGATTTCGTTTGTGTGACCTCTGTTGTCAGCTGTCTGAGATGATAATAATAAACGTAACCGTTCTACAAGTTCATTGGGATTATCCCAGTACACGTACTCTATAGGACTATCGGAGTACTCCATCTCCTCCTCTAAATTTCCACCTTTATATATGTCACTAAACAGTTTCTTAAATTTGGTTAAGTAGCTATCGGTGATCACATCTCCAGAGGACTTATGATGTTTTCTGTTTGCATAGGTGTGATCAATGATATCTCTAAAGGCGTCTGCATCATCTTGGGTATACTTTGTAGGCATATTTTTTCGAAAGAGTAATTTGTACAAACCGTGTGTACCTTTATAGCGTTTACCTTTTATAATTAAATCAGCTCCATCAAAATCAATTTTCTAATCACCAATATAAAAATTGTCAATATCATCTCGCCTTACATGAAACTTGGAAAAATAATTTTGTGGGTCAGAAGGCACGGTGGATGGATCATCTAAAAATTCTTTAATATAGCTTGCAAGTAAAGGATGAAACTGACTGTAGTAGTCATTCTCAGATTTATTCATCAAGTCTCTAAGTCGTCTGTTTTCAAACTCTTCTTGCTTTTTGGCCTCATTCTGTGTAAAGTTCCCTGCTGCATCTTTTAACACTGCTTTTCTCAAAAAGTAACCACTTGTGGTGGGCTTATTTAGTTTTTTATCACTTAAAGAAAAATTTTATTTTCGTTTAGCTCTCTTTTTGGTTGTCGGTGTTGTAGGATTTGGATTTCGAGGAGTTGACTGGAATAAGTGTGTAAACACTTGGTTCATGCATCTGTTTTTCATCTTCTTCCGCACTGTTATTATCAAAATTCTTATGAAAAAGCGATGAAGTTTGCAGATCTTCAAGTTCTTCCTGTTTTTCTTGTTGTTGTTTTTCGTTTTCTTGCTTGATTTTTTGAGGAGTTGTCAATCTGGGTGATAATGAAGGTATATTGACCAGTTTCGGAGGCTTTTTATCGGTTAAACTAGATTTAATATTTTCCAAGTGTTTTGTAATGGGTTGAAATAGGTTAGCCTGTGAAATCTGACCCTGTTTTAACAAATTTAATTTCTCACGTATTATTTTTCTTTTAGAAATTAATTTTTTTTAAAAGTTTTTTTCACAACAATCCATTTTTATGTTTTCTTCTGATATTTTTATCTATGTTATCTCTACAGGTGTGATATAACTATTAACAATAAGAAGTATTTGAATCTAAAGATATATAAAGTTATCAAAACGATACCGATATCTTCCCTTATCAATATCACAATCTTTAAAAATTGTCAAAAAATCATACGGTTTTTTCCAGCAGAATGCACACCTCTTTTGAAATTCATCAAATGTCATATCAGTGCCAATATGGTTGGTGTATATATGTTTTACATTTAGTAAATCTTGTTTGAATAAAATTAAAACGTCTCTTATTAAATGTTTAGGTATTTTTGCATATGTTTGAGAGAGATAGAAACTGTCAATATTATTATGTCAAGCCATACTAAAGTAGTTACGCATCACATCTTGTTTATCGCAGGCTACGTCATCAAATATAAAAATGGAAAACGGATTTGCTTCTGATGGAGGAATTATATTTTCGCCACTGTTGTAAGCAGAGTACCCTATTTCTTTAATGGGTTTTAATAGATTCTCTATATATAAATACTTTGGCTGGTATAAACTTTTTGAATACACATACACATTTTTAAACTTTAAACCG
Source organism: Aspidapion aeneum (assembly GCA_963576565.1). Taxonomy (NCBI): domain Eukaryota; kingdom Metazoa; phylum Arthropoda; class Insecta; order Coleoptera; family Brentidae; genus Aspidapion; species Aspidapion aeneum. The sequence continues at coordinate 129,636,301 of OY755038.1, forward strand.
TTTGAATGTTCCAAAAGGCTCAATATAAGGTTGGTTTTTCCACAGTTTGATGGGCCTACAATAAGACATCTAATAGATGATGGAAACAGGAAACCATGTCTTGATGTAGTACTTGCATTAATATCATGGTTTTTAACTTCTAAACGCACTTTTTGTTTAACAATCTTTTTCATTTTCTATAGAAATATTATGTCAACTTAACACTGTTGAACTGGTAAGGTATAAAAAAAAGTAAAGACCCTGCTTTTTATTTAGTCTTAAGTGAAACGCTATGAAGTACTATGTTAGTTCAAACGTTAAGGGCAAGGGTTGTTAAACAGTGCTATAAATAATCTGCCCTTCGAAATGCATATCCCAGGGTTTTCTTATTGTGGACCTGGGACTAAGCTAGAGAAACGTTTAGCCAGAGGAGATAAAGGTATTAACCAGCTTGATAGGGCATGCATAGATCATGACATTTCCTATTCAACTAATATGGAGTTGACCGACCGTCATGAGGCAGATAAAGTTTTAATAAGAGAAGCTTTAGAACGGATGCGAGCAACGGATTCAGGCTTGTATGAAAAACTGGCTGCTTCTGGTGTGGCTGCTGCTATGGGTACCAAGCTAAAACTAGGGATGGGTATGGTAAATAATTTATCAAAAAGTGATCAAGTGCCACGTTTAAAGGCAGTGCGTAAGTGTCTAGATATGATTCAACGTGGGATAAAGATGACAAAAATTATTTAGGCTCTCTTGAAACTCTAGAGTGTCAAATTAAAAATCCATCATAAACAACGAGAAAATCGTCATCATCCAAACCAAGAAAACCACGGTTAAAAAAAGATGAACCTGAAACAGAAGCTATGGAAACTAATTCACCCCCTTTACATAAAGAACCAAAATTGTTGAGAGTCAAAAGAAAGAGAAAGTTAAGCGGTGTTCCCTTTAAATTACCAAAAATCGACACGACTGCGGTTTTGAGTGAAGGACCATTGGAGCAGAAGTCACTAAAGCGGAGACTGAGCATTGATGGTGAAGAAAATGACAATATGCATAGCAACATTAAAAAACCAAAAGTTATATAAATCTTAAACACCTTCAAACACACATATCAGTTTTTTTCATTCTTGTGTAAACTTTCAAGGTAGTAACATCATTCTTAAAAAATAAGTAAAACGAGAAAATCAAGAAAACCCATAAAAAGTAGAAAAACATCAACTTTTAAAAGAAAGAGGGCACAAATTGTAAAGAAAAAAATCAAAACATTGAGTTTTAGTCAAGCAACAAAAAAGATAAAGGATAGATTAAAACAACGAAAACCACAAGACTTTGAAACTGCAGTTAAAGTTGCTCTCAAGACAGCGGAAAAAAACAAAAAAAAAGTACGACCTGCACGAATATTAAAACTACCAAAAAAGGGTGGTTTTTTTGCCTCTAGTACCAATCATGACGACTCTCAGTGCACTTGGTGCTTTAGGGGGTGGCACCGCAGGAATTGTGAAAGCCGTTAATGATGCTAAATCCGCAAGTCAACAATTGCAAGAGGCTCAACCACATAACCAAAGTATGGAGTCCATTGCTATGGGTAAAGGATTATTTCTCAAACCATACAAACTAGGAGTGGGTCTTTTTTTACACAAAGGTGGATGTCAAAAAACAAAAACCTAAAGTTTTTCAAGAAAACTTTACCGATGTCACTACCCCAGCGAGCTCTTACAAATATTGACCTGAAAAAGTATACAAAGCTGTTAAAAATTAAAAGCATTTTAGAGGTGTGTTTATGAGAGATGAACTACCCTCAAAGATACATAAATTTGAGACGGGGATAATTAATTTAGATAGTAGCAGAGGATCAGGAAGTCATTGGACTTGTCATAAGAAAATTAAAAATAATGTACACTATTTTGATAGTTTTGGTAATTTACGACCTCCTATAGAATCTGTAAGATACTTTAGTTCTAATGGTGACTCAAAAATACTGTATAGTTATAACCCCTACCAGACTTATAATTCTGTAAATTGTGGACACTTGTGTTTAAGTTTTTTGTATTACTTTAAGGGTTAATAAAAAACGTCTACTAAACTATATGGTTTTTCATTTATCAGTGAACCGCTATATAGCAAACATGTCCTATACCTTTACCTTATCCGGAAAATCATCACTCCTTTCAGCAAACATCTATCCACCAATAGTGCTAAACGAGTTTGAGCAATATGATTTGGGGCTCATTAATTTCGAGAGTTACAACTCAATACCGAATGTGGATAGTTCAAATAATGTATTTTGTTTTAGTGATGATAAAATTATAAAAATACCTGAGGGGTCATATGAAATCAAAGACTTGAACGATTTCCTAAATAAGTACTCAAAGCAAACCTTAAAGGAGGAACAATTTGAAACAAGTATTACAGCTAACCATAATACCTTACAGTGTGAGGTTAAATGCAATAAAAAGATTAATTTTGAAAAGGAAAATTCCATTGGAAGTTTACTAGGATTTGCAGAAAAAACTCTAGAGACAGATAAAAAACATATATCAGAAAATCCGGTTGATATATTAAAAGTGGATGCTATCGGTTTGAGTGCAACTTGGTTATAAACTCTTATAATAACGGAAAAGCAGTACACATGTTACACATGTTTTACCCCTCTTCAACTCCAAGTTATAAAATTATAGAAAGACACTCAAATGTGATATATCTACCAATCAGCACTCATTATATTAATGATATTTTACTTAAAATAACTGACCAGAATGGAAAACCCATCAATTTTCGTGGAGCAGTGGTCACGATTAGACTGCATCTAAAAAAATCTTTTGGTATTCCTTATGAAGAAATTACCGCCTTAGCGGAAAGTAATAAAATTTATAAGAAGAAGATTGATAGTGTACCACCATTTAGTAATAAACAGCTAGTCAAAGAGCTAACACCTGAAAATAAAGCTTTTTTAGTATCTTTAGGATTTAAACTAAAAACACAATAACTACCATCATAGGCAAAAGACTTAAGAAATTTTGGTATAATTTGAAAGTACATGTCAGTTGTGGTATAAGAAGAATATTTTTTCAGTGCGGTGTAGTTTAAAGTGTTTTGAAAAAAATTAGTCGTAACATTCTACGAGTGGGCGAAAACGTGCTTTATGATAATTCGATTACCAACTACACACCCATCAACCATATGCTTCAACCACCTTAAACAACAATGATGAAATTCAAATTCCGATACAAACTCAAGACATCTATACCTTGCCTAGTCAAAGTGTTCTTTACCTTGAAGGAAAAGTACTGAAAGATGACAATACTGCTAGGACTAATGTGCACTTTGTAAACAATGGTTTATTTATTTGATGAAATTCGTTATGAGTTAGGAGGGGTGATTGTGGACCGTGTTAGAAATCCTGGGATTACATCAAGAATAAAAGGTTACTGCTCATTCAAGGAAAGTGAAAATGCTGGTTGGACACTTAAAGAAAATCCACCTATATTAGATGGTTTTGGTAATTTCAATATATATTTACCCCTAAAAACCCTTATGGGGGTATTTGCGAACCATCACAAGATTATTTTAAATGTACGACAAGAACTCGTGTTGATTCGCAGCAATTCCGATTTAAACGCTTTAATTGAAACTGAGGATAAAAAAGAAAAATATAAGGTGATGTTAAATAAAAGTTCATTGGAAAATTCCACATGTTAGAGTGTCAGATGATCAAAAATTGCGCCTTTACAAGTATTTAGAGGGTAACAGAGATCTCAATATAAGTTTTCGAAGTTGGGAATTGCATGAGTATCCACAACTTCAAACTACAACTAATCACGCATGGGCAGTGAAAACTTCAAATCAACTGGAGACACCACGTTTCATTATTATTGGATTTCAGACAGATGGAAAAAACTTGTTTAGTAAAAATATAAGTCGCTTTGACCACCTGTCATTAACGAACCTTAAAGTTTATTTAAACTCTGAAATTTTTCCATACGATAACTTAAATTTGGATTTTAATAACAATCAGTATGCTATTCTATACGAAATGTATGTTTCAAAAATCCTATTATTACCACGATCAAAGCGAACCTTGCTTCCACCCGATAAACTTTAGAAATGATGCTCCACTGGTAGTTATCGACTGCTCTCGACAGAGTGAAGACGTGCTCAAAGGTGGTGCAGTTGACATTAGAATTGAGTTTGAAACGAAAAAAGCTGTACTTGAAAAAACTATAGCCTACTGTTAATTATTGCACGATCGACTTGTGAAATACAACCCTCTAACCAGTACCGTAAGAGTAGTTTAAAGAAAAAAAATGTTTATTTTGGATGTGCAAGGTTTCCAGTACAAAGACACTGAATTTATAAGTAAGGAAATAGCTATATTAAACACCCATACTGATGAATTTCGGCACCATATGGTCAATTTACCCATGAGTTCCATCTGGTTACATCAAGACTTTAAACGTCCAGCTGGATGGAATACAAACAAACTTCATGGTATAAATTGGGACACTTTTGCTTTTAGTTATATACCATTTAAATACCTCGCTTTATTTATTAAGGATTTAATTCATAATGAAACTGTGTTTGTAAAAGGAAACGACAAAAAATTTTGGCTATGTAATTTAGTTAATAATAATGTTGTAGATTTATATGACTTGGGATGTCCCAATATTAAAAAAGTATTGTAATGATAAGTTTCACTGTGAAATGCATAATAATAATTATTTAAATTGTGCTAGAGAAAATGTAATTTTGTTAAATAGATGGTATTTAAATAAAAAGCATATTCAGTTTTAACCTTTTATTTTATTTTATTTTAACAAAATATTAAAAATTAAAAAAAAGCTTGGGTTTGTGTTAAAGGATCCTCTTCATCGAAGAGACTTATTATCTACTCCATATTTGAATTTTTGTTTGTTGTTTGTTTTTCAGATACAGTGGATACCACACCCTTTCTGCTTCTTCTTCTTTGTGCTTGGGTGGTATCTACTGCTTTTGTAGATGTTGCTGCTGCTGTTGGTCCCCCAGACGACTCTCCAACAGCTGTTATTTCCATTGGATCGGAGGGTGGTGGTGGTGGTGGTACACAGCCAAATTTTTTGTTGTGTCAATCTCCATAGGTTGATCAACATTAATTTGGTATCTTTCCAGCGCTCGCTGTAGGATAGCAATTTCTTCGTCATCATCCGCCTTTATTCGATAATACTTCACTGGCAGCCTACCGAATTTTTTGTCTATGGTTTCTGTTCGAGGTGAATAAGATAGTCTGACAAAGGTTTTATCACCTTTTAAACTTATCTTCTTTACTCCAAAACTGAAAAAATAATAATATCAAAATTAAGACAAATAAATTAAAATTCAATATAATTTCTTTGCTATTAAAAAATTAAGAATATTTTTTTTTATATAAATATTATCTTGGATTCATGTAACGTTTTTAGTAATAATAAATTTTCTATAAAAAGTTAAAAGTATATAAAATTAAAATTTAATACTTTTTAGTTTATTTTGTAAAAATTATCCTGGATTCGTGTAATAATAAATAATCTGTAAAAAATCAAAAGTACTTACTGAAAAAGATTCTTCATGCAAAAAAATACCATATTCTGAGGGCAATTAATGCGATCTAGAGTTGACACTACAAGTGTGCATGGTTGTGTTGCTATTTTTATTTTATTTTTTTCAAAACTAATAAGCACAAACTGTTAAACTGTTTGAATTGATTTTGCTTTGATATTTGATGGAATTTATACCTAATTTTTAGCTAACGTAAGCACTGCGTTGGTTATTTTTTAACAATGCTTGCACTTGTCCATGGGCGTTTCATTATTTAAAAGTTTATAAATTAAAGTGGGGGAATAGTTCTTCTTATAACCAAGATGACAGCGATCTTTCTGTAGGTTGGCTCCATCCTTTTCATTTTAGCAACATATTTCCTTAATAGGGAGTTAATCAAGTAAAGCTTGGATTTAATACTGCTTGGCCGTATTGTGACAGTATTACATAGAAAACTAACAACTGATCTCTCTAAATTGACATACTAAAGTCGAATTGAAAAATAAAGTAATTTGTTTTCTTTGAATAAAGGCAGCCACTAATAAATCTAAGCTTTATTACAATAAGTCCCTAATATATTGAAATTTAGGTTACAAACTGTCATATTTTGACATATCACGTGACTTTTAAAGCAGTCAAATTATTTTTGTTGGTTTAAATTAATTAAATATATATACAATATTAAAGTAGCGTCGCCTATGACTATACCTAAAAAGTGCTGCCCAATATGTTTCAGTTTAAATATAAAAAACGCATTTTTGCTAAATAATTCATTCTTATAAAATTTACTAAACATTATGTTTTGATTTGAATTAAAAAATATCCATTTTTACAGACTAGTGGCGTTGGTTACATTGTATTAAATCATACGTTAGTCATGTGTTTGTTATGGAATTTTCCAGTCTTTAACTATACAAGTGAAAATGAATAGTTTTGCTAACTAAATTCTGAGCATTTAGAATTAATCCATAATGTCTGTTTTGACACTTTTGACAGCAATTCTATGCACAATCAATATCCAACTGTTAAAAAAGTTAGGTTATTGTGAATTTGGCAACATGTGCTATGCTTTCTTACATTTGTTACATTAAAAATTTCCCTCGTATTCAAGAAGAACTTTCTTATCAAACCAACATTTAATTATATTTTGACAACGTATGAATTCATTTTGACAAAGAACGTTGTTCATAACATATCTTGCACAGTTGAATATTATAGGAAAAATGAGTTCCGAAAGTTTTGATGTGTTGGTGTCTGAGTCTGTAAAAAAGGTTGAACAGGTGAGTAGACTGGTAAAAACAAAAGAGGAATTTAGTTATTGGATAGTTTTTCTTCTAAATTTAATTTCAACCGTTAAAAGTTGTGTAAAAAATCAACTTGATTGTGTACAAAACTTTTCTAAATTAGAATCGAATTTGGCACTTTTAAAACATTATTTAATATTACTAAAAAATAAAAAAAGAATTCATTTTGGCAAAACTAATAGGGTGAGGTCGGTCAAAAAAAATTTGGTTTGGGAAGATGTTGAAACGTGCTTTGGTGGTAGAATTAGAACAGGTATTATTACTAATTTTACCATTAAAGACCCCAAGATTTTCTTTAAAAAGGCATTCAAGAGTTTTTCAAGTCAAATTAAAAAATCACTTAAACATTCAATTTTAAAAGTTAATGTTATTTTTTTCGGGGAATTTTATTGAATTACATGAAGGTACTACGCAAACTGATGTGAAGGCTTTTTCTACGAAAAACAGTATAATAGACCAAACAACAAATTTAAAAAAATGGTATGAGGAAAACGTTTCTCAAAAAATATTAACCAAGATGGAGGATTTTCAAGAGCGAGATTTTGGTTGGGCTCTGTATGAAATTCTTCACCATAAGGTTAATATTAATAAACACACCCCCATCAACTGTGGTGATTCAACTTATGTTGAGTCACCGCAGTGGATTAAAAACACCAAGGGGGTGATCAATATTTAAAATAAAGATAATTATTGTTTTCTTTGGTCTATTGTGGCTGCTTTACACCCTGCTAAAACACACCAAGATACTCTTTCATATCCTCATTTTAGTCAGGTGGGGTTGAATTATGAAGGTTTGGAATTTCCTATGCGACTAAAAGACATTTCAAAATTTGAGAAACTTAATAATTTATCAATAAATGTTTTTGGAGTTGAAAAGAATGAAATCCTACCTATCTGTTTAAGCAAATCAGATTTTTCCAAACGAATTAATTTACTTATTTTATCGTGTGGTGATGATGATGTAGTTGATAGTGAAAATGAGATAGATATAGATTCTGAAGATTTCGAAATTCTCCAGCCCAATAAAAGGATCTATCACTTTGCTCTAATAAAAAATCTTTCACGTCTTATATCAAGTCAGGTTGGTAGACAAAATCACAAAAATGGGTATTTGATAGATGTTTAAATTGGTTTGTTTCTGAGGCAGTGTTGCAAAAGCATTATTTAGATTGTAAAAATTTAAATTTTACCAAACTAACTCTACCAAAGAAAAATGACGACATTTTGAAATTTACAGAATTTAAAAATAAAGAGCAAGTGCCTTTTACAATTTTTGCTGATTTAGAAAGTTTGTTAGAAAAAATTGACAACGATGACAAAAGTGCATCATCACCATCGAATACACAAAAAATTCAACACCATATTCCTTTTGCCATTGGGTATTATGTGAAATGTTCATATGATAACTCGCTCTCCTATTATCATCAAATTGTAGGAAATTATTGCATTTCACGTTTTACTCATGAGCTAAAAAGAATAGCAGAAAAGTTGAGTAACATTTTTTCAAATATTGTTCCTTTAAAACCGTTAAACACTATAGAAAAGTTTGATTATAATAATGCAACCCATTGTCATATGTGTGAAAAGGCTTTTCAAGAGGGAGACAGAAAACATTTAGATCATTGTCATTTGACGGGAAAATATAGGGGAGCAGCTCATCCGGGTTGTAATTTAAATTTTAATGATTCACACAGTGTTCCTGTAGTATTCCATAACCTATCTGGTTATGATAGTCATTTCCTTATAAAATCTTTAGCAAAGGATGTAGAGGGTAGAATTCAACTTCTCCCTGTAAACAAGGAAAAATATATTATAAGGTACCAGAGATAATTTTCGTTTTATTGATTCGTTTCGGTTTATGCCTTCCGTGTTAGACAAACTTGCTTCATATTTAGACGATTCCAAAAAGACAATTTTAAAAAGTTTTTACAAGGAAGAGGAAAAATTTAATTTAGTTACTCGTAAAGGTGTCCTGCCCTATGAGAATCTCGATTCTTGGGAAAAGCTACATGAAACTGTTCTTCCTCCTAAAGACGCATTTTATAGTACTTTGGAAGGAAAGGGTGTTTCAGATGATGAATACAAAAGGGCACAAAAAATTTGGAATACCTTTAATATTAATTCGCTTTTGGAATATGCGCTTTTTTACATGAAAATTGATGTAATTTTGTTATCTGAAATAATGAGCTCGTTCCGTGACATCTGTCTCTCCACCTATAAACTTGATCCGCTTCATTATTTTACCAGTCCAGGATTGGCCTTTTCAGCCATGTTTAAACAGTGTAAAATAGAGATACAACTTTTGACTGATGTTGATATAATCATGTTTGTAGAAAGAGGTATAAGAGGTGAAGTTTCACAGTGTTCAAACAGATACGCCAAAGCCAACAATAGGTACATGGGAGAGTCATACAATCCGCATAAGGAAACATCATATTTATTGTACTATGATGTTAATTCACTTTATGGCACAGCTATGAATTTACCATTGCCCTATGGTGGTTTTGAATGGGTTCATAACAATTCATTCACTGAGGAGGATATATGTAATATTTCAGATAATAGTCCCATAGGGTACATTTTAGAAGCAGACATTTTATACCCTGCTAACCTATTTGAAATACATAAAGATCTTCCTGTCTGCCCTGAACATCGAGTGCCACCCAACTCAAAAAGTAAGCTACCCAAACTGATGACGACACTTTACAATAAAGAGCGATATATCATCTATTATCGTAACTTGAAACAGGTCCTTGGTTTGGGTTTAAAAATTAGAAAAATTCATGGAGTCCTTAAATTTAAACAGTCTCAATGGTTGAAACCCTATATTGAATTAAACATCCATATGCGTCAGCAAAGTAAAAAATAATTTGAGAAAACTTTTACAAATTGATGATTAATTCAGTGTTTGGCAAGACTATTGAGAATGTTAGAAAATATAAGGACGTTAAGTAGGTAACTCGATGGTCGGGTCTTTTTGGTGCGCAATTCTATATTTCAAAACCTACTTTTCATAGTTTAACCATATTTGATAAAGATACGGTTATTATTGAAATGTCTAGAAACAACATTATTTTCAATAAGCCTATATATGTAGGATTTACAATTTTGGACTTGTCAAAAACTTTTCTTTATGAATTTCACTATAATTATATTAAAACGAACTTTGGAGATAAAGCTCTTTTGCTATATACGGACACAGACAGTTTAATTTATAACCTACATGTTGATGATATATACAAACATATGAAAACTGACATTGACCAATTTGACACATCTGACTACCCACCAGACAATATTTTTAACATGCTATTAAAAAATAAAAAAGTTTTGGGACTCATGAAAGATGAAAATAATGGTGCTATAATGACAGAGTTTGTAGGATTACGGTCTAAAATGTATAGTGTGAAGATTTTGGAAAATAAGAGCGATTTGCAAAATCTTCAAACTAAACTTGAGCAGAAAGGTCTTTCATTAACAGAGGTTCAGGAACAATGTTTAAATTTAAATATTAGTAAAAGGGCAAAGGGTGTAAAAAAGGCTTCACTTAGAAAAATTACATTTAATGACTATCTTGAGTGCCTTTTTAAAAATAAAATCACAGAGATCTCTCAAACCATGATCCGATCTCACAAACACGAAGTGTACACAATCAAACAAAAAAATATTGCTTTAAGTCCTTTTGACGATAAACGTCAACTATTACCCCACTCCACCAACACAGCACCATGGGGCTATCCAATAACTTAAATAAATCTTAAATTTAAACTAGTCTACAGAATCCTCTCAACTTGTTCAGACATCGGACACTGTGTGTCTAGGAACTCATTAAACTAGGTAAGTAAACAACCTAAAAAAATTAACACCTAGAAAAAAAAAATTTGGTGCTATAATGACAGAGTTTGTAGGATTACGTTCTAAAATGTATAGTGTGAAGATTTTGGAAAATAAGAGCGATTTGCAAAATCTTGAAACTAAACTTGAGCAGAAAGGCCTTTCATTAACAGAGGTTCAGGAACAATGTTTAAATTTAAATATTAGTAAAAGAGCAAAGGGTGTAAAAAAAACTTCACTTAGAAAAATCACATTTAATGACTATCTTGAGTGCCTTTTTAAAAATAAAATCACCGAGATCTCTCAAACCATGATCCGATCTCACAAACATGAAGTGTACACAATCAAACAAAAAAAGATTGCATTAAGTCCTTTTGACGATAAACTTCAACTATTACCCCACTCCACCAACACAGCACCTAGACCTCCAGTAACTTAAATAAATCTTAAATTTAAACCAGTCTACAGAATCCTCGCAACTTGTTCAGACATCGGACACTGTGTGTGTGTCTAGGAACTCATTAAACTAGGTAAGTAAACAACCTAAAAAATTAACACCTAGAAGAAAAAAAAATGATAAATAAAAAAAATCTGTAAAAAATTATACTTACCTTTTAATTGTTATTTCAGTCTAACCGAGATACCACCATAACAATGAACAAGAAATCATCACATCAAAAAACAGAAAAAGACAACCTAGAAATTTATCAAGCTACAAATAAAACATCACCATCAAGGATGGCAGAAGAAAAATAACATGAGAAAGACTGCAGAATGTGTGACAACCAAGCAACTTGGGTTTCTGGACCTGACGAGAGATGTAGTAGTAGTAAAAATGTATGTGTTTACTGTAAAAGAAACGTTTGTTTCTGTCAACATTATTCACATTGCAATATTGACACTAGGCTTTGTTCTAGTTGTAAGCAAATGTTTTGTTTTTGCAAGAAATCAATTGAACATCATAAGAACATACAAAAATATTACGCAGTAAGAGGTGAACAAGAGCTATTTTGCTATGAGCAAATATCTCCTTCTCCTCATTAACATATGTTTAAAATTTAATAAATTAAAAATAAAATATTTCAAGTATATTTTCTTATTTTTTCCAGATCCAAAAGACATGTATCCTGTGTCGTGCAGAAGTACAAACAACTTTAGAATATGTCAATTTTGTTTATTGGAATCTGCAATCAAATACCCAGAAACAAGAAAATTGGCATGCAGAATTTTTTAACAGAAATATAATTATAACATTAAGTTTGATTAAGTTTTATGTTTTTCTTTTACTATTTTATTTCAACAAAAAGACTTACCATATATTATTTAATAAATCACTTATTGTTTTTCTTTAATACCCTATCCTCTTTTTTGACTCATTTTATATAAAATTTATTTTGAAAAAAAATGTGTCATATCAATCAAAAATGCTTACTATAAACTATAAACATCTCCCAGTGTACAAAATTATTACAAAAGTTGCATCATATTTTTGCTAATTAGATAAAATAAGAACATGTGTGGGGTCACTAAGGTTATCCGATAAGATACTCGTGCAAGCATTTTTAAAATTTATTTTATTTTTTAACACACAGAGAAAATAACAGGCTATCCCGATTAATTTAAACAAATATTTTTAGAAATTATTTTATTTTGTAACCAACAATTACCTAACTAAGGCCTAAGTAAGCTAGTGCTTACCTAGACCAGGCGAAGCTAGTGAAGTAGCTATCTTACTACTCCCTCATTGACACCTAACTCATTGACCAATAGGGCTTTTCAACAGCCCAGGCTAAGCGAGTAAAGTGGCTAGCTTACTAAAAAAACACCTCATTTTAACTACTCTCGCATTGGCACTTAACTCGTTGACCAATAGGGCCTTTCAACCGCCTCTGGTTGTTACGTCATTGCTGACAACTTCTTGTACGCTTCTTTTAGCCCGAAGGTCAACCTATTTTTACTTATTCAGCAACAGGTCATCCACTTCGGAGAAGTGGATGGCATGTTACCATTTGGTATAGAACCTCCACAACTACACTACTTGCAGTGTTGCCGGTTGTAATTAAATGTAGTCGTATAAGGACTTATGTATCTTCTTTTTCCTTCTCTATCTTTTTTTAAGGTGTACGTTTCTCTCTCTTGGATAGGTAATTCCGTAACTAGAAAACCTAGTTATGGGTTAAGTTTTAGATGTATTTATAATATTTTGGTTTGATTCTGTATTTTTCGTTCTATTAGTTGGTTTTTACGTAAAAGTGATTGCGATTTTAATCAATGCCTTGAGTACAGGAATTTTGACCTGTACATTTAGTCAACCTGGCAAAGTGACGTATTGTCAGTGGTCTATATGAGATTGCACGGCAGTCAATTATTTCACAAAACTCACTCTTCTCTTATTCGAGTAAAATGTTCCATTGGTCAGAGAGAGAGGAGAGGCCAAGGTATTTTTCTGGTTTAGTTCATCGTTCAAACGAACACAAAGCGTGGGACTGGATCACTCTCGGTGACGAAATTTCACTTTCACTTTTAAAGTCCGAGGCGTAGGGGGTCGTCATTTTAGTGAATAATTAATTTTTTTTATGCCGTAGCTGCGGCTTCCGAAAGGGATCTAAAATTATTATTCCATTTATCGAAGTGCTATTTATTTGATTGCGTTTAGTGATGGATTCATTTGGTTTGGCACTGAGATATTCTCCTGAGGAGGATTTATTGGCACCGACTTCTCCTGCCCTTGTCTTGTTGCCATGGACATCTAGGCAAACCTTGACAGTGACCCGCGTAACATCATAAGAGGTAACTAACTAATTTTATTACTTTTCTTTATATTTATTTTATTAATATGTACTTTGTATCTAGTTATCTGTATATTTTTCTTATTTTTAATTTACTAGAAGGATGGTCCTAGGGACTTGATTCCTGGTAATTCGTTCTGTATTTCTGGTAACTTTTCCGTGGACCTGGTAATTTCCCTAGATTATCAGCGTGCGTGCCTGGTAATTTTACCATATTTCCGGCTCCATGCTGGTATTTTTACCAGATTACCAGTGCTTGCTGCTGGTACTTTTACCAATCACCAGAGACATTTTATGATAATTTGATCAATTTCTATTAAATATATACTGTTAATTAGTAGAACTTTAATGAACTTGATATTGTGTGGTATTATTTTATAACGTTATGCCATATTAAGTAAGGCTTTTTGCCTTGCAGGGTACTTAGTACGGGCCAGACACTACTTAGTACGGGCCAGACACTACTTTGTACGGGCCAGCCATTTCTTGGAACGGGTCAACCATTTCTCATTACGGGCCAGACACTATTTAGTACGGGTCAACCATTTCTTGGATGGGTTCACACCTTTCTCTGTATGGGACAACAGTTTCCTTTGACGTATTCACGCAACATTTCGTACAAGTGCACGTGGTCTTGGACGTGCAAACACTTTTCTGGGATCAAGAATACTTCAGCTCATGAATTTCTAATAAGTCATATGTACTGCTTGGTTCTGTGGTGGCCTACCTGAACTGTGATTGGACAGGTTTGATGGTTACCTGGAGTAAGAAAATTACCTGATTACTGTCAATTTATTTATTTACGTTTACCTTACCTTCATTTGATCTATTTACTTACCTTACCTTACCTTCATTTGATAGATAACTTCGGTTATGCTTACGTTTACCTTACCTTTATTAGTAGTTTACTTCGGTTTACTCGATTGTAGATATTTAGCTTACCTTCAATTAGTAGTTTACTTCGGTTTACTCGATTGTAGATATATTAGTATGGAATAACTACGGTTATGTACCTTCCCTGTTTGTAATTAACTTCGGTTAATTTTAGTAATATCTTGCATTCATATATTACTTCGGTTTTAGTGAATTAACTTCGGTTAAGACAAGAGTAACTTTACTTTGATTACTTACGAAATTATCTTCCCTTTCTTGCTTATGATTATACGTATATAGGTGATGTTACCTAATTGGATATATTTTCTGTCTTAATTTTTAATATTAATTTTCGTTATTAATTACCTATTTAATTTGTATTTATGCGGTCCTGGGTCATGCGCAGATAAAAAAAAATAAGATCTTATTTTATTCGGTAACCTCGCCTCCGATAGGGACACTAGTTACTAATCAGATTTATTAAGGACACTGAGTTTGCACTTTTAATGCATCCATAATTTGAATAATTTTATTTTCTTTTTATTATTATATGTAGCACTTTGCTACTTCGGACTAAAAATTTATTAGTACTCTTTAATTATCTTACATGATAATGTGCAAACCTAGTAAGTTGTATTCTGCCATGTATCATTGAATTAAATTTGATTTTCATTAAATTTTGTAAAAAACCAACTTTCAACATTTTTAATTATTCATGAAACCCCAATGCTATTTTTTTGGTATAAATATTATGATATTGTCATTTTGCTGTGTGCACTAAGGTCCTCAGTTGATCGAGAGGTTGGAGAAGGCTTGCTGCTTCCTGGCGTCCATTATTCGAGATCATCTGATTATTTTAAAATTAAATTAATTTGATTAATTTATTATTTTGCTTTAACCCACCCCAAAGCTCCAGATCTCTGAGCATACACCCTTTGCACGCGTCAGCAGCCTTAACGCAAGATACAGTAAAATGATTTCTTAGATTATTTTAAAATATTTAATATAATAATAAATATTTTTAATTTATTAACTATCTTGGTAATGCAATAAAAGCGCGTCGCACCTTATCGAGAAAATGTGTCGTACAGTGTTAAAAATATTTCTTTTAATATGCGAAATGAGTCAACATGTACATGATCAAATGGTTTTGAACTCGTGGGCGTCAAGTTAAATTTAATCACTGGAGGATCCCTATCGTATTTATTTCTTTGGCATGTTTCACAGTTGTTTACATATTCGGTAATGTCTTCGATCATTTTAGGCCAATAAAAATTTAAAGATATTGATGTTTTTATTTCGCTAATGCCTCTATGATATATTTTTGTGTTATGATACAGGGTGAGTTTTTCTTTTTGCTCCTCTCTTATTTCTATGTTTACTAATAATTTGGGGCAATATATTATTTTGTAGGATGCATTTTGAAAGATATTTTGGACAGTTGTTGTAAATAATGGGGATAAAATTGAGGTTCTAAAGAAAATACCGTATCGTTGTTTTGGTTCTAAGAATTCTTTTATAAATTTAATTATGTCTCACTGTGCATCATTGGCAGTTAGTGTGACGTAATTTCTCGTATTTTCAAAGACTTTGTCAAATTTACATTGCATCTTATCTGTATCGCTAATAGTCATTATAATTTGATTTTTATATTGATTTAGGGGTCTTTCCGATATTGGTATTGATTGATCTGATTGACTATATTTTTTAATGACCAATTCAAATGTAAACATTTCATAATAATTTTCTTCGAAGGGTTAAACTCTTAGAGGTTGTTCGAAAGTAAGGGATAAATTTCGATCAGTGGAGTTTAGAATCTACGCATGCCCATCCATCTTTGGCATTTGTTATTATTGGCGGTATTAAAAAATTACCAATTTTATTTCCATTCGTTAATATTTCGCCCTCGTCTATAGAAACGGGTATTAATTTTAAGCCTTTTCCTTGGGTCCTAATGCTACTGTTGAGCTTTTGTCAAAACTTTGTCGATATATGAATGGTATTTTTACATTCGATCCAATCAATGGTTGGTTAATGATGTCCAGGTTGATTTCAAGTTGTCTACGGTCGTTTATACCTATTACACCGTCGAAAAAATCGTAGAAGTCGAATAAAAACGAATTTAATATATGTGTTACAATTAAATTCTGCAAACGCATAGATTTCTGCCTCAAACTGCGTTTCGGTGCAACCTATTGCTGTTTTAATTTTATTTTGTTTTCTAAAAATACAATTTGGAAAAAATTGAGATTGATGGTCGAAGAACCGAACGACAACTTCCTGTATCGATTAATAATTTACATTTTGGATGTTTAATTTCGATATAAGGAAGTGCGCTGTTGCCAGAGCTATTTATTTCTGCTAGGTTTGATTTTGTTTGGAGCTGGCCTCTTGAAAATTTTCGGTTTTATTTTCAGTTTCCGAGATATTTGAATTTTGAGTTGAAGTTCCGGAATTTTACATTTCATTTCCTTGGTTTTGGTAATAAACATTAGTTTCATATGACTGATCGGTGTTGTATTGGTTATAATCATGGCTATGGTATTGGTTATAATCATGGCTATCGTATTGATTATAATCATATCTATCATATTGGTTGTAATAATGACTATCGTATTGGGTAAAATCATTGTCATTGGTTATAATCATGGCTATTATTATTTTGTGAAGATACATCATTCATGTGTAATTCTTCGGAATGAAATTGAGGTGGTTTAGGATAGCGTTGCCAATTTTGTGGTAGTTGACTTTGTTGGCTATGTACGCGTCTAAATGTATTATTAGATGTCACGTACATTGGGGTAGGTTTTGGTAATTGATCTTGTGGTGTATTTTTTGGTTTAATTACGTCTGGTTTGAGACCAAAAACTTGTTAACCTGTGAAAAACTTTTTTGGTGGCATTGGTCGTGGTTGAATATTTATTGGACTAGTAGGAAACCTATTTTGCTTAGCAAAATTTTGATTAGAGAAATTTTGATTTTGAGGTCGGTGCTGAAAGAAGTTTGAGTTTTGACCAAAATAATTTTGAGGTTGTCTTTGGAAGTTACTAAACGGTTGTCTTTGTTGAAAAATACCTGGGTTTTGAAAATTATTAAACGGTTGATTTGGTGAGCTAAAAATGTTTCTATTAGGTACTTCTTTTGAACTTGAAGGAAAATTGTGATTATTTTGAGAACCGTATAATTTTTCGAAATTTTTGAATTCGTTGACTTTAGTCATGACTTCTTCTAACGAATCGGGTTTATTGAAAAACATATTGTCACGGATTTTATCTGTGCAATTTGCGATAAAAGTATTTAATGCAGTTTTTTCATATCCATTTTTCAAAATAGCAAATGTTCCGAGAGGTAGATTTTCTTGTCGAACCATTTGATTGATTGCGTTTGTAAGGTGCTTAAGTCGTGTACCAAAAGAAAAAAGATCTTCATTTTTAAAAGGTTTGGTGCGAGATCAGAAAAACATTATTCGATCAGAAAACATTATTTTAAAGCTTCCTTTAATTCGAAATAATTTTGTATATCACTTCTATTGCCTACCAATTTTTCGGCATTACCTGTCAATTTACTTTGGATGTAATCAAAAATCAATGCATTAATTGTCTCATTTCTTGCAACTGAATAGTCTTGTACTAACCTATCGCATTTGTTTATGAAAATATTAAGAGTTTCATAACTACCATCATAAGGCCTTAAAGTGTTTAACCTTGTCCTTAATAAATCTCATTCTATGCGTTGTTGTTGAGGAGGTGGAATAACAATACCTTCTTGATTTGCCATTTTTGACGGTCTTATAACGTTTGCAAAATTTTGAAACCGATATTCAAAATATTTCGGCTGTTTTTTCTCTGTTTTTGATTTAAACTGATTCGAAAATAAACTACTTAAAGAATCCGAATCAGAATCACTGTCATAAAAATTACAAAAAAAAATTAATTTTTAAATGTTTTTTAATACTAATTTCTTTTTTCAAAATTCTAAAATTCAGTTTTCGATTTTTGTTGAATTTTATCTATTTTTGTTTTTCTTACTCTATTAATAACCTAGTTGATCGCAATTGACTTGCCCTAAATCTATTGATTCCAATTGATCTTTCCTAAATATAGTGATCCCAATTGATCTTGCCTAAACTAATGATCCCAATTGATCTTGCCCAAACTAATGATCCCAATTGATCTTGCCTAAAATTAATTGATTGCAATTAATCACGCCCTAAAATTATCTCTACCGAAATTTTACACGGTCTAGGAAGAGGCGAAAAGGAAAATTTGGCACGATTTTTATAGTCTTCTTGCGTCGTGGTTGCTTTATCGCTATGGCCCAAATTACTCCTTTCCCGATTCACGACTGCGACTTGTCACTGTTAAAGTTATTCTTTTTGCGTTTTAAAGAGTTGAAACTCACGAACCGATTAAAGTTTTCGTTTTTTAACCGATACTAAACGCATTCCCAGGACTGCGCCTGTTAAGTATTAACTTTAGAGTTAATTGTTTTTAAAAAAATTTATTTTGCGTAAATTTAAAGTAACCGTAAAATAACGTTTGTGCGATCTTAAGCTTTGCTGGGAATGGTTTAATTTTCTCCTAACAATTCATATAATAGTTAAAAAGTGCAAAGTTAACAAACACGTATGGTTATAAAAATGCCTATCTAATATAATAAAAATAATATTATGTGAATATAACTCGCAGTAAAATATCACTTAAAGATGCTCTGTCATCCCTACTTGTTTAAAATTATTTTTGGGGCTGTGTAGAAATCCCATTCCATTTAGAGATGTTGAGGTTATATAAGGTTTATGTAGGTTAGTTCATTAAACTCAAATATCCTTAAAAATTATCCCACTAAAAATACTTTCTACTAGAAATCGCTCAAAAGTTAGAAAGGATATCCGCATTGTATATGCAGCCTTCCTAAGCAAGCACTTAGGAGGCCAAAAACCTGTGCGTCAGCCACGTTTTAAACAAAAAAAAACTAAATAAGAGAGAAAGAGACTGGTCATCAATAAATTTTAAAAGCAGAAAAACATTCCCAATTAATTTTTTGTTTTTGTTTATTTTCACTCGCTTAGAGCTTATTGAAAATTATGCATTTTTGGCTTTTGAATTTTTTTAAAGTGATTTTTTTTATCCAACTTTCTGATCATAAAGAACAGTCAGCGCTGCACTTCTGATTTATTTACATAGAATAGGCAGCGCTGCGCAATAAACCGTTTTTTTTCCGACTTTATCTTGGAAACCCAGTATATCCCGGGTGGGCCAAAAAAATCCGGACAATTTTTTTTTCATTATAACTTTCCAATTACTATACTATCAATGACAATGGAACAAACTACACTTGGCAGTTCATTAATTAGAGTTTTCACTAAATATATTTTTTTGTCCGCTATTGTCACATCCTGTTTTGCAGAGGGCTTAGCAATATTTGTTATATGAGAATTACTTTGGTAAAACGATTATATTTAATAATGGATCTCTAATTTCGAATCTGTTAAATTTACCTATTGATTTCTGAACTAATAAATAAAGACTTGAGATGTGGAGGGGAAACAGGAACTAAAGATAAAAATAAAAATAATCAAAGTTTCCACTAGACTATAATTATTTAGGCTGCAAATTATTTGTCTTGAATATAAAAAGGGGATGATATAAAATACAATTTCTTACATTTTAAAAACTATGTTGGCTCATGACTTCGAGATTACTTGGTGGGTTAAAACTCTTACATATTTTCTACAACTATCCACTTGACTCAATTAATGACAGGACTTGAATGATTCCCTTGAGTTGCTTCACAACATCGATTTGGGTAAATCCGCCGAAACAGCAATTTTACCAATTACGCATATAGGCGTAGGAAAGTCGTTGACATGGTAAAACTGCTGCATTACCACTTTTGATACATAGCGACCCAGGGTTCAATAACATTTATATCTTTTTATAACATATTTAAAATCATAACAAAAACATTCCATGTAAAAAAAAGCCAAGTATGCGAAAATGGCATTCCGTAAAAATAATTGAGATAAAAGTAAAGCCAAGTTCTCCAATACAAATTTCAAAATGAAAGGTTCTTACTAGTTTGGAAATGTTTTTTAAACTTTGCTATTACAGCCAAACTTCTCTATGTTCAATTTAGCACTGTGCCTAAGAGTCAGTTACCGCCGTAATAGCCAAGTTTAGAAAAATATTTCCAAACTAGTAAGAACTTTTCATTTTGAAATTTGTATTGGAGAACTTGGCTTTACTTTTATCTCAATTCTTCTTACGGAATGCCATTTTCGCGTACTTGGCTTTTTTACATGAAATATTTTTGTTATGATTGTACTTTTTTTTTAAAGGAATTGGATAATACTTAATTTTTAAAGTAGTAAAATATGCGGAATATTGTTCAAAACTTTTGCAATGCATTGCTTAAATTTTTGAGGTTTTTTAACTTTTTCCATGGTTTTATAGTTCCTATCAGCCTTCCAAAGCTCAGCTCTCTAGCGTTTCTGAAAGTGCAAAATGTTACTTTTACATAAATTTACATGTATAGGGGAGGGAAATAAATTAAAATTGTCGTGTTTTTAAATTTTGTCCTATAGTTTTATCATAGTTCCCATCAGTCTTCCAATGCTCAGCCCTCTAGCGTTTCTGGAAGTGGGCAATGTTAGTTTTATATAAATTTACACTTATAGGAAAGAGAAGTACATTAAAATGTTGGTGTTTTTAAATTTTTTCATATTGAACAAGTTTCCCAACTTGTTTTTATTTTTGTAAATAATCATATTCTCTAATTTTCACTTAAAATTAGAGAAGCTATCTCTCTTAGTTTTTAAATATTTTTGGGTTACATTTTCTACGCTTACAAGCGTTTCTAGAATATTATTTTGATTTACTTTACGCTATATCTTTCCATATTTTAAATTTAAACTTCGCGCGCTTCTTCCAGCAATGAAGGATTTGAGATAAGCGGCTAAATTCGGCCTAGCAGACGAAAACGCCGATTGTCTGGGCGAACAACTCAACCACGCGCCACGTGCAAGGAAAGTCACCGCACCGCTATTCTTTTATATTAAAATTGTGGAAACTATTAATTTTACGCTTTAGTTTATTAGATATTAGTGTTTGGAACATTTTTGAACTATAGAACAATGGAGAGTCTGGTACTTCGCGTATAATCGGGCTGGCCAGCCAAGTAGCTACAAAAGACATCGAATGGTAAGTCGTTTCTTGATAATTTTTCATTGCTGCGCTATTTTTAGTATTTATGTTTTTAGGCTCTTTTTTCCCTGTTGGAGCCCTGTGGAAAGATACAGTCCCTCTTAACTCCCCCACGTTTTTCTCGAGCTATCTCGAGTGGTCCTTCGGTATATTTTATTTTCTACAGAAGGCCTAACCTCACCACATATAGTTTTATCATATTGTCTTTCAGTCTTAAAAAGTTCAGCTCTCTAGCGTTTCTGGAAGTGGGCAGTGTTACTTTTACATAACTTTACATTTATAGGGGAAGGAAGTAATTTAGAATTTTGGGGTGTTTTAATTTTTTTTTTAAACTATATCATAGTTACTATCGCTCTTCCAAAGCTCAGCTCTCTAGCATGTCTGGAAGTAGGCAATGTTACTTTTACTTAACTTTACATTTATAGGGGATGGAAGTAAATTAGAATTTTGGGGTGTTTTAATTTTTTCTTATAGTTTTATCATAGTTCCTATCAGTCTGCCAAAGCTCAACTCTCTAGCATTTTTGGAAGTGGGCAATGCTACTTTTACATAACTTTAAATGTATAGGGGAGCGCAGTAAATTAAAATTTTGGGGGTTTTTGATTTTTTCCTATAGTTTTATCATAGTTCCTATCAGTCTGCCAAAGCTCAACTCTCTAGCATTTCTGGAAGTAGGCGATGCTACTTTTACATAACTTTAAATGTATAGGGGAGTAAATTAAAATTTTTCCAGGGGTTTGGTCATAATTTCTATCAGTCTGCCAAATTTCAGCTTTGTAGCATGTCTGGAAGTACAGTAGAATATTGATGATCTATACATGAGTGATTGAGTGGCAATTTCGACGTTTTTTGAAATTTCGTAACTACTTTACTACTTTATGGAGTTCTATGAACTTGGAGGGGTTCTTAACTTCATGGAGATCTACGACTGTGCAAAGTTTGAGATTTGTAGCTCAGTCTAAAGTAGAGTCTTAGGTAGGTCAAATATCGGCTGAAATGATTCAAGAAAAGATGGTTACGGCGCGCAAACTTAGCGAGGCACTGCCGTGCCCTCAGATGATTAATTTTCCTACTTGACATATTTCTACTGCTCCGAATGCTGGACCCCAGCATTAAAAATTGTATACCCAATTTCATAATTATTAACAATTTCTTAATCTAAAAAAAATAAAATTTCCTAAAAAAAATTTACTTAATTAAAATCAAGTTAAAATGCAATCACTTATACCAAAATAAAATAAAACATAAATATGAAAAAAATTTCTTAACCTGAGAAATTACGTTAAATAAATTCAAATTCAAATCCAAAAACAAAATAAAACCCCAACCCCAACTAGGGCGTTCCGGGCCTGGTTTTCGCGGACTGGCAATACCCACGACAATGCATAAACCAGCTTTCAAACATCAAGGATGTTTGTTGTAGATACTTTCGTCAATGTGGAAGCTACTTGTGGACATGGACAATGCATATGCTGTCTGCTTGTTGCTGTCGACTCGGAATGGTTGTGTTATTTGGTCGGTGCCGGCGGTTGATCACGTCTAAGGGTTGGTTTAGACTTCATTATTGCGTTTAAAGTTTTTCTATAAGCAGAGAAAAAACTTGAATTCTCAACTTACTGCTGCTTCCTGACTATTGTTCTTGATATTTTAGATCCATTGATTTTTTGCTTTAAGTTGTCTTATGTCTTAGCATTTTTGTTGGTTGTCTCTTTTTTCTCGTAACAACGGAATTGCTTATTTCGATATTTTTTTTCCTTTCCAAATATATTTAATTAACCATGAACTAGCTTATATCATGGTAAAACATATCTTGCTTTTATTATGTATTTATTTAACGATTTTAAAAATTGAAATGCTCATGGCAAACATTTGTCAAATAAATTTTTGTTGGTTGTAAATCTGCCTTTTGTTAAATCATGTAAATTTTTATAGTTCTCCTTGTTTGATTTGCTAATTTTTTAAGTAGTTTTTACTTGTGTCGATTGTAGATTTTTCATTTGCACCATTTTTTGTATTTTAATAATGTAGTTTTCTGTTTTCGGCAAAATAATTTCTTTGAGTTTAAGTTTTTTAACAATTTGCACTATTGTTATTATAATGTTAAGTGAGAAACAAAAATGAATTGTTTCTCTCCGTTTTGCCTTTGGTTTGAAATTTCATTGCATCAGGCATAAATATGTTTCATTAAATATTATTTCTTTTTAAGAAGTCTTCACTTTTTTATAATAATTAAACTAGTTTTGAGACATTTTTTTACTCTCAATTTTTTTTTGTAATTCTTATTCTTTTAAAATCTGATTTATTCTTATTTCAAACTTAATCAAAATATTTTTAAGATCCTTTCTTATCTTATAAGCTATAAATCTAGAAGCACTTCATTGTGGTAGGTAACCAAATAATTACCTTTCTAGGAGTACACAACATTCTATTCTCTGAATGCAACTTTCTGTTGGTTGCTTGTGTAGGCCTTAGCTCGTCCCAGGTGGTTGCACAATAAAGTCAACCCTAAAATTTAACAATATTTAAAATACCGAAAGTACATTTCTTCATGTATATCTCCAAAAATTTGCCTTGTTTTTGTTTTAAAGCAATTTGCTAATTGCTACTATTGCTATCATTACATTTTCCATTAAATTTTTTTTTAAATAAAATAGAAACATCTTTACAATATGTTGTTTTATTTAATTCTTCATAATATTTTTTATACAATAGATAAAATAAAATTTTAAAATGATATTAGTATGAATTTATATTTTATTTATATAATTTATATAAAGTATGAGTAATCAAACAAATTGCCACTAAAGTAAGCAATACGATACAAAATTCAACAATTGATTAGGTAAAAAATATATTTAAAAAGAATTTAAGATTATTATATGTATTAAAATTAAATAATTTTACCATATGTATTAAAATTAGATAGTTTTATTAAAATTTAAAAATATATTATATTTGACATATTGTACATGTTTTTTTTTTCTTGACACTTGAAAAGTCTAGTTTGTTTAAAAAATAAATACATATTTTAGCAATTTTAGAACATTATCAATGCAATGTTCTATTTTTCCTTTTCTTTAACCTTCTGTTACAAAATCTTAAAATTTACATTTATTATTTTATAATCTTTCCAGATAAAAATAGTTTTTTGTTTTTGTAATGAGTACTTTTTATACTCTACTCGTATGAGATGAACACTTGCAGCATTATTTGTTTATTCTATTGCCAGGACAAACCAATAATACTTTACAAACGGCTGCTCATTTGTCTGGTGACATCGGGTTGTGGATTAGGAAACTGTTCTGCTATTTGAGCGCCACCTTTTTTTGGTAATAAGTTGAAGTGAAGTTTTAAATAAATATTAAAAAGGAAATATATTTTATAATATTTACCAAGTGTTGTTTTAAGATAACTTCAACCTTTTTATAATTTAGTACCTTGAAAGAAATACACTTTAACTGAATTCAAAACTTTGTATTATCAACAAATTAGTTATGTATATTCCTACAATTGAAAATTGTTCATAAAAAAAAATCTAATCAACCTTGCTAAATCCGATACGTGGCCACATAGCGAGCGCATACAATATTAACTTTAATATTAATAACTATGAGGATATCAAAAATTATGGAGCGAAACCGCCTAATTAATTTAAAAAAAAATGGAAAAATATAAATATATATTTTATTTAAAAAAAGGGTGATTCCAGCTGAAAACTGCTACCACCGTCAAGGCCTTTGTGTCCCAAAGAGGATAAGGCAGGTTAGGGCTCCGCAAGGCATATTAGGGCATCTGCAGAATAAGGCAGCTATAGAGCAGGTCATTGTAGCTGAACAGGTACCGGAGGGAGAGTGAACGTCAAAGACATAAACTGTTGAGGAGGTCTCTGTTGAGGAGATCTATAAGAGGCAGGTTGTGATGATGACCACGAGGGCACTCTGATTGAGGAAGGGTCGAGAGAGAGCCGGACGAAAAACCCCTTTGTTTGGGGCAGCCAGAAATTCATCCATGAATTTCTCACTCAAAACTATCAATCGAGTCACAAAAGAAATGTCTGCATATAGTGCACACAGCAGCGAATCATTCGCTGTAAATATTTTAAGTTTTTTAACTATTTTTAAGCCATAAATTAATTTATGAAAAACAAACGGTTAAAATTTATAACCTTATTCCATTGAAAATTTTGAAGGCAAAGAATGAAAAGACGGCGCTGTCACTGGAAGTATGCCCGCAGAATAGTCTCGGGTATGGTGAAATCAAAACGAGCTTTTTCGAGAGACAAGAGGGACTGTTCACCGACAGTGATCTAAAAAGTAGTCAGTGAGAAAAATTTACTATTAAACAGAAGGGAATATGAATAACAATAGCAGGAATAATATATTGGATTCTTCCATTGAAAATCGAAGAGCGATTTCCATTTATTCTAGCAAGAAAACATATGACCGGACACAAAGGTTGGTTGGTGCAAACAGGCATTAACAGTCTAGTGCAAGCAGGCGTTAAAATATGTGCAACCGGCAGCTAATTCCTTGGTAAGTCAATTGATGCTGACCGAACGGGAATTTGCTGACGAGTTGCAATTTGAAATCAAAACAAAACAAAAGTTTCATAACCTCAGAAAAATAAAATAAATATTCTTTTATTTTTAAATAACTATCCTAAGATTTGGAGCATTTTTCTTACGTAAGTACTAAAGGGAAATAAAAATACTACACTACCTCTGTTCGAGGAAAAATTTAAAAAAATAATGAAATTATTTTTTTTTCTTTAAAAAAAAAACTTTATACAATAGATAAGGTTAATTTACCCAGAGAAATATTTAAGCCATTGGCATTTGTTCACAGTACTATGATATCTGCGCGTATCATACGTCCTTTCGGAGACAAAATTGGGGAAGGTCACTATTTGAAAAAGTCAATGTCGGTAGGGTCTAGGGTACTGTAAATAAAGCCAACTAGTTAGTAAAGGTACAAAAATTTTAAATTTAGGTAAACGATATGTCTAAGGAGTACTCAACACACAGGTATCTAACAAAATTC
The DNA here is from genome assembly GCA_963576565.1 of Aspidapion aeneum. Lineage (NCBI taxonomy): Eukaryota > Metazoa > Arthropoda > Insecta > Coleoptera > Brentidae > Aspidapion > Aspidapion aeneum. The sequence goes on from OY755038.1 coordinate 129,662,874, forward strand.
ATTAGCAGAAAGAAGATCACTACGAACCTTTTCAAATGCTCAAGCATTAGCAAAGCTACTATTATAAACCTAAAACTAAACATATAACACAAAAAAAAACAAGAAGGAAAGTGAAAGATATGAAAGAGCTATGTGGTGGGCCCCAATACCACATAGGATCCAGAAGAAGGAAGGTTATAGGCGGGCGAAGAGGATCAACTCCGCTGGCAACGCCTATGCCCCATAAGCAAGCGAGGTATCCTGTTAGGAAAATCCCCCGAAGTACTATGTACAAAAGAGTGCTCGCATCTGAGAGTCTGTAAAGTTCCAGAGGATGTCAGTCAGAGCCTATAGGCCAGATTCGAGGATGTTATTTGAATCCGGCAAAGTCGAAGTTGCAAAATTCCAGAAAGTTTTGGAAAGTTCTCCTACATCGACTCTGCACTCTGCGAAAGAACAAACCATCCGGTTCCCAACGTTCTCCCAGACCGATAAAGGTGAAAACAAATACAAAGGGAACTAGATTTAAAAAAAACTATATATATATATATATATATATATATATATATATAGTTTTTTATATATATATATATATATATATATATATATATATATATATATATATATATATATATATATATTGATAAAGGGTACTTAGCCACCTCAAAACAAAGTATATAAACTACGGTGTCACCTCATATATAACTTTAGTACCTCACTTTTTTGAGGTGACAACGTTTTTCAATAAAAATTTCAGGGACGATTCCCAACACACTCAGCAACCTGTGTGCAAAATTTTGTTCTGAGGTCACAAAATTGTATATATAGCTACTTTTTGGCCGTGTAGTTCACGTATCTAGCGTCGCTTTTACTGTAACTAAACGGTCCACTGAGTCACCTCGGTGGTATAGCACGTATTCTGCGTATTAAAACCGCGTCGCAGCGGCCTCAGAAATTTGGCAACATTGCAGATTAGATTTTAGACGCTACGGGTTTCTATGTTATATGTAATTTGTACCTGCTTTTTTAAGCCTTGGAATATCTAATAGAATTCACAGAAACGAGTGCCTGAGTCTGACATTTTAAGAGGGGCTTTTTATAGGATTATTATTGTATTTTTTATCTTATTGAAATAAGTTGACTAATTTTGCTAGTCTTCTTACATTTTTTTGCTTATTCTGGCTGGTAGTTTTTAACGGTTTTATTTAACTTGACTTGATTGATTTTGTAATATAATAAATTTTTGCGGCAGCTATTCAGATACTTACCTATGGGCAAAACTTGAAATTAGTTAAGTAGTTTAACCTTATAATATGACGTTTTTGGTGCAAAAGGTCCGAAGCTTGGCACAATTATAGAGCGATGCCTGCTCTCGCCGCTTTTTTAAAATGGCGCACAAATTCTCTTTTTTTTAAATAGCTTGGTTTTTGTACAAAGTTTGAAACAAAAATTATAGCCAACAAAATTTTATACGAAAATGCTAAACAGTGTTTTTTGTTAGACTAAAAACAAGGTTCGAGGTATGATATTAACCATTTTTTCATTTTGGAATTTGTCCAATTTGTTTTTTTGGTGGCCTTTAAATTAAAAGTTACTCATTTTTGAGAATGATTGAAATAACATAAAATAAAGATAGATAAATATTCTACAAAAATTATTAATCAGTTGCATGGGTAATATTCTTGGTAAGATACAAACCATAAAGTTTTGGGTCTACCCACATATATATATTTCTATATTATATGCAAAATAAACTGAAATAATTAAGTTTTATCTAATTTTCTAAAAAGTAAGTACCTAAGACTTCATGGGCTATTTTGAAAAAAACCTGTATTATTTTTATAGGTTTCGTTTATTAGGTTCGCGCGCCGTAATCCATCTTTTCTTGAAACATTTCAGCTGATATTTGACCTATCTAAAACTCTACTTCGGAATGAGCTACGAATCTCAAAATGCACAGTCGTAGATCTTCATGGAGTTAACAACTCTTTAAAGTTTCATTGAATTCCATAAAGTACTAAAGTAGTTACGAAATTTCAAAAAACGTCGAAATTGCCACTCACTCACTCACTCACTCATGTATATATCATCAATATTCTACTGTACTTCTAGACATGCTACAAAGCTGAAATTTGGCAGACTTATAGAAATTATGACCAAACCCTTGGAAAAAATCAAAAAACCCCAAAATTCTAATTTACTCCCCTCCCCCATACATGTAAAGTTATGTAAAAGTAACATTGCCCACTTCCAGACTGATAGAAACTATGATAAAGCTATAGAAAAAAATTAAAAACCTCAAAATTATAATTTACTTTCCTCCCCTATAAATGTAAAGTAATGTAAAAGTAACATTGCCCACTTCCGGACACGCTAGAGAGCTGAGTTTTGGAAGGCCGATAGTAACTTTGATAAGACTATAGAAAAAAATTAAAACACCCCAAAATTCTAATTTACTTCCCTCCCCTATAAATGTAAAAGTGTGTAAAAGTAACATTGCCCACTTCCAGACAGCTCGAGAGCTAAGCATTGGAAGGCTGATAGGAACTATGATAAAACTATAAAAGAAAATTAAAAAACCCCAAAGTATAATTAACTTCCCTCCCCTATAAATGTAAAGTTATGTAAATTAGCATTGTCCACTTCTAGAAAAGCTAGAAAGTTGAGCTTTCGAAGACTATAGCAAAAAATTTAAAAACACTAAAATTTTAATTTACATTCCTCCCCTATAAATGTAAAGTTATGTAAAATTACCTTTGCCTACTTCCAGGGACACTAGAGAGCTGAGCTTTAGTAGGCTGATAAGAACTATGATAAAACCATAGGAAAATATAAAAAACCTCAACATTTTTAATATGCATTTCAAAAGTTTTGAACAATATCCCGCATACTTTACTACTTTAAAACTTAAATATTATCCAAATCCTTTAAACAAGCAGTAATCATTTAAAAAAAGGTATGTTGAAAATATGAGATATACTTTTTGTATCTCTTTTTTGATCCGGAACACACATTTTAATATGAATGTTTCATATAACGTCCTATAAAATTTTTAAAAAGCAGAAGGATCTTTTAACAATAATTCTGCATATTTGCAACCAATTTCTTGCATGAAGTACAAAAGCGCTAAAATTGAAAAAACAACTTTTTCAAAAAAATTTACAAGAAAAAGCACATTTCAAATATTGATCGAAGAAGTCTTTTACATTTCAGTGTATGCAAGTAAAATAAATGGATCCATGACGAATCTGATACCTTCCTAGCTAGCCTATTAGCACACTTTAAGTGAAGCCATGATATATCAGCCCTGAAAACAGTTTTTTGTAAATAACTCAGAAACTGAAGCTCCTATGAAATTTTTGATTATTACACAAATTATTAAGCAAAATGTAGCCTACTATAAACCGCATATTGATACGACGCTCCATTAGAAAGTTTTTAAATTTTTTAATTGTCAAAAAACTATCTAGCATTAATGGATTTTGACCAAAAACTAAACAGCTCTTTAGAGTGGCGAACACTATTTTATCTGAAAATTATATGAAAATCAGTTCAGCGGTTTGGGAGCTATCGCGTTACGGACAGAAATAATATACACATACACACACACATACACACCCACACACACACACCTATGCACACACACACACACACACACAGACAGACATCACGACGATATTGCTAAGATAGGTCAAAATACACCCAAATATATTTTCGGCGTTATCTCAAAATTTTTTTTCGTCGAAAATAATACCTTGTCTAGCCATTGCTTTGCGGGCTAGGAAGGTAAAAATACTTAAATATGGATAAAAATGATTTTCATGTGTCAAATTACGTATGTTTTGCTTTACATCATAATAGCACCCATTAAAAAAAAATTGAATATTTCAAAGAAATGAATCCGGTTTTACCCTTTTACTTAGAAGTATGAATGGGCCTACCCAGAGGGGGGAGGGTCTCGGGGGCCAGGCCCCTCCATGCCTAAGATTTTTTTAGAGATTTTCCACATATTTCCTGAATAAAAAATTAAAGAGTATAAAATTCGCCATCATGAGGCTTCGGGCCCACCCCAGAGGCCTCGCGTCCCCCCCAAGAACTATCCCTGGATGCGCCACTGGAGTAGGTAGGTACTACAAGCTTGACATACCAAAGTTGAATTTAAAAGTAAGTCGTCGATCAGCTGTCATCGTTTAATGTAAAATTGTCACAATATTGCTTCGTACTATTACTGCCTGGCAAACGCGAATTTTGACCTAAATTTAGGGGGAGGTAATGGGCGACGGAAAAAATATTTGTGCATTTATTTTTTTAGAGGGGGGAATTACCCCGCTATCCATCTCAAATTCGCGCTTTCTGCATTGCTTTACTCCAATAAGTCCCTAATGTATTTTGTGTCAAATTTAAACATGACTTGTACAGGTTGGGCCAATTTCGATGTTTTTATGGGATTTTAGGTATTTCTAGCAGAGATAGATAAAAGCAAGTGGACTGAGCTTGATTTTCGTGACGTTTTCAAATATCAAAGCCGGTTTTTAATACATATGGCCGCGTTTGAACTACGAGGGGTTTAACTTTTTAATTTACGAAAATTTAAATTTAACACGCTATAAAGCTGAAATTTGGCATACTGATAGAAATTATGACCAAACCATTGGAAAAAATCAAAAAACCCGGAAATTCTAATTCACTCCTCTCCCCCATACATGTAAAGTTATGTAAAAGTAACACTGCCCACTTCCCGAGGCGCTAGAGAGCGGAGCTATGTCAGACTGATAGGAAATATGACAAAACTATAAGAAAAAACTTAAAAACCCCAAAATTGTAATTTACTTCCCTACCCTATAAATGTAAAATTATGTAAAAGTAACATTGCCCACTTCCAGATACGCTAGAGAGCTGAGCTTCGGAAGGCCGATAGGAACTATGATAAAACTATAAAATAAAATTAAAAAACCCCAAATTATAATTAACTTTCCTCCCCTTTAAATGTAAAGTTATGTAAAAGTAACATTCTCCTCTTCCGGAAACGCTAGAGAGCTGAGCTTTGGAAGACTGATAGGAACTATGATAAAACTAAGTATAGTAAAAAATTTAAAAGCACCAAAATTTTAATTTACTTTCCTCCCCTATAAATGTAAAATTAGTATTGCCTATTTCGAGGAACACTAGAGAGCTGAGCTTTAGAAGGCTGATAGGAACTATGATAAAACCATAGGAAAATATAAAAAAAAGCTCAAAATTTTTAAAAAGGCATTGCAAAACTTTTGAATAATATTCCTCACATTTTACTACTTTAAAATTTAAATATTATTCAAATCCTTTAAAAAAGGAGTGTACGCGAGAGTGGTGTTCCGTTAAAAGAATTGAGATAAAAGTAAAGCCAAGTTCTCCAATACAAGTTTTAAAATGAAAGATTCTTTTGTAAACTTGGCTATTACGGCTGCAAATGACTCTTAGGCACAGTGCTAAATTGAACATAAAGATATTATAATTTTGATATGACTTGGAAATTAAATAATAAAGAATGTCAAAGCTGCAAATTGACAGTTGGTCTCTCCTCAGTAAACACCATATTTCCTATTTCTTTTTCAGATACCGACATGATCATTTCATTTCATGTTTATGCTCGGGCTGAATGAGGCGTAATGAGGCCGAAACGCTTCCCCGAGATACCTTTACCTCTGAGGACTTGCCCGTAAAACTTTTTTGTTAAGACATTTTACCTCGTGAAATTCCTTCAAATTTAAAAAAATCCAGGGCTTAGGCTGTCTTTTGGGAGCCGAAACACGTCCCCATGCTACATTACCTCTGAGGATTCGCCCGTGAAACTTGTTTGATAAAGAATGTCATTTACAAAATCTGACATCACGTCAACATTTGAGCCTTGTGATTGCTGGTGGTTATTATTAGATTAATAATATTCGCGTTGTACTGTGGCGTGGGCAAACACATCATTCCTGTATATGGTTTTCCTGTTTTAAACGGCTTAACTAATTATCACAATTTCTTTTTTATTAATTTTTTTGTTACGGATAAATATTTTTTTTTTAAATTCTGTCATATCAATCATGACATAATCATTGCAAACCCAAAAATATATAAATTAAGATAATGTATTAATTTTTTTTGCATTCCATAGAGTGTATTTTTGACAATTTCCTTTTAATGTTTATCGGATCTATGTGTAGAATTTTTGACAGTAAGTAAACCATTTTTCAACAAAAATTGTATTTAGGACTTTCAAGCTATGCAACTTTTCTAAGATCACAAAACCTCAAAATGTGTTTTCCAAAAAAAAATCACAGCAAGTTTTTCTATAATGAAAGTATAAATGTTCGGTTTTTTATTTAAAGACAGTACGATGTCACCATTAATATTTTCTTACAAACTTTTGCAACCTTTTAAAGTTGTTATATTTTCTAAAGTGTCCCTAAATAAAAGTAAAACGTTGTTACCTTATATTTAATTTATTAATTTAAGTTATTAAGGTAGAACTATAAGATAAGTACCTGTAGAATTATTAGATAAATAGTTAAGATATAATAGGTAACAAAACTATTCTTCCGAATCGGCTGAAGACAAATCATCATCATAATCGTGACATACCTTCAAATCTTTCATATGCCAAACACCGGCATTGGTATTGTCTGGATTCTTTAGTTGATAAGCCAGAGGAGAAAGTTTTTTGTGAACAATAGATAAGATATATCTTGGAGCTAATTTAGCTGAAAACTTATTTACAGCATTAGATAAGAATTTATTACGTCTCAACACTCTATCACCAACTTTAAATTGAATATCACGCTTCCTTAGATTATAAGCTTTAGCGTTTCTTTCATGAGAGATATGAAGTTTTTGTTTAACTTCTATAAATATTTCCTTAAGTTCTTCAAAAGATTTTGCATAGGTATTTTTATCTCCTGGAGAGATTTCAATAGTAGGATCATTAGGAATATTACCAAAGTAATTTCTACAAAGAGGTACATGATGTCCAAAAGCTAAGAAGGTTGGACGATAACCAGTAACTTGATGTCTAGCCGTATTATAGGCCTGTCGAACTGCTGGTATGTGTACATCCCAATCAGTATGTTCATTTACGAAACATCTTAAAGTATTTCCTATAGTCTGATTATTTCTTTCTATAGGATTTACTTGAGGAGAGTAAACAGCAGTATACCAGAGTTTAACCTGATATTTCTTACAGACATTTTTAAAAACATTACCGGCCAGATTAGAGCCGTTATCGCAAATTAAAATTCGGGGAACTCCAAACATAAGAAAAACATCTTCTCCAAGAGTTCTGGTAATATTAGGAGCTTTAGCTGACCTCAGAGGAAAAATTAAAAGATATTTAGTAAAGAAGTCACTAATAACTAAAATCCAAACGAAACCTTTTCGAGCGTGGTACTGGACCTATTAGATCTACACAAATTAATTGGAAAGGAAAGTTAATAGTTTTTTCTCTGCCCATAAGACCCATTTGAGTAGTATTACTAATCTTATTTGCACCACATTTCAGGCATTTTCTGACATATTTGAGGACATCTCTCCTCATCTGTGGCCAATAATAATATTCTTGCACACGATGGATAGTCTTAAAAAAACCAAAGTGACCAGAAGTAGGATTGTCATGACAAGAAGAAATCACCTCTTGCCTTTGGGGTTTAGGGACTAATATTTTCCATTCACGAAAATTATAGACCAAAGGTAATTATGAAGGAACGAACTTATAAACTTTATTATCTTCAACTTTCCATTGTGGATAGTTTTCAGGAAATTTTAAGATGTTTTCGCGCATGGAAAGGTACCAATTATCTAAAGCTTGAAAATCTACATCAATGATAGATACTTGAGGAAAAACTCGAGAGAGAGAAGGTAAGTGGTTGACATTAGATGATGTCAGAGGTAAAATGGAAGCAGGTGGATTTTCTACATCCAAATCGTTAGTTTCAGCATGAGGTATACGACTGAGTGCATCAGGTACAACATTATGAGCTCCTTTTCTGTGGACCAAATCAAAAGAAAACTGTCGGAAACGTATGGACAATCTGGCAAGACGACCAGAAGGATTTTTGAGTGAATTGAGCCAAAGTAGAGAATAATGATCAGTTATCACGGTAAATTTAGTTCCTTCTACATAGCAACGATAATGTTCCAAAGAGAAAATTACACTCAAAAGTTCACGTTCTGTGACACTATAGTTTCGCTCAGTCCTAGACAAACCACGAGATGCATAGGCAATGACCTTTTCTTCGCCGTCCAAAACTTGGGTGAGTACACCGCCAAGGCCGCGATCACTGGCATCACATTGGATTGTAAAAGACTGATTAAAATCAGGCTGTGACAAGATAGGTGCAGAAACTAATAATTCCTTAATTTTTATAAAAGCAGATTCGGCCTCATCAGACCAAGAAATAGGTTGTTTTTTGAGCTTTCTTCCTTTCAGCAGGTCATTAAGAGGACTAACTAAGGCAGAGAAATCTTTAATGAAGCGCCTATACCAACTACACATGGCTACAAATCTTTTTACTTCGGTAGTGTTATTTGGTCGGGGATAATTCACCATAGCCTCCACTAAAGAATTTTTTTGTACTAAAAAACCACAATATACCAAAGATCTTTTAAAGTATTCACATTTCTCAAAATTTACTGTAATTTAATTTATTTTTAATTAATAATTATTAATTTATCTCGGACAAGATGTAAGAGTCGAATATGCTCGGAAAATGTGCTTGAAATTACTATAATATCGTCACGATAGCAAAAGATATTTGGTTCATACTTCGGACCAAAGATTGAATCAACTAATTTTTGTTGCGTCTGCGCAGAGTTACAAAGGCCAACAAGAACCACTTTAAATTGAAAATTACCTCGTCCGAGAACAGTAAAAGCAGTTTTTTCTTTGCTTCCCTCATCCAGAGGAATTTGCCAAAAAGCTTTACGCAAATCAATTGAAGATATGTATGAAGCACCTCGAAGATTATAAAGAATTCTATCAATGCGTTGAAGCGGATATGGATCTTTTTGAAGGCATTCGTTCAAATGACGCCCGTCGAAACAAAAGCGATGTGCATTGTTCTTCTTCTTTACCAAAAGAACAGGAGATGACCAAGGACTCTGTGATTCTTCAATCACATAGAGTTCCAACATAGAATCTCATTCATCATTAAGAATTTTTTGCATATACGGAGACATAAAGTAAGGTCGCTTACGAAAAGGCTTGGCATCGCCAGTATCTAATGTCAATTTAATCTTATCTGTTCTACCAATACCATTAGAACTGTCAATTTCCTTCAAAGATTCAATAACTGATAACGCTAATTTTTTATCAGAGGGAGATAAGTCATCAATCGAAAAACAGTAGCTAGTCGAGGACAACAGAGGACTGATTTGAGAAAAGGCAGAAAGAATAGTAGGAATAGATATGTTATCTGATTTAATAAACCAACTATTATTAGAAAAATTCATAACTATGTTAAACTTCTGGGGAAAGTCAATACCAAAAATAAAACTATGAGTGATAGAAGGTACAACAAAAGCTTTAAAAATTTTACAAACATCATTGATGCAAACAGGTAAGTCCACTATCCCTTGAACTTCAGTATAGGAACCATCAGCAGTACTGATTTTTTTGTCCAAGGCAGGGAGAAATTTTAAAGTTAAATTGTTTCAGGAGTTGTAAGCCGTCACCGCCTACTACAGAAGAGTTTGCTCCAGAATGGTCAAATATTTTGACAGAGATATAAAGGCTATTATCTAATGGTTTATTTACAAAGAATGGTAGTAATTATTGTTTTCCAGGAATGGGCTGTACATAAAATTTTTTAATAAAAGATAACCAGCTTTTCCAGTCTTCATTATTTCTAGAATAAATGGGCTATGTGATCTTGTTAGAAATGCGGTGTAAACCTCGACCACAGTAAGATACACCTTTATTTAGTTTTTTGCACAATTGAGACAGTTGGTCACCTTAAAACCAGATTCACCACAACGAAAACAGGAGGTTGTCCTAGCTTTAGTACAGGAGTTATAACTGTGACCAGATTGTTACAATTATAGCAAACAGCTTTAGATTTTTGACTAGAACCATTAGATTGTCTTAAAGTAGGGTTAGAATCCGACTAAACATTCCCAGAGGTAGGTGTTGCTATTTTGAGGTTGGTAGAGCAGCGGGACTGTAAGCGCTGGCCGTTTTATAAAATCTGGGTGCAAAAATCCTTAAAAGGACGATGTAAAAATACTAATTTCTCCGAGCCACACAAAGACAATATAGAGGATTGGCACTCACCTTTTCAGCTGTTTCCGTCGTCCAGAGGAGCTCCTCTCGCTGGCCCAGTCGTTGCAGTCGATCCACACTAGAATCACTTGTTTGTGTAATGGTTTAGTTTGATTTTCTAAGAATTTTATTGGATGTTTTGGTTAATAGAATTTATCACCATGCTGCGTGGTGATCTCGATAAAATACGACAGACGAATCTTTTTTGGTTACGCCTTTTTGCGCAGATTCATTTTTCGTAGATGACGCTGGCGTTTTGCTTGTGCCAATCAAATTGAAATTGTGTGGGTTTTCCGAATACGGGAATTTGGCGCAAAATTTGAATTTAAAATTAAAGTTGCACGAACAGTGAACATGTCCTAGAGGTAGGATTAGAAGAAACCGTCTGGGTATTATTTCTAAAATAAGAAGTGTGGTTTGCTCTATTATTAGGCTTGGGCCTAGAATTAAAATTATTTTGTCGAAAGCTAGGGTTAGTAGAATTAAAGTTAGTTGAACGAAAATTAGAATTACTAAAAATAGGGGAAATCTACACACAGGTTTTCTTTGAAGTAGGTAAGAAGTTTCTTCAAGTTTGCGGCATAAGTTAATTAAATGTTCCACTGTGGGTATATCCTCAAGAGCTAATTTAGCGATATGCTCAGGTAACAAATTTTTCCTAAGATATTTGACTTTTGTTACTTCGGCTGGTTTTGCAGTTAAGCGACTAAATAGGTTTTCCATACAGGCAACGTACATAATTATTGATTCATTCTTTTTTTGTCTCCGATATTTTATCTCATCCCAAATATCATCATCCGGACAAGGTGGCAAGAAATCTTTTCTCAACCGAGCAACTAAAGAGTCCCAATCGGTAACTGAATTTTTAATGCTTCGGTACCAAGAAAAAGCATCTCCGACAAAAAGTTGACAACTTGACTCAAATAATTCTTGTTTAGAAACTTTGCGCGCTAAAGCCAGTTCAGTAATTCTTTCGAGAAAATAAAACAATCTCTTTGGATCCCCATTAAATTTAATCCCCCACTCTGACAGTGGAATGCGATAGGAACATGTAGCAGCAGGTGCTGTAACATTAATGACTGGTGCCAAAGTTGAAAAGTAGAGTTAGGAGAGGTAGATAGACCTTGGGTTACTTTATCAAATAATTCAGACTCATACTGCAAAGCATTGACATAAGCTTCGTCCTTGAAGGTTATGACTTCATCTTTGTATTCAGTTTCAGGTATGGGAAGCCTCCTAACTCGATACTGAACATGAGTTAGTCTGGACTTGCAACGTAAAAAAAGATAGTCATTGTCTGACCCTTCAAATTCAGAAATATTTAATTTAAGATCGTTTAAAGTTCGTTCAATTTCAATTTTTTCTTTATTAAAATCAAAAGTATATTGAGATAAGTTCTACCAATGAGGTTTTTGAAGCTCGTTCCTTAGCCAGCAAGCGACTAAGAATTTTTCTCTTGTCATTTATATTACGAGTGCTCCTGACTTCTCGGATTGCCAATTTATAATTCAATTCATCAATAAGTAAGTGACTTACTGTAAAATTGATAGCAGCAAAAGTCATTTTTAGTTTATAGATGCAGAAACAAAATTATAAAATATTTGAAGAATTAAATTTTTATCAAAAAAGATAAAAAAATTACTAGGGGATATCAAATATGCAAGGGCTTTGAGTTATTTGAAAAAAAAATGAAATATATTGTAAAAAAAAATAAGGATTTTTTTTTAAAAGTGGCAACACTGTAAAAAAATTCACCCAAGTTGTAACAGCAAGTAGGTAATAAACAAAATTAAATTTGCAAAAACAAAAACTTTGGGTGTTTGGTATATCTGATGATCAAAAATTTAAGGGAATACCTGTGGGTAATTGTGTAACAAAAAACAAAAAAATTAAAAAAATTATTGAGCAAAAAAGACCCCAATAAAATTTTTGTGTAAGGACCCTGTCAAAAAATGTGTAAGAACCCTTACCTTATACAATAGTCAGCAATCTAGATTTTCTCATAAAGAACAATACAAGTAGACCCCCTGTATAAATAATTAGGTAGGTAGGAACCTATATGTAACTTAGTAAGTACCTACTACAATATTCACTCATTTCAAAAAAAATTGTCTTAAATGGGCAGGTATGTAAAATAAAAAATGATCCTATCCAGCACTATTGTTTTCCCGAGTTTTCTTTAAAACAAAACAAAAGGTTAGGTAAGCAATAAAAGGACATACGCACCACTCAAGTTACACCTAAAGAGAGGTAGGTAGTTATTTCCTAAAAAAAAATTGCTCCTCAAAAAAAATATGCACCAAATGTGTGCAACCGCCTGGCAGGTCTCCAGGTATATTTGCACCCCTGGCTGAACGGCCAAATAACAAATAAAAAGGTAGAAAACACCTGTTTTGGTTAAAATCCAAACTGTGTGCCAATAGTGCACTGATAAAATACAAGCCAGCTATTTTTAACTTAAATTGTGGATATTTTTGAATAAATATTATTATCATATAAATACCTGTGTATTACTAAAAAATTAATAACCTACTAAGATTTCATGTTGACTATTGCCGGGGAAATAGTTTTTTATGTATTTGTACTTTCTTTCAAGGTATTCAGGTAGAGACAAAAATTAAGAAAAAGGTATGAAAAGATATAGCAAAAAAATCTCGAGCCCTCAGGTTCTGGTGCCATTTAATTGTGCAGCATTATTTGTTTATTCTGTTCCCAGGACAAACCAATAATACTTTATAAAGTGCGTACGGCTGCTCATTTGTCTGGTGACATTGGGTTGTAAATTAGGAAACTCTTCTGCTATTTGAGAGTTGAAGTGAAGTTTTTAATAAATGTTAAAAAAGGAAATATATTTATTAATATTTACCAAGTGTTGTTTTAAGATAACTTCAACCTTTTTATAATTTAGTACTTTGAAAGAAATACACTTTAACTGAATTCAAAACTTTGTATTATCAACAAATTAGTTATGTACATTCCTACAATTGAAAATTGTTCATAAAAAAAATCTAATCAACCTTGCTTTATCTGATACGTGGCCACATAGCGAGCGCATACAATATTAACTTTAATATTAATAACTATGAGGAAATCAAAAATTATGGAGCGAAACCTCCTAATTAATTTAAAAAAACGGGAAAAATATAAATGTATCTTTTATATAAAAAAGGAGTGATCCCAACTGAAAACTGCTACCACCATCAAGGCCTTTGTGTCCCAAAGAGAATAAGGCAGGTTAGGGCTCCGCAAGGCATATTAGGGCATCTGCAGAATAAGGCAGCCATAGAGCAGGTCATTGTAGCTGAACAGGTACCGGAGGGAGAGTGAACATCAAAGACACAAACTGTTGAGGAGGTCTCTGTTGAGGAGATCTATAAGAGGCAGGTTGTGACGACGACCACGAGGGCACCCTGATTGAGGAAGGGTAGAGAGAGAGCCGGACGAAAAACCCCTTTGTTTGGGGCAGCCAGAAATTCATCCATGAATGTCTGCACATAGTGCACACAGCAGCGAATCATTCGCTGTAAATATTTTAAGTTTTTAAACTATTTTTAAGACATAAATTAATTTATGAAAAACGAACGGTTAAAATTTATAACCTTATTCCATTGAAAATTTTGAAGGCAAAGAATGAAAAGAAGGTGCTGTCACTGGAAGTATGCCCACAGAATAGTCTCGGGTATGGTCAAATCAAAACGAGCTTTTTCGAGAGACAAGAGGGACTGTTCACCGACCGTGATCTAAAAAGTAAACAGTGAGAAAAATTTACTATTAACCAGAAGGGAATATGAATAACAATAGCAGGAATAATATATTGGATTCTTCCATTGAAAATCGAAGAGCGATTTCCATTTATTCTAGCAGGAAAACATATGACCAGACACAAAAGTTGGTGGGTGCAAATAGGCATTAACAGTCTAGTGCAAGCAGGCGTTAAAATATGTGCAACCGGCAGCAAATTCCTTGGTAAGTCAATTGATGCTGACCGAACGGGAATTTGCTGACGCGTTGCAATTTGAAATCAAAACAAAACAAAAGGTTCATAACCTTAGAAAAATAAAATAAATATTCTTTTATTTTTAAATAACTATCCTAAGATTTGGAGCATTTTTCTTACGTAAGTACTAAAGGGAAATAAAAATGCTACACCCTACATGTCTGAGCAAAATATATAGGTATGTTCTCTACGCTTTCTGTAAGTGCTCTAAACTCTCTTAAATCGAAGCTTTCTAAGATCTGTACAAACTTATACTCTAATATTTTTTAACGTTTGTAAGCGCTCTATACTCTAATTTTTTCAAGATCTGTAAACACTCTAATCCTTCTACGGTCTGTGCTCTCATTCACTTTTTATTATTAGTGTTTTGTGGTATCTCTTTAGGTATTTGTTCATATTTGGGCCCAGAATCCGACTTAAATAGATAAAGGAACCAACACTTAGTGATTCCAAGGGTTGTGAAATATGAAAAATTTGCAACGTTAGCTAATCATATTAGCACAGTTAAACTCTTTCTGGGTATAAGTATATAAACTGGTTAAAAATTAAAGTGAGCCAACCAATTTTTTGGACATTTTTAAAGTAAATTTATTCCTAAACGAAACGGTCAATAGCACATATAAATATAGATAGCTTCACAGGTTGGCTACAACGCAGGTGTAACAAAAGAACGAAAGTTAGCACGGCTCTCATTTGCCGTACGATTTTTTTCAAAAAAATTTTAATGACACAAAATGATAGTCAGCTAAAGCCAAAAAAAGTTATTTCTCAGTTTTTTCATTTCTCTTTAGTTTCCGAGATATGATTTTTTTTTACAAAAAATGTTTTTCTGATTTTTAGTTTGACGTTTCTACCCGGTTTGACCTATAGCCACCAAATTTACTGTGAGGTAACCCAAATATTGACATTTTCGAACCCTGTACCCTAGATGACCACTGCGCACAATCAGGGGCGTGCAAACATAATGTTTCATAAATTCTCATTTTTATGACTAATCCTGTTGTAAGTGATCTAATATCAACTCTAGGTAAGTGTAAATGTCACCATTGGCGTCAGGATGATTTTTTGTAAAAATGCCAGTTTCGCAAAGTCCATGGATTCCCACGAATTTTCTCACTCCACTACAGATGATTTTGCTGCTGCCTCAGTAAAAATCGTAAAGCAGATATTATTAATGCCCTCTGATTAAGGTTGTAATATCTCACAAACGAAAGATTTAAGAGTTGAAAAAAAATTAAATGTAAAATGCCTTGCCCAGAAATGTTATGTTTTCGTTGTGCTTGTTGTCTTGGGCATTTTAAACAATATTTCTTAGATTTTTTTAAACTTGGAGATAAAATCATGGACACGTCAATTTTGAAATAGGAAGAGGAGTCACCTAAAAATACTATATTGTACAGAGTGTCCTCAATAAGACATATGCATGCATATTTCTTTACTTATACTGCATCTAAAAACTAATTATACCAATTTCTTAAAAAAAGGAATTTAATGTGAAGGCTTTTTGGATAAAAGTTATTTATTTTTTGCTTGCATTTTGCTATTCTCTACATACAAAATTAGGTTATGTATTAAAGATCATTTTAAAAAAATGACATAAGGGCAAAATTTATGTTAAAATAAGACCTATTAATATTATTTTTATCGGTCAAGATGTAAGAGTTAATATTATTAAAACATACAAAAAAACGACAATTTTACGAATTTTGACCGTTTATATCTCAAAAACTGTACATAGAAAAACTGAACTTTACTTACATTTTTTTGTTACAATATAGGCCTGTGTAAACTCGTACGTGGTCCTTTAATAACCCACTTAACCCCTTCAAACACAAAAATCTGTCAAAATGTTATTTTTGAAAAATTTTCGGGCACCTTTCCTAAGTTAAAAATACGAAAACGGCAAGTTCGTAAAAGTTTTGGTTCAAAATTTGACTTTCGAAGATTTACCCTCCCCCCAGTCCTATTAACTAAAGTAACTGTAATCGCTACCATAATTCACTTGGCTTTTACAGGCCTTAAAATTTGTTTATATCAATTCGATTAAAATTCTTTATTTTAAAATTTTTTTGAACGAAGCTTTTCCTAATTTTTACGCGTCCGCCATCTTAATTTATGAGCCATGTTAATTTAATGAGTTAATCAAATTTATGTTAAAAAACTATCAATCAAATTTTTAGTCAACTAAACACTTTTTATTTAATAAAAATTCGTTAATAAACAAACAAGTTTTATATTTAAGATGTGTAGTTTAATTTCTTTTACTTAGGTCGTATGTAGGCACTTTATTTTTAATATTAAAAATCTCAAAAAGGCGCAAGAACGCGCAGCCATTTTTTTTTTTCATTTTGTTAAGAAACATTCAATTTACAAAAAAGTGACAATAGTTTTGCTTAACAAAATTTTATCACACACTAAATTATATTTTTTATATTTCTTTAAGGTAAATTCTAATAATAATTGACTTCTTAGTTTAAAAAATATCATTACTCTATGACAACCTACAGCTAGATATTGGTATTTAGTGTTTTTTGGGTAAATTACTTTTTGTGCTCGATGTCTCCATCGTAAAAAAATATTTAGTTTTAAATATTACACTTCATATAAATAGAGAAAGTAATACATAATTATTCAATAATTTGTATGTAATTATCATAAACATTAAACAGACGCTTTTTAAAGTGTCAAACACACGTCATACTAAAAAACAAGTGAAAATACTCTGTTGCATTTTCAGCGCCCACTAGTTTGCTACATAATTTGAGTTCCAGATATTGTATATGTCTATTTGTGTTTTTTTAGTTTCTTCCAGTTTAACACCCGATTGGCCCCTTTGTGCGGCTGCCCTACCTCTATAAAATAGCTTTTTAAGTAAAATTACTTTAGTGAAACATAAATAGTGTTAAGAAAAAAAAATCGAATTTTTTTTAATTAACTGTTTTTGTACGCCTATGCACTGTCAAAGACAGACTAATATACATCAATTAGGGCCGGTTTATCAATGGAGGGTTACCCCTCGAGTTAGAGATAGTCCTTGGTTAAAGTTGTCAAAAGTGTTTATCCATCCAAGGTTAAATGCAAACTCGAGGGTTAACCCTAGGCTAACTTGACCCGCGCTCGAACGGCAGGGTAGTGTATTTAGCTCTGGGTTAACGTCAAAATTTCCAATTATTTGGAAGTGTTTTTTTTATTTTGGTTGATTTTTCTCAAAAGCATAATATTCAACTTGTGTACTTCAATTTTAGTGTTAAATTACTCCGAAATTTTTAAAAAACCAGCGGTGATACTTTTTATGGTGTGGGGCTGAGATGATGGAATTCCCCACAGACATGAAGATTTTTGCAATGGGAGCAATTTACCAAGCAAACCAAAAATAAATATTCTGTTTTCTATGAGCAAGATCATGTTTAATAGAAAAGCACCCAATAAATATCCCACCTGCCAAGAGAGCTATACCTAATATGTGTAGGTACCGAGCCACAATATAGACCCACTGGCGGTCGCAGCGGAAGGGCTGGCCCACTCACATATGAATCTTCATCAAAATATGTGTACCAGTTTTATTATGATTACTAATTTATGTATATAATTTTAAAAATTTTAATATGTATTTAAAAATGCAAAATAAAAAGTGAATGTATATTTTAAACACTGAGTTTTTTTAATTTTTATTTGGTGGCCCTTGAAAAATGACTATTAAGTTCTTTTGTTATACAACAGTATTCTAGGAATCAGAAATAATCAACAATTAAGTTTATATATATTATAGTACGTAACATCAAAATAAAACACTTATATTATTGCAACATGCTAGAGCACTTTTATAATTAAAAAAATATGCTACAGAATAAATATAATATATCACATCAAGGTTTCTAAATACTCTCTGGTCACCCAGAATGCCTCTGCTTGCTCTGCACAGGGTGGTGTTTGTAAATCAGTCATTCCGGGGTAACAGTCTGATGTGTCAGAAACTAGTACCATTATTTCTTGTTGATGTGCCTTGTTGATATTTCTTTATTAAAATGTAGAAGTTTGTTGGTTTCCTTGTAAAGACATGACCTGTAACAAAAATAAAATAGGTGTAGTAGTTTAAAAATAAACTTTAAAAATGCAGAATTATGATCTAATACCAAAGACATTAATCCAATTGCTTTTAACTTTTTTTTATCTCTTAAATTATCCAGCTTTAATAGGTAGATAGGTACCTATAGATGCATTTTTATTTTAGACTATAATTAGTAGTTAAGTACAACAGAAACAATTTACAAAGTTGGAACTACATGCTAATTTTTATGTAGCTAAATAATTTTCATCATACATATAGTAGATACTTACTGGTTAGAGTACAATAACTGAAGAAACTGAATAAGTCTTTTCCAAATAATATGTTTTAACAAAACACCCGAAACCAACAATACAAAAAACATATGATTATAACCACAAAATGTCAAAAATTCCACAGACTATTAAATGAGAAGGCAAAACTTAGATGGTCGATTGTTACCAGCATTGCCAACCTGCGAGTTTCGGAGCTCTGGGTTAAAATCGCGTGGATAAACACTTTTCTCTTTAACTCGAGGGTTACCCCAAGGTTAGAGTTGGCCCAGGGCTAGCTAACACGACGAGATACCCCGCCATTGATAAACCGACCCTGAGGGCAGGTTTATCAATGGAGGGTTACCCCTCGAGTTAGAGATAGCCCTGGGTTAAAGTAGTCAAAAGTGTTTATCCATCCAAGGTTAACTGCAAACTCGAGGGTTAACCCTAGGCAAACTTGCCCTGCGCTTGGACGGTAGGGTTTGGTTCGGTTCGGAATTTAGCTCTGGATTAACGTCAACATTTCGAGTTTTTTTTAAATATTTTTTTTATTTTGGTTGATTTTTCTCAAAAGCATAACATTCAAATTGTGTACTTCAATTTTGTAAGTGTTAAATCGGATGCTCCGAAATTTTTAACACACCAGCGGCGATACTTTATGTGATGTGAGCCTGGGATGATGGGAGCAGTCTACTAAGCAAGCCTAAAATAAATAGTCTTTTTTTATGAGCAAGGTAATGTTTAATAGAAAAGCACTCCATGAATAAACCAATAAATACATGGGCGCACCCAGGCGCCACTGATAAATATCCCACCTGCCAACAGAACTATACCTAATATGTGTACCGAGGCACAATATACCCACTGGCGCTGGCGGTGGCAGTGAAAGGGCTGCAAAGCCCACTCACAGTTGAATCATCAATTTAACGAGGTTTATTATAATTACTAATTTATGTCTATAATTTTAAAACTTTTTATATTTATTTAAAAAATGCTAAATAAAAAGTGAATATATTTTTAAACACTGAGTTTTTAAAATTTTTATTTGGCGGTCCCCGAAAAATAACTATTAAGTTCTTTTGTTATCCAACATTATTTTACTTACTTAAATGATTGAAACATGCTATAGACATCAAGGTTTTTAAACACTTTCTGGTCACCCACGAAGCCTGTGCTTGCTCTGCACAGGGTGTTTTTAAATCAGTCATTCCGGGATAACAGTTTGATTTGTCAGAAACTAGTACCATTATTTTTTGTTGATGTGCCTTATTGCTATTTCTTCACTAAAATGCCCAAGTTTAAAGAAGTTTGTTTGTTTCCTTGTAAAGACATGCCCTGTAATAAAAATAAAATAGGTGTAGTAGTTTAAAAATAAACTTTAAAAATGCAGCAATATGATGATATGATACCCACGAAATTTGAGACATAAATACACATCTCTTGAAAAAGTTTACCCACATAAATAAATTTTTTAAATAAAAAAAAACATTAAAACAAAATTTGCTAAATCTATTTGTAATAGTTTACTTGTAAGAAAATAGTAAGCTGTCAGCCTTAATTTTTTTTCTTAAATTGCGAATATCTCAAAAACTAATCTATTAATTTTTGAAATAATATCAATGCTGTAAAGGAATAAAAAAACTCTTTTAAACAAGGTATCATTTGACCCACTTTCCCTCTCTAAAGTCAAGAGGTCAAAGCTACCCCAACTAGGAGTCGATAGATATAAATATTTTTAGAAAATAAAAATAATGTGTCCAAGGATTGAATTGATAATGGTGATAATAACGGAAATGATTATACGTATGTTTTATCGCTCCGCTTGTTTTGTAAAAAAAGTTTCTGTTTTTTTATTTATGGGTAATAAATTTTGTAGTATAAAATGGAAAATAAATATATTTTGTTTACCTCACTATACTGATAACGGTAATTACCACTTATGATTGGACAAGCTAACCTATGCACGTATTAACGCTAAAAACTGCACAGAACAGATGTGGCTTTACTCAGGCGTTGCGATCTGTATTGAGAGATGTTGAAGGATTAAGAACAATTCAACATAAAAGTTACCAAAAATATCAAACTCAGGATATGAAATTTAAGTGAAAAAAACGCTTAAAAATTATCCTCCTTGCATCTCTTTCTTTATTTAAGGCATCCATGAAAAAGTGCGTATAACAAAACAATTGATAGCGCTTGTCAAAGGTAACGTCATTTTAATTGTGTTACATATGCATTCTTTAAAGTAAAATATTTGGTACTTTCAAAGGTCATTTTCTCTGTGACAGAATTTCTTAGAACTAAAAAGTACACTAACTACGGTAAGCATAGATTTGTTTAGTATAAATTTATTTAGTTTATTTTTTAATGTTATTAAGATAATTAAATTCTAATCAAAACGTAACAAAAATTGAGTTTTGTTTTAAAACTGTAGTTTCAGCTGGCTCAAAAGTTAAGGATCCATTCGAATCCATCACAAACTTTTATTACTTCCTTTTCTGCAAAACCTCATCTTTAATGTGGTATAAGCAATTTTTGCGGTATTTTGCGGTTTAACTCATGAAAACGATTTCCAGAGTTTCAAGCATTTGCATATTGTGTGACATTTTAACAAGCCACATTTCCGTCTAAATGTCCCACACACTATAATTTAAATTTAATAAAAAAATATCACTCTGTTTTGGTTTATTAACATCCTTGCCTAGTTAAAAAAGGGACTAAACACATTTTAGAATCATATTCTGCCAATTCTTGGGCATTTAAGCTTAAAAGATTAAAATCAGAATTGGAATAAAAAAATAAGTACTTATTTTCTCTGTCTCTATTTATTAAGTTCCTAAAAAAATTGAATAAATATTTTTTGAGTTATAAGCTTTGATTGTGTTATATAAACATAAAGGCTTATATACAGATAAAAAGGCAAAATCCAAAAATGCTTCAAATTATTTTTCACAAAAGCAAAGATATATAATTTTGGTAAATTCATCACACTTTTTGTTCTTGTAGCTTTCAGTAGGATCACTATAGATAATAATTAATTATAGTTTGGTATATTGTGCGCTAAAAATGACAGAAGAAAATAAGTTTGTTATATTTTAATAAAGACAGAATTTAGAAATATTAGGGTCGAAAATTTTTTATTTAAATAAAAAAAATAATCTGTGGATTATTTTGAAATCAGCCGTCATGATATTTCGATAAAAGTAAAAGAATATCCGTCTTTAAATTCAGAGCAAAAGTGTCAAAATGTATGTTATAGTTTAAACAGAAGTGGAAAAAAGCTGCTAGAAATGAGTCAACTTTTATTTGAACAAAAAGAAATTGGTCGGAAAGTAATTTAACTTCCAAAATTTGTCTATTACAAAGCATGTCGTCTGCTAACAGAGTTTACAAAATGCAGTAAAAACAGTAAACGTCAGAAAACTGCACATTTGCGAAAAAAAAACACAATTGAGGAAATATTATATGCTGGCCAAATGGAGTTTATATTACATATTTAAGCTTCCAAACTATTAAAAGAATTATCTTTAAATCCCGATTGAGCTTCTGAATACTTTTTAACAAAAGTAGTAAAAGAAACGACTAACAATCAATTGTCACAAAATGAGGCGCTCTCGGTTCTTGTAGAAGTTGGCTTATCAAGGAATCAGTACAATCTCATCCGAGAAAAAGAGAAAAGTAAATTTCCTTGCTTAAATTTGCTTTCGTTGCCTGGCTGGTTCCATTAAAATTGGTGGTCGGGAATCCGCAATCAAAAGACCCCCAAAAAATTATTTGGCAAAATCCATCTCCATCGTCTCCCCGCTGCCTCAGATTGTGATAATTATAACGTAGTTTAGTTTTGTTTTGTTGTTTCTTTTATTCCTTTAAATATACTTTTTTTAAATAGATCATTTTTACATTTATTCATTTTATTAACATGGGTTGTGGGCTATCAAATTAAAGGTTATTTTACCTAGATAATGAAATTACAATCAGGGAACATAAGGGTTGTTGTTTTTTTTAATTACTTTAAGTTTTATTATTAAATTTTGTTGCTATATGTAAGTACTGCGTTGGCGTACCGCACACGTCGGCTAACTGCTCGCGTGACAATAATTTTTTCATTAAATTATTAATTTTAAGAATAAAAATGCGTGTATAGACAATTTCAATAAACATTATATGCATATAGAATTTTCGGTAACTTTTTGTGTCCCGGCCCCACTGTGCGCCCCTAGCGGTAGTTATTTAGGAGTTACAAACTGATAACGGTAATGACACTCTACCAGGGTTTGCGTATAAAATTTCAGTTTCTAAAAAAAATTAAGAATAATATTTGCTTTTAACAAACGGCGATACATACTTATAAATTTATACATAAAATTTGTAGAAAATTGAAAATAAATATATTTTATTTACCTCACTATACTAACAGCGATAATTACAACTTATGATCGGACAAGCTTAACCAATGTACGTATTAACGCTAAAAACTGCATATAACAGATCTGGCTTTAATCAGGCGTTGCGTATGTGTATTGAGAGATGTTGAAGGAGGAATACGAACAATTCGCGCGCGCTCGCTTAAGGCGCCTTTAGCGGTAGATATTTAGGAGTTGAAAACTGATAACGGTAATAACGATCTACCAGGGTACGCGTATAAAATGTTATGTTATAAAAAAAATTAGGAAATAATATTTGTTTTTAACAAACGGCGATAATTATATATATATAGATATCCGCTGATCGTTGTGACATCCAGGCGTAAAGATTTTAGATATCTTGTGACATCCTTCGACGCCGTGACATCCAAATTCGGATGTCACAACGTTTTTCCATGTTTTTGGTACAGTCCTAATGGGGAGGGCCCGAGTGTACCTAAATTAAATGGATGTCATAGCATACCATGAGTCTGATGAAGAATACAGCAAAATTTTTAAAAAATTTTGACGCCAAAATTTCCGTGTATATTGGCGCGAGTATATTCAAGAATCGATCCAATTGATATTCATCACTCTGTGACATCCAATGTATATTTTCATCTTAATTGCACGCACTCGTAACATCCGTCAAAGCGACAACCTTGCATTATGCCTATTTTATTAAGTAAATTTGGTTTATTTTTTATTTTGGGGCGGCTGTTGCTATGCGGTCCAGCGATTCACTTGACTTGAATCTTTGTAAAAAGATTTAAAAATGTTAGCATAATAAATAATGTTATCTAGCTTATTGGGAACATAAATATAAAATATAAATAAACATTTCTTCATGTACCTCAGAGCAAAAGTGAATTAACTCCGTCCTCCTTTTTACCACGTAGTTAAAGTCAGATAAGTAAAAAGAGCGCTAAATTTTAATCTAGCTACGTCAAAACGTACTGATTTATAATAGTATATTTTTAACTCTATTTAGTGATTTTTTTACAAAAACAAATCTGCTGAATTAAATTAGAATTCTTATAAATCAATCAATACATATATACCGGGTGGGCAAAAAAAAAACCGCACAATTTTTTTTCATTATAACTTTTGAACTATACCATCGATTTTAATGGGACAAACTGTGCTTGGCAGAGAATTAATCAGAGTTTTGACTAACTATAATTATTTGTCAGCGATCTCAAAATCCAAGATGGCGGACAATATTAAAATGTACCCTTTAAAGATGCTGGTTTATTCTTATGTTGCAAACACGTTTGAATTATTTTTTTAAATTAGTAGAAAAGCTGCGTTCTTGCCACGCACAAGGTATGAATCAGCAAAATCGGTTTGATGGTTCTAAAAAAAATATTTTTGTTTCAACCATTGTTTTGAAAATTATACGGTTGCCTTGCCAATCATGTCTGCATTTATTTCCTTACAAATTTAATACTACTGAACCTTTGACTTTGATGAAATAAAAAACATCCCGGTGAGAATTGATTGTTTTTTAAAGATCATGATTAAAATTTATCGCCATCTTAAAATTTAAGATGGCGGACAGAATCATACTTAATTCTTAAAAATGGTGGGTTTATTCTTATTTTCTGGAAATATTTTAGATTTTTTTTTAATTATAGAAAAGCACTACTTTTCCCGCGCACAACAAGGTACAAATTAGAAAAGTCGGTGTATTGGTTCTCAAAAAACCTATTTCTGTTTTCGTCATTGTGTTACAGATTATACGATTGCATTGCCAATCCTGTCTGCATTCATTTCCTTATAAATCATTATTACCAAACCGATTTTAGTGAAATAAGAAAAATGATGGTGAGAATTAATTGTTCATTCAAGGTTATAATCGAAATTTGCCGCCATCCTAAAAGTTAAGATGTTGGACAGAACCATACTTGATCCTTCAAAGAGGCACATTTATTCTTATTTTTCGAAAATGTTTTAGTTTTTTTTATTAATTTGTTGGAAAGTACTACTTTTCTCCCGTTTAATAAAGTACAATTTAATAAAATCGGCGAAGTGGTTCTCACAAAATCTGATTTTGTACAATTCTTTTACAAGTTATGCGATTGCATTGGCAATTTCTGTCCGACATCTTAAATTCGAAGATGGCGGCAAATTTCGATTATAATCTTTAAAGAGCAATCAATTCTTACCACGATTTTTTGTGTTTCACTAAAATTGGTAGAATTTATAAGAAAATTAATGCAGACAGGATTGGCAATACAATCGTATAATCTCTAAAACAATAGTTGAAACAAAAAGAGATATTTTGAGAACCACCACACTGATTTTAATAATTTTTACCTCGTTATGTGAGGAAAAAGTAGTGCTTTTTCATAGATTAAAAAAAATCTGAAACATTTTCGGAAAATAAGAATAAACACGCCATTTTAAAGAATCAAGAATAATTCTATCCGCCATCTTAAAATTTAGGATGGCGATAACTTTGATCATGATCTTAAAAAAGCAATCAATTCTCACTAGGATGTTGTTTATTTCCACTAACATTGGTTCAGTAGTAATGAATTTATAAGTAAATAAATGCAGAGATGATTGGCAAGCAATCCTATAATATACAAAACAATGGTTGAACAAAAATATTTTTTTATAGAACCACTGAACCAATTTTGCTGAATCGTACCTTGTCGTGCCTGGGAAGAACGCAGCTTTCTTACTATTTTAAAAAAATAATTAGAACATATTCGCAACACAAGAATAAACGAGCATCTTTCAAAGGTACATTTTAATTTCGTCCGCCATCTTGGATTTTGAGATGGCAGACAAAAAATGATAAATTAGTCAAAACTCTGATTAATTCTTTGGCAAGTGTAGTTTGTCCCATTAATATCGATTGTATAGTTCAAAAATTATAATAAAAAAAATGTCCAGGTTTTTTTGGCCCAGCCTGTAAAGGAAACGAGTTTAGAAACTGCTTAACCGATTTTATAGATTGCGCCTCTTATATATTTATTTATTTATTTCCAAGGAGTAGCACATATAAGAAAAATTCAGAAGAATAATTTAGGTACCTAAAAAAAAGTAACATATGGGTTAGCCGATTTGGAAAAAAAATATAGATATAAAAGAAAAGAAAATGGGAATAAATTGCTAGACTGAATAATGAAAATCTTATATTTTTATTTTTTATTATTTGCATAATAATTAAGGGCCTTAATTCTGCCAAAGTGGCGCCAGCGTCAGTAAATAAAACATATCCAGCTAGGTATAGAGCTACATAATTTATCAAAAATTCGCTGAACATAGGTAAGTACCTAGTCCAGATTATCTAGATTTTTTTTTTAATCTAGGTACCGTAGTCATAGATTTTACTGGAATATCGGCCATTTTTTGTGTACCGAGCAAAGCCGATTAGTATTCAGTTTCTATGTGACTATGCTTGGGGGTGCTTCGCACCTCCCTGTTTACGTCTTGGAGGTGCCCTAGCTAAGGACACTCATCGTAAAGGCAAGCTTTATAGGAAGCGAAGCTAACGTCAAGCTTTCTATTTTTTGGTTAATATTTTTGACATGTTTTCCTCGGTTTCGCATTGGCGGTTCTGTTTTATTTTGAAGATGTTGTTTTACACAGTATGAAGGTACCTAAACTATATATATTTATGTAATTAAAAAGTTATGCTGCAAACTATCTTGAAACTGTATCATTATTAAATAGATCTTTAGATATAGATAGATTTAAAACCACATTTTTAAAATAACAACGAGCCGCCAATGCGAAACCGAGGAAAACAAGTCAAAAATTATAAGCAAAAATTATAAAATCAGAGTTAGGCTTCGCTACCTGTAAAGCTTGCTTGACGATGAGTGACCTTAGCCCTAGCCCCTTACTACCCCCGTAGTGGGCGCCCCTGTAGGTATTCTATTTTTGCAAATGGCCGGTCCGCAATCGGCCAGCCCTGGGCTGAGTTGAGTATGTATACTTCGATTTAAATTTGTCTCTCTGTGACATCCACACTTACATAATTATGTTTTCGTTTTATTTGTGACCCCGCGTAGAAATCGAGCAAAAGCTGTTCCGGCAAAGTGTTTTTTTGTTTTTAATCAGTTTATTGAATTTAAAGGTAAGTAGATCTGTGGGCACGGCAGTGCCTCGCCAAGTTCGCGCGCCGTAACCATCTTTTAGATATCCATGGAGATAACAACCCCTCCAAGTTTCATGGAATTCCATAAAGTAGTAAAGTAGTTCCGAAATTTCAAAAAACGTCGAAATTGCCACTCACTGACTCACTCACTCACTCACTCACTCATGTATAGATCATCAATATTCTACTGTACTTCCAGACATGCTACAAAGCTGAAATTTGGCAGACTGATAGAAATTATGACCAAACCCCTGGAAAAAATCATAAAACCCCAAAATTTTAATTTACTCCCCTCCCCTATACATTTAAAGTTATGTAAAAGTAGCATTGCCCACTTCCAGAAATGCTAGAGAGTTGAGCTTTCGCAGACTGATAGGAACTATGATAAAACTATAGAAAAAAATTAAAACACCCCAAAATTCTAATTTACTTCCCTCCCCTATAAATGTAAAGTGAAGTAAAACTAACATTGCCTACTTCCAGACATGCTAGAGAGCTGAGCTTTGGAAGACCGATAGTAACTATGATAAAGTTATAGAAAAAAATTAAAACACCCCATAATTCTAATTTACTTCCTTCCCCTATAAATGTAAAATTATGTAAAAGTAACACTGCCGACTTCCAGAAACTATAGAGAGCTGAACTTTTTAAGACTGAAAGACAATATGATAAAACTATATGAAAAAATTTAAAAACTCCAACATTTTAATTTACTGCCCTCTCCTATAAATGCAATTTATATTAAACTAACTTTGCCCACTTCCAGCAACGCTAGAGAGCTGAGCATTGGAATGCTGATAGAAATTATGATAAAACCATGGGAAAAAATTTAAAAACTCCAATATTTTCATTTACTCTCCTCCCCTATAAATGTAAAGTTATGTAAAAGTAAGATTACTCACTTCGAGAAACGCTAGAGAGCTGAGCATTGGAAGACTGATAGGAACTATGATAAAACTATAGGACAAAATTTAAAAACACGACAATTTTAATTTATTTCCCTCCCCTATACATGTAAAAGTAAAATTGTGCACTTTCAGAAACGCTAGAGCTAGAGCTGAGCTTTGGAAGGCTGATGGGAACTACGACAAAACCATGGAAAAAAATTTAAAAAACCTCAAAAATTTAAGTAAGGCATTGCAAAAATTTTGAACAATATTCCGCATATTTTACTACTTTGAAAATTAAGTATTATCCAATTCTTTTAAAAAAGAAGTGAAATCATTAAAAAAATATTTCATGTAAAAAAAAGCCAAGTACGCGAAAATGGCATTCCGTAAAAAGAATTGAGATAAAAGTAAAGCCAAGTTCTCCAATACAAATTTCAAAATGAAAGGTTCAGACAGACAGACAGACAGACGGCGCAACAAAAAAGTTTCAAAATTAGCTGAAACGCCAAGAAATATAAACTCACACTACTATAGTATAGTAGTCGTGTGAGCTGAAATCGTGGGGCGCTTTGTGCCGTATTTTCTTTGTATATCGAGAGCCCGACGTTTTTTCACAATAATACTAGTATTTTTCGTTCATTATTGTTTTCAACTAATATTAAGAATTATTTTTAACTGTTTAGTTTGGAGCGTGTTTTTTAGTTTTTTAACTATATTTATTTTTTACTTTTTAGTTTAATGTGGTGTAAAATTGTGTTTTTTAATTAACTATATTACATCGGTATACTGGCAAAATACACTCAAAGTCATTTTTTTTAGTTTTTGAGCCATGGTGAAACCTGGCCGTTACAACCAAATTTAAAAAATACATTAAATCACAGACTTCACAAAATCTATAAAATATTACTAAAATTTCAAAAAATAACTTTTTTTACATACGTTCTCCAATATTCAATCCATAAATAATGTAAAATTCAGGAGTTTCTCAATGAAATCAAATGTCTCAAATGTTGTTCCTAATTTCAAAACTTCTTAAAATGCGATTTTCTCAAAACTAAATTTTTGACTTAGTGTATGTTGCCAGTATACCGATGATTTATTTTCACAATAATACTAGTAACAATAAAAATAAATTATCCTGATCAGGATAATGAGAAAAACTTAATAAGGAATATTTCCTGTGGGGAGGGGAGCGAGACCTTATTAAGCCGTATTTTAACCTATTTTATTGTTTTATTCCTGAAATATATGAAAAATGTCTGCGAAATTATTAATCTTGGCGTTGTTACCGGTTCTTGATAAGTGTAGACAAAGTCTAAATTAAATTTGTTCGTTTTTGCAAATATCTTAGGCTTGGGGGGGGGCGAGCGGATCCCCGAAGTACCCCCAAGGGTGCGCCTGGAAAATTATTGTATTGTCATCGGTTCTTGATAAGTGTACAAAGTTTAAATTAAATCTATTCGTTTAAAGTAGGTCAAAATCTAGTCCAAAGGAGTCAGTTACAAACATACATACCTACCTACAAACATACAGGTGAAGCTAATAAAAGCGTGTCAAAAATAAGAAATTACAAAATACGAAAACTTTTATTTAAAACTTGTTATTTCCCCACAATTTTTATTCTGGTTACGGAGTTTTCAGAAATTGAGTAAAAATCTGATTTGAAAAAAAAATAAAGCGACCTAAACACCCAGAACTACTGCGTTTTTCAGATGCCTGTACGTAAGTTAAAAAATTTTAAGGTAAAAGGCAGAAAAGCCATTTCGATATAGTAAGCCGATTTTAATGTGCAGCTACAGGTTTTTCAAAAGTCCGAAAAACCGAACCGAACCGGATAAACATACATACAAACAAACAAATGTCACAAGATATTTCTAAGTTATCTTAAAAAAAAATCCGTCGAACATAATACCTTTCCTAGCTTTTGCTGCACGAACTAGGAAAGTAAAAATTGGGACTGATAAAAAGTCTGAGTCGAAAAAGATAATGGGAGTTACATACAAAAACGGACAACTTTTATCTAATTTGACCTACAAACTGTGAATATAGGGTACAATAATTAATAATAGGCTTATTATTTTTCAACTAAATTTAACTAAAGTTAAGTTGAATAGATAAGGAATTTTTAAATCTAGTCAGATAAAATTAAATCTGACGAGTTTTTTTAACGTCAAATTGCCCGATTTGAACGAAATTTGGTACCTAGGCTGGGTCTTGGGTCGAGATGGTCCCATTTAAAAATGAACAAAATCCACCTAACGCAAGCCAAATAAAAGGGTGGGGGTAGATTTTAAAAATTGGACTTTATGTGAAAATATGGCGTGTGTGATATCGAACGAAAGGTAATTGAGTCTGCAGTTAAACAAAATACATTTTAGTTTATTTTAAAAAAAGGGTGGGGTAAATGTCAAAAATTAGAGTTTAAATGAAAATATGGCTTGTGTGGTATTCAACGAAAGGTAATTGAGTCTGGAGTTAAACAAAATACATTTTAGTTTAAAAAAAAGGTGGGGGTAAATTAAAAAAATTAGAGTTTAGGTCAAAACATGGCTTGTGTGGTATCAAACGAAAGGTATTTGAGTCTGGAGTTGAATAAAATATATTACAGTTTTTAGTTATACTGTCATAAATAAGTTTAAATTCGGATCATTTTACTATAGTTCAATGAATAGAGTCTAAAATAGGGGGGTTACCCTACAAAAGGTCCGGTAGTTCTGAATTTTGGATATGTTTTTAAGCTCAGGAGGGTAGTTAAAAATCTGAGTTTTCATCACCCCCACCCCTGTGCTCCCTCCGCCATCTTGAAAAAACCATCAATAGTTGGCACTTTTTTTAGTTTTTTGCCTTTAATTTCGTTCCAGTACACTAAATCGCAAAAAGAGTTATATGAAATTTCTTAGAGGATACAATTATCTACAATTGGGTGGTACTACGGTTGTTCTGCGAGCAGTAGTAACGGAGCTAGGTAATTTCCAAAAATGACTAAAATCACGTGCTTGGGCAAATTTTCAGATGTTTTCTAATTTAGACGGCATAAGCTTCGAAATACTTTGTTCTAGGGTAAAAGTTCTAAGAACATATCTTGTAGAGAATTTTATCAGCTACAAATCCATCCATTCTTTAAATAAATGTTTAAATATTGTAATGGAGTGGGAGTAACTTTTAACTTAAAGTAAGTAAGTTAGAAAATAATCATTTTTTAAAATTTAGTGCTTTAAACGGCACGTTTGTTATTTATTTTTATTTTTTTGTGTAAATTTAGTGACGTACAAAAAGGTAAGAGAGCTTAGGGCTCAAACACCTCCTTAGACTAACCACCTCTTCAAAAACCCCCCCAGATCCCCCAAAATCTAACATATTTAGGTTTTCCCAAATTTTCTCAAAAAATAAGCTTCTAAGAGAAAAATATGTAATATACTTTATTGTAGACAATGACATTTCCTTTTGAAAAAGGTACAACTCGATGGTAGTCAACTATTTATAAGCTCTTTATCGGCGTCCGTTAATTGAAGTAATTTAAAAAAGTAAAAAAATATCCATGTTTTTTCCATGATTTATTCGGTTTTTTTTTAAACCAAATTTTCTCAAAAAATACGCTTCTAAGAGAAAAATATGTAATACACTTTATTGTAGACAATGACATTTCCTTTTGAAAAAGGTACAACTCGATGGTAGTCAACTATTTATAAACTCTTCAGCGGCGTCCGTTAATTGAAGTAATTTAAAAAAGTAAAAAAATATCCATGTTTTTTCCATGATTTATTCGATTTTTTTTAAAGCAAGCTTTATAGAACAAAATGTGTTATACATTATTGTAGCATATAAAATTTCCTTTAAAATGCTGTACAAGAAAGTCGGATTGGTTTCATGGTTATAAATTCAGAGGCGCCCGTAAATTTAACCAATTTTAAAAAATCACAAATTAAAATATTTTTGTTACAAGTTTTATCCAATTTTTTCAAAAACTAAGCCTAATTTAAAAAAATGCTATGGTGCACTTTATTAACAGTAAAATTCTCTTTTCAACGGTGTATAACTCGATGGGGTTTGACTTACAACGAACCCGCCAGCGACGTCCGTAAATGGGAGCCATTTAATTATTTTTTTTTAAAATTATGTTTTGCACAGGTTTTATTTGATTTTCTGAAAACCATCCGATTTATCAAAAGAATTGTTTTTTATTTCATTGTAGATAATAAAATTTCCTTTTAAACGTTGTGTAACATGGTAAAAAATATTTCATATTTACCGCTCCAGTGGTGTGCTTAATGTAAAACACTTTTTTTTCTATAAACCTTGGTTAAAAAAAAACCGAATAAATCATGGAAAAAACATGGATATTTTTTGACTTTTTTAAATAACTTCAATTAACGGACGCCGCTGTAGAGTTGATAAATAATTGACCCCAATCGAGTTGTACCTTTTTCAAAAGGAAATTTCATTGTCTACAGTAAAGTGTATTACACATTTTTCTCTTAGAAGCGCATTTTTTGAGAAAATTTGAGAAAACCTAAATATGTTAGATTTTGGGGGGTCTGGGGGGGTTTTTGAAGAGGTGGTTAGTTTAAGGAGGTGTTTGACCCCTAAGCCCTCTTACCTTTTTGTACGTCACTAAATTTAAACAAAAAAATAAAAATAAATAAAAAACGTGCCGTTTAAAGCTCTACATTTAAAAAAATTATTCTTTTCTAACTTACTTACTTTAAATTAAAGGTTACTCCCACTCCAATACAATATTTAAAAATACATTTAAAGAATGGATTTTGTAGCTGATAAAATTTTCTACAAGATATGTTCTTAGGACTTTTACCCTAGAACAAAGTATTTCGGAGCTTATGCCGTCTAAAGTAGAAAAAGTCTGAAAATTTGCCCAAGCACGTGATTTTAGTCATTTTTGGAAATTACCTAGCTCCGTTACTACTGCTCACAGAACAACCATAGTACCACCCAATTGTAGATAATTATATCCATATAACTCTTTTTGCGATTTAGTGTACTGTAACGAAGTTACAGGCAAAAAACTACAAAAAGTGCCAATTTTTGATGGTTTTTTCAAGATGGCGGAGGAAGCACAGGGGTGGGGGTGGGGGTACCCTTTCGACCTTAATAACATATTCAAAATTCAGAACTGCTGGACCTTTTGTAGGGTAAAACTCCTCTATTCATTGTACTACTATAGCAATAACCAATATTGCTGCGCTTGCACTAATTTCGTCTATAAAAGCCGATGCTGAATAATAGACCGGCATCACTCTAGCAAGTGATCAACCCAGTATACCACTGAAATACGTGGTCCCTACTAAACAGACCCAATACACCACTGAAATACGTGGTCCCTACAAACCCAGTACACCACTGAAATAATGTGGTCCCTACTTAACATACCTAAGTAAAACCTCACTATGGTGGTTACGCTTTATGGCCCATAAGGCCAACTCTCTAAGGCCTATAAGGTCTATTTCTTATGGCCCCTAGGTCAACTCTCTCCAGCCAGCATCCCTCTTTTTACATTATTTAATTATTTATAGCAATAACCTCTATTCCTGTTAATCTGTTTTCTTATATAAAATACATGTATAAATGTGGATTGTTTATACTTAATTTTCATATTCCCCTAAATCCCTCAGTCACAAGGGCACTAAATAACAAACCTTGTGACATATATGGTAGAGATACCACTTGTCACAAATATAGTCGTGACAATATTAGCTTACACGTACACTATAATTAAAGTACCTAGTGTGAGCGTAGGTGCCCATATATTAGCAGAGTATTTTTTTTAGTCCTTGCCGTATATTCATCTTGTAAGCCTATTATGACATCAATAACGTGCTTGTATATTTTATTTGTTATTTTCTTCCCCGTGACATCCAGTGTAAATTTTTCTTATTTGCATACATATACCTGTAACATATTTGCACACATTTGTGACATCCCTAACGTCTTTGTATATTTTATTTGTTATTTGTTTCCTCGTGACATCCAGTGTATATTTCTTATTTTTATGGAGGTACTTGTTACATCCGTTATTTTTATGAAACGTTGGCAACATTGCTGGATGTCACAAGTTAACACACATATTTAGGGATGTTACAACGTCAAAATTTTTTGTATATACAATGGACGCCACAAAGATATGAAAAATTTTATTTCTAAATTTGTGAGTTTATACAAATATTTTTATGGAATTAAAAATAAAATATTTTTTATTACATTTCATATTTTTTATTTTTGGATAACACCAGGTCTTAAAGTGGATGTCACAAAAACCGACTTTTTGCTGGATGTCACAAGATACAACGGTCGAGTATATATATATATATATATATATATATATATATATATATATATATATATATATATATACACATCTCTTGTGTACATTGGACAGAAATACGACAAGAAAAATAAAACAGCCCTAACCAACTACAGTACGTCATTAAATCATACATTTGATTTTGAAAACACAAAAAATATTAAAAACTGAATGCCACCAAAAAAAAATGAGAGTTTTTGGCAATGATTGAAATACAAAAAAGTGATAATTGTATCAACTGACGGACTGACATAAAACAACCAAATTCAATATATTTTAACTAATTACCAAAAAAATAACACTCTTTCTAACCAAACTCAAACCCACCAAAACATAATATATGTTATTGCTTAAAACATACAAAACAAAAACGAAAAAGCTAAAATTAGAAGATAGAACAGGAAAACTTATCATTATACCTTCCACAACACAGCGCTCACACACACACATACACACATTTATGCTGTTAAACAAAAATTAAAATGAAACTATTTTATTACCAAACTAAGAATCTTCGTATGTGTATTAGTTGTTTGTATTTAATTTTAAAGTGTTTTTCGTGTAAACAGTGTGACTGTCTTTTAAAACTGTTTTTTGACATAATGTAGTGTGAAAATGTGAGTGAATGGTGGTACTTTTTATTTGTGTTTTAATTATTTAGTTTTATTTATATTTTTTTCTCTAAAAAATAATTGCTTAGAAAACAATTATCCAAAAGCGTTGTTTTCTTTCTTTTTAGTTTCTAAAGGTCTTTGGACCGAAACGTCAATAAATATGAATCCGTATTTACTAGTTTTATTAGAACCACATCACCAAGAAACCAGCAAAACTAAAAATATAAAATATATGGTTCAAGAAAAAAGAAAATTAACAAAAAAAATATATATACATTAATATATAGATATATATATATATATATATATATATATATATATATTGATGCACTCGGCGTTGTCACCTCGGCGTTAAGGATATGACGACCTGACCTCACCTATTTCTAGTGGTGTTAGCCCATATATAGGTACTTATATGACAAGAGGGGAAGTTCCTTTACCAGAATTTCAAAAGAGGGGTAAATAACTTTTTTTCAAATATTTGATAAATACGTGGAATACGTTCGGACCTCAGACCGATATACAACCTTTGGATATGTGCTATTTCCTACCACCTCAGGCACTGTTGCCGGTTTTATTAAGGTGATAACGTATGGCGTAAGTCTATAAGCAACAATAGCTTTATCTAACTAAATTTAAATATTAAATATAAGGTAACAACGTTTTACTTTTATTTAGGGACACTTTAGGAAATATAACAACTTTAAAAGGTTGCAAAAGTTTGTAAGAAAAGATTAATGGTGACAACGTACTGTCTTTAAATAAAAAACCGAACATTTATACTTTTATTATAGAAAAACTTGCTGTGGAAAACACATTTTGAGGTTTTGTACTCTCAGAAAAGTTGCATAGCTTGAAAGTCCTAAATACAATTTTTGTTGAAAAATGGTTTAATTACAGTCAAAAATTCTACACATAGATCCGAAAAAAATTAAAAGAAAATTGTCAAAAATACACTCTATGGAATGCAAAAAAAATTAATACATTATCTTAATTTATATATTTTTGGGTTTGCAATGGTTATGACATGATTGATATGACAGAATTATTTTAAAAAATTATTTATCCGTAACAAAAAAATTAATAAAATAGAAATTGTGATAATTAGTTAAGCCGTTTAAAACAGGAAAACCATATACAGGAATGATGTGTTTACCCACGCCACAGCCCAACGCGAATATTATTAATCTAATAATAACCACCAGCAATCACAAGGCTCAATTGTTGACGTGATGTCAGAATTTGTAAATGACATTCTTTATCAAAAACGTTTCACGGGCGAACCCTCAGAGGTAAAGTAGCTTGGGGACGCGTTTTGGCTCCCAAAAGACAGCCTAAGCCCTGGATTTTTTTCACGAGGTAAAAAGTCTTAACAAAAAAGTTTTACGGGCAAGTCCTCAGAGGTAAAGGTAGATCGGGGAAGCGTTTCGGCCTCATTAGGCCTTATTCAGCCCGAGCATAAACATGAAATGAAATGATCATGTCGGTATCTGAAAAAGAAATAGGAAATATTTGCAACTTTGACATTCTTTATTATTTAATTTCCAAGTCATATCAAAATTATAATATCTTTATGTTCAATTTAGCACTGTGCCTAAGAGTCATTTGCAGCCGGCCAAGTTTACAAAAACATTTCCAAACTAGTGAGAATCTTTCATTTTAAAATTTGTATTGGAGAACTTGGCTTTACTTTTATCTCAATTCTTTTAACGGAACACCACTCTAGCGTACTTGGCTTTTTTTACATGAAATGTTTTTGTTATGATTTCACTCCTTTTTTAAAGGATTTGGATAATATTTAAGTTTTAAAGTAGTAAAATGTGAGGAATATTATTCAAAAGTTTTGCAATGCCTTAATAAAAATTATGAGGTTTTTTTTATATTTTCCTATGGTTTTATCATAGTTCCTATCAGCCTTCTAAAGCTCAGCTATCTAGTGTTCCTCGAAATAGGCAATGCTAATTTTACATAACTTTACATTTATAGGGGAGGAAAGTAAATTAAAATTTTGGTGCTTTTAAATTTTTTTTTATACTTAGTTTTATCATAGTTCCTATCAGTCTTCCAAAGCTTAGCTATCTAGCGTTTCTGGAAGAGGAGAATGTTACTTTTACATAACTTTACATTTAAAGGGGAGGGAAGTTAATTATAATTTGGGGTTTTTTAATTTTATTTTATAGTTTTATCATAGTTCCTATCGGCCTTCCGAAGCTCAGCTCTCTAGCGTATCTGGAAGTGGGCAATGTTACTTTTACATAACTTTACATTTATAGGGTAGGGAAGTAAATTAAAATTTTGGGGTTTTTAAGTTTTTTCCTATAGTTTTGTCATATTTCCTATCAGTCTGACATAGCTCACCTTTCTAGCGCCTCTGGAAGTGGGCAGCAACTTTACATGTATGGGGAAGAGGAGTGAATTAGAATTTTCGGGTTTTTTGATTTTTTCCAATGGTTTGGTCACAATTTCTATCAGTATGCCAAATTTCAGCTTTATAGCGTGTTAAATTTAAATTTTCGTAAATTAAAAAGTTAAACCCCTCGTAGTTCAAATGCGGCCATATGTATTAAAAATCGCCATTGATGTTTGAAAACGTCTAGAAAATCAATCTCTGCTAGAAATACCTAAAATCCCCAAAAAACATCAAAATTGGCCCAACCTCTACAAGTCATGTTTAAATTTGTCACAAAATACATTAGGGACTTCTTGGAGTAAAGCAAGGCAGAAAGCGCAAATTTGAGGAGGGTAACGGGGTAATTCCCCCCTCTAAAAAAAATAAATGCACAAATATTTTTTCCGTCGACCATTACCCCCCCTAAATTTAGGTCAAAATTCGCGCTTGCCAGGCAGTAATAGTACCAAGCAATATTTTGACAATTTTACATTAAACGATAACAGCTGATCGACGACTTACTTTTAAATTCAGCTTTGGTATGTCAAGTTTGTAGTACCTACCTACTCCAGTGGCGCACCCAGGGATAGTTCTTGGGGGGGGGGCGAGGCCTCTGGGGTGGGCCCGAAGCCTCATGATGGCGAATTTTATACTCTTTAATCTTTTTTATTCAGGAAATATGTGGAAAATCTCTAAAAAAATCTTAGGCACCGGGGGCCGGGCCCTGAGACCCTCCCCTCCTCTGGATACGCCCATTCATACTTCTAAGTAAAACGGTAAAACCGGATTCATTTCTTTGAAATATTCAATTTTTTTAAATGGGTGCTATTATGATGTAAAGCAAAACATACGTAATTTGACACATGAAAATCATTTTTATCCATATTTAAGTATTTTTACCTTCCTAGCCCGCAAAGCAATGCAAAAGCAAAATTTGACATAACGCAGAAAATATATTTGGGTGTATTTTGACCTATCTTAGCAATATCGTCGTGATGTCTGTCTGTGTGTGTGTGTGTAGGTGTGTGTGTGTGTGTGTGTGTGTGTATGTGTGTGTGTGTGTGTATTATTTCTGTCCGTAACGCGATAGCTCCCAAACCGCTGAACTGATTTTCATATAATTTTCAGGTAAAATAGTGTTCGCCCCTCTAAACAGCTGATTAGTTTTTGATCAAAATCCATTAACGCTAATGATAGTTTTTTGACAATTAAAAAATTTAAAAAATTCTAATTTTCTAATTTTCTAATGGAGCGTCGTATCAATATGCGGTTTATAGTAGGCTACATTTTGCTTAATAATTTGTGTAATAACCAAAAACTTCATAGGAGCTTTAGTTTCTGAGTTATTTACAAAAAACTGTTTTCAGGGCTGATATATCATGGCTTCACTTAAAGTGTGCTAATAGGCTAGCTAGGAAGGTATCAGATCCGTCATGGATCCATTTATTTATTTTACTTGCATACACTGAAATGTAAAAGACTCCTCGATCAATATTTGAAATGTGCTTTTTCTTGTAATTTCTTTTGAAAAAGTTGTTTTTTCAATTTTAGAGCTTTTGTACTTCATGCAAGAAATTGGTTGCAAATATGCAGAAATATTGTTAAAAGAGCCTTCTGGTTTTTAAAAATTTTATAGGACGTTATATTAAACATTCATATTAAAATGTGTGTTCTGGACCAAAAAAGAGATACACAAAGTAAAATATTCCCATGCTATCTCATATTTTCAACATACTTTTTTTAAATGATTACTGCTTGTTTAAAGGATTTGGATAATATTTAAGTTTTAAAGTAGTAAAATATGCGGGATATTGTTCAAAACTTTTGAAATGCATATTAAAAATGTTGAGGTTTTTTATATTTTCCTGTGGTTTTATCATAGTTCCTATCAGCCTACTAAAGCTCAGCTCTCTAGTGTCCCTGGAAGTAGGCACAGTTAATTTTACATAACTTTACATTTATAGGGGAGGAAAGTAAATTAAAATTTTGGTGTTTTTAAATTTTTTCCTATAGTCTTCCAAAGCTCAGCTCTCCAGCGTTTCGAGAAGTGTACAATGCTAATTTACATAACTTTACATTTATAGGGGAGGGAAGTTAATTAAACTTTGGGGTTTTTTAATTTTCTTTTATAGTTTTATCATAGTTCCTATCAGCCTTCCAATGCTCAGCTCTCGAGCTGTCTGGAAGTGGGCAATGTTACTTTTAAACACTTTTACATTTATAGGGGAGGGAAGTAAATTAGAATTTTGGGGTGTTTTAATTTTTTTCTATAGTCATAGTTACTATCGTCCTTCCAAAGCTTAGCTCTCTAGCGGGTCCGGAAGCGGGCAATGTTACTTTTAAATTACTTTACATTTATAGGGGAGGAAAGTAAATTATAATTTTGAGGTTTTTAATTTTTTTTCTATAGTTTTATCATAGTTCCTATCAGTCTGCCATTTCTGGAAGTGGGCAGTGTTACTTTTACATAACTTTACATGTGTGGGGAGGGGAGTAAATTAGAATTTTGGGGTTTTTTGATTTTTTCCAGGGGTCTGGTCATAATTTCTATAAGTCTGCCAAATTTCAGCTTTGTAGCATGTCTAGAAGTACAGTAGAATATTGATGATCTACACATGAGTGAGTGAGTGAGTAAGTGGCAATTTCGACGTTTTTTGAAATTTTGTAACTACTTTACTGCTCTATGGAATTCCATGAAACTTGGAGGGGTTGTTAACTTTATGAAGATCTACGACTGTGCAAAGTTTGAGATTCGTAGCTCATTCCGAAGTAGAGTTTTAGATAGGTCAAATATCGGCTGAAATGTTTCAAGAAAAGATGGTATACGGCGCGCGAACCTAATAAACGAAACCTATAAAAATAATACAGGTTTTTTTTCAAAATAGCCCATGAAGTCTTAGGTACTTAGTTTTTAGAAAATTAGATAAAACCTAATTATTTCAATTATTTTGCATATAATATAGAAATACATATATGTGAGTAGACCTAAAACTTTATGGTTTGTATCTTACCAAGAATATTACTTATGCAACTGATTAATAATTTTTGTAGAATATTTATCTATCTTTATTTCATGTCATTTCAATCATTCTCAAAAATGAGTAACTTTTAATTTAAAGACCACCAAAAAAACAAATTGGACAAATTCCAAAATGAAAAAATGGTTAATATCATACCTCTGAACCTTGTTTTTAGTCTAACAAAAAACACAGTTTAGCATTTTCGTATAAAATTTTGTTGGCTATAATTTTTGTTTCAAACTTTGTACAAAAACCAAGTTATTTAAAAAAAAGATAATTCGTGCGCCATTTTTTTAACAAAGCGGCGAGAGCAGGCATCGCTCTATAATTGTGCCAAGCTTCGGACCTTTTGCACCAAAACGTCATATTATATGGTTAAACTACTTAATTAATTTCAAGTCTTGCCCATAGGAAAGTGTCTGAATAGCTGTCGCAAAAATTTATTATATTACAAAATCAATCAAGTCAAGTTAAATAAAACCGTTAAAAACTACCAGCCAGAATAAGCAAAAAAATGTAAGAAGACTAGCAAAATTAGTCAAATTATTTCAATAAGATAAAAAATACAATAATAATCCTTTACAAAGCCCCTCTTAAAATATCAGACCAGGCACTCGTTTCTGAGAATTCTATTAGATATTCCAAGGGTAAAAAAAGCAGGTACAAAATACATATAACAAAGAAACCCGTAGCGTCTAAAATCTAATCTGCAGTGTTGCCAAATTTCTGAGGCCGCTGCGACGCGGTTTTAATACGCAGAATACGTTTTATACCACCGAGGTGACTCAGTGACCGTTTAGTTACAGTAAAAGCGACGCTAGCGCCACCGGTAGATACTTGAACTGCACGGCCAAAAAGTAGCTATATATACCATTTTGTGACCTCAGAACAAAATTTTGCACACAGCTTGCTGAGTGTGTTAGGAATCGCCCCTGAAATTTTCATTGAAAAACGTTTTCACCTCAAAAAAGTGAGGTACTAAAGTTATATATGAGGTGACACCGAGGGGTCATCGGCACCCTATAATTTTGTACAGCGTCCAACAGGACTTGGGTCCTGACGTGTACTGTTGGGTCCTGTTGAGTACTGTTGGGTACTGTCGTGAACTGTCGAGTACTGTTGGGTACTGTCGTGTACTGTCGAGTACTGTTGGGTCCTGTCGTGTACTGTTGGGTACTGTCGTGTACTGTCGAGTACTGTTGGGTCCTGTTGCGAGGTACAAAACGCGCCCTTCAAAAAACATACGAGCAAAAAAAAACAAAAAAAAAAAAAGGTCATCATGTTTGGAGAAGGCCGACAGGGACAAAGCGCGCGCTCACAAAACTTGCGGCCAAAAAAAAAAACAAAGGTCATCATGTTTGGGGAAGGCCGACAGGGACAAAGCGCGCGCTCAAAAAACTTGCGACCAAAAAAAAAAGGTCATCATGTTTGGGGAAGGCCGACAGGAACAAAGCGCGTGCTCAGAAAAACTTGCGGCCAAAAAAAAAAAAAAGGTCATCATGTTTGGGGAAGGCCGACAGGGACAAAGCGCGCGCTCAAAAAACTTGCGACCAACCAAAAAAAAAAAAGCTCATCATGTCTTTTCGCATCTACGCCACTGGTTGGGGTTGGGGGGTAGTGTCGAGTACTGTCGTGTACTGTTGGGTCCTATCGTGTACTGTCGAGTACTGTTGGGTACTGTCGTGTACTGTCGAGTACTGTTGGGTCCTGTCGTGTACTGTCGAGTACTGTTGGGTACTATCGTGTACTGTCGAGTACTGTTGGGTACTGTCGTGTACTGTCGAGTACTGTTGGGTACTGTCGAGTACTGTTGGGTCCTGTCGTGTATTGTCGAGTACTGTTGGGTACTGTCGTGTACTGTCGAGTACTGTTGGGTACTGTCGTGTACTGTCGAGTACTGTTGGGTACTGTCGTGTACTGTCGAGTACTGTTGGATACTGTCGTGTACTGTCGAGTACTGTTGGGTCCTGTCGTGGTACTGTCGAGTACTGTTGGGTACTGTCGTGTACTGTCGAGTACTGTTGGGTCCTGTCGTGGTACGGTCGGGTCCTGTTGTGAAATTTGTACAGTACTGTTGAAAGCTGATGACCCCTCGGGTGACACCGTAGTTTATATACTTTGTTTTGAGGTGGCTAAGTACCCTTTATCAATATATATATATATATATATATATATATATATATATATATATATATATATATATATATATATATATATATATATATATATATATATATATATAACCATTAAACTAGACTTACAGAGCAATATAATGTTGAAATTCGTATGATATATTAGGGTTTTTTTATTTTCGTGAATGCAAACCTCTATTCGGTTATGATAACGGATTATGACGTTTGAGCCAGTCTTACACAAATGTTAACAACAAATAGCAACTTCAGCATCAAACTAAATGTAGTGCTTTAGAGTAATATTGGAGGCAATTTTATTTGTACAAGAAAAATAACTAATATACTAAACACTAATTTAATTTTGGTTGGTAACATGAAAGGGGTACCCTTTTTCAATAATGTTCTCTGGGTTACTTTGGCAGGCAATTTTTTTTACGCTGCTGCTTGTGCGAGTCGAGCTCAGTGGCGAATCAAGGCGGGGGGGGGGGCAGAGGGCCCTTGACATACAGCTTATAATTTTTAGTGCCAAAAAAAAATTACCAATGCCGCAAATTTTTGCCAAATATAAGATTTTTCAAAAATATTGGCTAAAATATAATTTTTTTTGATTAAAATTTAACTAATTTTGCTCAAATTTTCGCCTGCGGCACATTTTGTTTGCCCATAGTGGTAAACTTTAAAGCTAATTCTTATTATATCTCGCAAAAAAATTATTTTGTCTTTTTTTTCCTCCTTGGCCCCTTCCCCCTGGACATCCTGGATCCGCCACTGGTCGGACTTACTGGCCAAGCCATTTTGTTTTAGGCTAGTAAAATATAAAGCACGCATCTTCTTTTAAAGTCTTTTTAAAGTCTTTTTAAAGTCTTTGTTCTTTGGATCCCATATAACAGGTCTATTCTTGTAATTTTCAAATAGACAATACTTTTTCATCATTCATGGTAGTTTTTTTTATTTGACGCGCATTGAACGACGACCGCCTGTTGGCTCATCGCGAATGGCTTGTTGCAGGCTCGCGATCATACCTTTTTCACGTCTACATTAGCGAATTGTTCGAGGCTCGAGGCTCGTGGCTCGGTAATGAGTACCCGGCTTTAGAAAATTGAACTATAATATTCAGAGTCGAATACCAATACGGACATTAATCAATCCATTTGCTTTTAACTCATTTTATCTCTTAAATTATGTAATGTATAAATGTATCTTTGATAGGTAGATGGGTAGGTACCTAAAGATGCTTTTTATTTTATTTAAGTACAACAGAAACAATTTACAAATGTGGAACAACATGCTTATTTTTATGTAGCTAAACTATTTTGATCAGACATAGTAGATACTTACTGGCTTGAGTACAATAACTGAAGAAGGTGAATAAGTTTTTTCCAAATCATTTTTTTAACAAAACACCCAAACTAACCATATGATTATAATGACAAAATGTCAAAAATTTGACAGACTATTAAATAAGAAGGGAAAACTTAGATGGTCGATTCTTACCAGCATTGCCAACCTGCGAGTTTCGGAGCTCTGGGTTAAAATCGCTTGGATAAACACTTTTCTCTTTAACTCGAAGGTTACCCCAAGGTTAGATTTTGCCCACGGCTAGCTAACACGAAGAGATCACCCTCCATTTATAATCCGGCCCTTAAAAGCAAATTTTATCTGCTTCAAAAGTGACCTCTTAAAAAAGTCAATAACTTTCGAGAAATTAGCAAGCAAATTTCAAGAGACACATTTAAGGAGGGGAGCTACTCCCCAACCAGAAATGGAGGTCGTTAATCCTCGCAAGATTAAGGAGCAAAAAAGGCGATTCTACTATATATCCGTATCAAATAAGTTTCTTTTTTCATTAAACACAGTATCTGTAGTTGTAGCGCTCCAAATTCTCCAGGAAGATATCAGAACAATTTTTAGTATATCTATCCAAGATGCACCGCTGCTTTGAGGGGGGAGTGTTATTTATCGTTGGAAAGGAAATTTTTCGGCTCCAAAAATAAGTTGGATAAAAAATACTACAAAAAATACAAAAAACTTAAATTTTAAAAATATACCCTTACAGAGGGGGCCCAAAACATTGCTATAAAGAAATTATTGTCGGCTTCAAAAATGGTTTTA
Source organism: Aspidapion aeneum (assembly GCA_963576565.1). Classification (NCBI taxonomy): domain Eukaryota; kingdom Metazoa; phylum Arthropoda; class Insecta; order Coleoptera; family Brentidae; genus Aspidapion; species Aspidapion aeneum. Next base: position 129,707,436 of record OY755038.1, read on the forward strand.
GAAGGATAAAATTTGAAATTTTTCGGTTTATTAGAAAAAATGTTAAAAATATATTTAAGGGGGGGGGGGAACCACCACCCCGCCAAGAGTAGGTGGGTGGATCCCCCTCGTAATATTTTTGAGGGAGTATACTGTATATCCATACCAAGTGTGTTGCTTCTCTCATTGAACGCAGTGTGTATCTGAGGGCACGGCAGTGCCTCGCCAAGTTCGCGCGCCGTACCATCTTTTCTTGAAACATTTCAGCCGATATTTGACCTATCTAAAACTAAATGAGCTACGAATCTCAAACTTTGCACTAAGTTTCATGGAATTCCATAAAGTAGTAGTTACGAAATTTCAAAAAACGTCGAAATTGCCACTCACTCACTCACTCACTCATATATAGATCATCAAAATTCTACTGTACTTTCAGATATGCAACAAAGCTGAAATTTGGCAGACTGATAGAAATTATGACCAAACCCCTGGAAAAAATCAAAAAACCCCAAAATTCTAATTTACTCCCCTCCCCTATAGATGTAAATTTATGTAAAAGTAATATTGCTCACTTTCGGACACGCTAGAGAGCTGAGCTTTGGAAGGCCGATAGTAACTACGATAAAACTATAGAAAAAAACACACCCAAAATTCTAATTTACTTATCTCCCCTATAAATGTAAAGGTGTGTAAAAGTAACATTGCCCACTTCCAGAAACGCTCGAGAGCTGAGCTTTGGAAGGCCGATTGGAACTATGATAAAACAATAAAAGAAAATTTAAAAAACCCAAAGTTTAATTAACTTCCCTCCCATATAAATATAAAATTATGTAAATTAGCATTGTCCACTTCCAGAAACGTTAGAGAGCTGAGTTTTGGAAGACTGATAGAAACTATGCTAAAACTATAGGAAAAAATTTAAAAACACCAAAATTTGAATTTACTTTCCTCCCCTATAAATTTAAAGTTATGTAAAATTAACATTGCCCACTTCCAGAAACACTAAAGAGCTGAGCTTGAGAAGGCTGATAGGAACTATCATAAAACGATAGGAAAATATAAAAAAACCTCAACATTTTTATCCCGCATATTTTACTACTTTAAAACTTAAATATTATCCAAATCCTTTAAAAAAGCAGTGCCAAAGCCAAGTACGCAAAAGTATTTTTCAAAATGAATGGTTCTTACTAGTTTGGAAATGTTTTTTTTTAACTTGGCTATTACGGCTGCAAATGACTATTAGGCAAAGTGCTAAATTAAACATAAAGAAGTTTGGCTCTAATAGCAAAGTTTATGCCCCCATCCCCACTTTAAAGAGGGTTAACTAAAAAAAGTCAGTTTTAATTTATTACTAACCAAAAATAATGTTTTACTCACTCTCATTTTTATTTACTCAGTTACAAAAATGAATGATCAAAATTTTTGTTTGATTTAAGGATTTCTACAAACACTTTTATTTTTATTTCAAAGGGGATATTAAAAATTTTTTTAAACACTATATAATAAGCTTTTAACCAAAAATATTTTTTAAAAAAACTATAAAAAATACCACAAAAAAAGAGAAAAAATTATTTAAAAAATTTTTCTCTTTCTTCGTACGCTAATGGAATGTGCACCACTGCCGTCAAAGGGTACTAAGGTACATCGTTGAAAAGGAAATTGTATTTGCTTGAAAAATGATTTCCAGCAGATTTCTGGAAAAGTTTACTGTTTTCGAGTTCTTAGCAAAAAACTATCAAAAAGTAGGTTTCAGGGGGGGACCACCCTCCTGCCAGAGGTGGGGGGGTGGTTCCTTTTCGAAAAATGTTTGGGCGAGTCTTATGTCTATCCCTACCAAAACGTACTATCGGACCCCGTAGAGCCTGAACTAATAGGCCTACCAACAACCCCTATCATTGCAGTGCTCTTCGAGCCATTAGATTGACAGATAAAACAAACGTCTAGTGTCAGTCTTGTTTTATCCGAAGGGCACTGATACGATATAGAGAGAATGTGTGCAGTTTGATAAGAGGAGTTAGAGATAAGAAAACAAGGCTTTGACATTAAGTTTTTATTGAAGTGAAATCTACATAAAATAAACGTGAGTAGGTAAGCTCTAGTCTGGCTTTTCTACAAGAATTTTTATACAGGATTTATTTTCTTAACTAAAGGGGCACATTCTCCTATATCTTATCACTGCCCTTTCGATACGACATAACTGACATTTGTAATTCATTTTCCGAAGAGCACTGGAGCGATAGAAGTTGTAAGCGTATGTAAAAACTCAGTAAATTTTTTAAAAATATTCCAGTGATCCAACAGTACGTATAAATTCTAGTAGTCTTGTTTTATCAGCCTCCATCTTCCGAGCATTTTGATGTATCGTTTACTGAAATCGGTCAAGAAATAAAAGATGTGGGAGCAATATTGTATTGTAAACCATAAATAAGGTCACTAAAATTTTTTATCGGTTGTTACTTCTTTATTTCTTAAAGCATAACATTTCTGGCTCCGATGCAGTTCACATTTTCCTTTTTTCAACTCTTAAAACTTTCGTTTGTGACATATTACAACGTAAATTAGGTGGCACATGTGGCACAAGTTTTGCTCTACGATTTTTACTGAAGCAGCAGCAAAATCATCTGTAGTAGAGTGAGAAAATTCGTTTGAATCCATGAAATTTGCGAAATAACTGGCATTTTTACAAAAAAAATTGTGGGTGCTTAAGACCACACGGCAGAAGCGTAAACTTCAACAACGCGAAATTAATAATACTGCCCTTTATCTGCATCATCATATCGCTCGCTAAATGTTCCTCTCACAGTTAGTCGACTCGAGTCGACTTCACCCGAATGAGCGTTACATAGCCGAGCCTGACGGCTCAGTTCAATTCACTACCCACAAAAACTGCTAAACGCGCCTAAAGAAGTTTACACTTTTAAAAAATCATCCTGACGCCAATGGTGACATTTTAACAAAAATGAAAAGCTGTCTCAGCATAAATGTTCAAGCTTCAACAAAACGTATTTTGCACTTACCTAGAGTTGATATCAGATCACCTAGAAAGTGAAACTCAGGATTAGTCATAAAAACAAGAATTTATGAAAAATTATTTTTTTGTCTTTTACTAAGGTCACTGATGCGATTATTTGTCATTTTCAATTATTTTTCTTAAAGCCCCTTGTTCTTATTTCTAAACAGTAGTAAACATTTTTTTGCAAAATTCGTATATTTTCAAAAATCATAAACCATAGATATGTTTTGGCCAATTAAGAAGATAAAACACCCTGTAGATTTAAGGAATCGCAACATTTTTTTAAATTTTTTATCTTTGTGTAATCGGTATCTATAGAGGAAGCAAAAAATAAATTTTTATTAAAACAAAATTTTTAAGTGCAAAAGGTGGTAGGGTTGACATGGAAAGCCCCATATAGGGTAAACTGCCCAATCGTTGGTAGTTTAAGAGCTGTTTTATTTTTGAATAAAGTTTTCACACCTTAAAAATTTTAGGCTACTGTTTCGGAATACCCAAACGTTCTACTTTCTAGCTGTTTATCGATTTTTAGTAAATAATAGGTAACCCGTTTTCATCAAAATAGAGGAAAAATGAAAAAATGGACCAAGTCCCTATTGATGGCAGCTTAAGCCTGTTATTAGCACCCATGTTTGACCTATTATTGGCACCCATAAAAAAAAATTACATTTGTATTTTTTATCCCTCATTTTAAGGATAAAAGTGTCCCTTTTTATACCCGGTATAAAAAGTGACAAATCAGGGTAAAAAAATCTGAATAAAAATTGACATATCATGTATAAAATGTAAAAATTGGCATCAAAAGCGACTGATCAAAGATAGAACAGTAAAAATTAAAAACAAGAAAATCCTAATAACCTAAAACGACTAAAAAAATATGAAAAAACTGAAAATAAATTAAAAAGTGCTAAAAATAGCGTACATACCTCGTGGTAAAAGGGTATTTTTTTCCCTCTAAGAATTGTAGACAAACTTTTCGCTTCGGAATAAAAAGATAAAAATCAATATCAAAATCAAAATTTTGAGACCAATTTCGAGATCGATTTATATTAGATTTTGATTTTGAGTCAAGGCATTTATGGCCCTACAGAAAAGTTCAACATACAGAGAAGATTTTAGCCTGGTGATGCTTGAATAAACCGAAACGTTGTTATTTAGTTTTTTACATTTTTTATTGCAATAAATTTTTATCTAATATAAAATACAATTTCAATGGTCAGGATTATTTTCAATATTTATTTTTATTTTTATCTGTATAAACCCAGTATAAGAATGGCAATGTCAGTGGCGCCCCCAGGAATATGTCTTGGGGGGGCCCGAGGCCTCACGATGTCGAATTTTAGGTTGTTTTTTGTGTTTTTTCATGAAATATATAGAAAATATGTAAAAAAATTCTGAGGCTTGGGGGGTCCGGGCCCCGAGGCCCCCACCCCTGGGTGCGCCCATGTAATGTTGCTCGAAAAAGCGCATGCCAACAAAGGGAAAACAAATAAAATTTTGAAACCAATAGTTGGCATCCGAAAATTTCAAAAAATTATAAAAGAAGTTAGTGGTAAACTTAAAAGTAGACATATTTGCGACCATTAAACTAATATAATCATTACGAAATACACTCCACTAAAACAATACATTAAAAAAAAAACAGTAAAAGATTAGTGAAAAAGAAAGTGGGAAACAAAATATTAAAATCTAAACCGCTTTAAACTAAAAATATTAGCTCACTCCGTTTTTAAAAATTTTTATATATCTTTGCGTTTCAGATGATTTTGAAACTTTTTTATTGCGCCGTCTGTCTCTCTGTCTGTCAGTCTGTCTATGTCTGTCTGTCTGTATGTCTGTCTGTAACGACAAACGCTCATAACTCAAAAACCGCTTGGCTGATTTTAATGAAATTTGGTACCTAGACTGGGTCTTGGGTCGAGATGGTCCCATTTAAAAATGAACAAAATCCACCGAACACAAACCAAATAAAAGGGTGGGGGTAGATTTAAAAAATTAGAGTTTATGTGAAAATATGGCGTGTGTGATATCAAACGAAAGGTAATTAAGTCTGGAGTTTTTATTTGCGATAACAAAATACATTTAAATTTATTTTTAAAAAAGGGTGGGGGTATATTTCAAAAATTAGAGTTTAAGTGAAAACATGGCGTGTGTGATATCAAACGAAAGGTAATTGAGTCCGGAGTTTAACAAATAACATTTTAGTTTTTGCTTTTTTTAAGGGTGGGGGTAGATTTTAAAAATTTCAAAACATGGCTTGTGTGGTATCAAACAAAAGGTAATTTAGTCTGGAGTTGAATAAAATATATTTCAGTTTTTAGTTATATTAGCTCACACGTAAACTATACCTATAGTACCTAGTGTGAGCTTAGGGGCCCATATATTGGCAGAGTATTTTTTATTTGTGAAACCTATTTTTAATTAAACTTTTTTATTAACAAGCGTTTTTCTACACTAAATAAATAAACAATACAAATTTTTTTTAGAGTGCCAACATTACGAAACACCATTTATTTTTAGAAGTCCCTTTATTAACAGGGGGTGCCAATAGATGGATTATCCCATAATTTAAAATGCCTGTCGTTGGCACCCCCTTTTTAATGGAAATATTTTTAAAAAATTAAAAATAATAATTATAATTTACCCTAAAACTATCGGCCTAACTGTCTTCGGCTTAAAGTTTTAATGGGTTAGCCCCTAAGGTGATGGTGGGTTCCTAAATTAAACAAGGCATTTGCTGTATAATTTTTAAATTTTATTTAAAAATATTTAAAGGGGAAAAACAAAACCAAAAGAATTTCTTATTTTTCAAATAATGAAAAGAAGAATTAATAATCTGACTATATATGCATATCTGGTTTACATTAAAGTTCACCCTATTTAAAACCTTTTTTTCTTTAGTTTAACTAAACCCAGAAACCTGGACCAAGGAATGATCTTACTTGTTTACTGCCATACACAGGATCTTTAACTTATGCTGTCCAACACTCGGGTCTGAAAACTCAGGTCTGAAAACTCGGATTTGATAACTCGGGTCTGATGTGTCCGGAGACTCAGGACTGGAAATTGGTTATGTACTTCAAAAAATTTCCCTTTGGGATTGCGGCTCTGGAGCTGAAAGAAAACATGCCTTTTGGAACACACAGTACACACAGTAGATCAAGTTGCATAACTCTTGATTTGATAAATATTTATTTATAGCGAAATTATCCCTCTAATATTTTGTCATTGTGTTTTTTTGTTAGTACAAAACTACCCTAACTTATATACTTCTTACAATCACATAACTATTAAAAATACTCTGCCAATATATGGGCCCCTAAGCTCACACTAGGTACTATAGTTATATTGTACGTGTGAGCTAATATAACTGAAATATATTTTATTCAACTCCAGACTAAATTACCTGTCATTTGATAACACACAAGCCATGTTTTAAATTTAACCTAAATTTTTGAAATCTACCCCCTCCCTTTGAAAAAACAAGCACTAAAATGTATTTTGTTTAACTCCGGACTCAATTGCCTTTCGTTTGATATCACACATGCCATATTTCCACGTAAACTAATTTTTAAAATTTACCCCCACCCTTTTATTTGGCTTGTGTTCGGTGGATTTTGTTCAGTTTTAAATGGGACCATCTCGACCCAAGACCCAGCCTAGGTACCAAATTTCATTGAAATCGGGCAAGCCGTTTTTGAGTTATGCGCGTTGGTCGTTACAGACAGACATACAGACAGACAGACACACAGACATACAGACAGACAGACGGCGCAAGAAAAAAGTTTCAAAATCATCTGAAACGCAAAGATATATAAAAAATTTTGAAATCGGAACAACTTTTTTTTTCTCGAAAAAATTAGGATCACCATAGCTCACACTACTATATAATTTTCCATTTCTCTTTGACAAAAATATATGATAAAATCAACCCTAGCAAGATTAACAAATAAGGTTAAATTATACCTTAATTATTAACATGTGCTCTGTAAGAAGCAAAAGAAAGTAAAATAGGGGCTCACCTGTAAGTAGCTCGATTGATTTTTTAATCGACCTCCAAAAAGAAAATGTGCCACAAGGGCGATCCCAACTAACATTTATAGTAGCGGCTACATGTTCTAAAGGCTTTGCTACTTTCTTATAGTAGAAATGTGGTGATCCCAACCAAAATTTGTTACTTTTTAGTTATAACTACTATTTAGTATCAGGAAATAGTAGTGTTGACGTTTTGAGGGGTAGAGCGGCGGGACTGTAAGCGCGCTGGTCGTTTTATAAAATCTGGGTGCAAAAATCCTTAAAAGGACGATGTAAAAATACTAATTTTTCCGAGCCACACAAAGACAATATAGAGGATTGGCACTCACCTTTTCAGTTGTTTCCGTCGTCCAGAGGAGCTCCTCTCGCTGGCCCAGTCGTTGCAGTCGATCTACACTAGAATCACTTGTTTGTGTAATGGTTTAGTTTGATTTTCTAAGAATGTTATTGGATTTTTTGGTTAATAGAATTTATCACCATGCTGCGTGGTGATCTCGATAGAATACGACAGACGAATGTTTTTTTGGTTACGCCTTTTTGCGTAGATTCATTTTTCGTAGATGGCGCTGGCGTTTTGCTTGTGCCAATCAAAATTGAAATTGTGTGGGTTTTCCGAATACGGGAATTTGGCGCAAAATTTGAATTTAAATTAAAGTTGCACGAACATTTTCCGCCCACTTAAAACGAAGTTTTACATTGAGATTAAGTTGAATAAACAAATGGCTATATAAAAAAAATATAAGTTAATTCAAAACCTTAAAGGGTAGGTAATTAAAATCCGTTTTAGGTTTATAGATTAAAAAGAAAAAAAATGAGGAAAAAAAAAATATATATATATTCTAGATAACGACACACGAAACAAAAGAAGTTGCTTGGGAGTTTAGTGCGCATCTAAAGGTAGTGGGCACAACTTGACCACGGGACGAGTGAAAAGTCCGTGTTGTGTTTTAACAGTAGCAACTCGAATGTGATTATCCCGACCAGGATGTACAGATACTATTCTACCCAGCAACCAGTGTAATGGCGGCCTAGTTTCATCCTTAATTAATACAAGCGTATCTAGCTTGATTTCAACCGAAGGGTCCGACCACTTAGAACGCTGTTGTAAAGTATTTAAGTACTCGAGTTTCCAACGCTTCCAGAAATCGGCATGAATTCGTTGGATAAGTTGCCAACGCTTAAGGGTATTAACTTTAAGGGTAGAAAGGTCAGGATCAGGACACGAATTAAGGGGTTCCATTATGAGGAAATGACCCGGAGTCAAAGACGTAAGATCGTTTGGGTCAGAGCTTTGCTCACAAAGGGGTCGAGAATTGAGTAATGCCTCTATTTGGGCGAGGAGAGTATAGAGCTCTTCGAAGGTTAGTATCTGGTCACCGATGACCCGATACAAATGTGTTTTTATAGATTTGACTCCTGCTTCTGCTAGACCATTTAGGTGGGGGGCTCCCGGACTATTAAGACACCATTTGATTTTTAAGCTCTCAGAAGCTAATTTCGAAAGATTATGGAGCTCCTTAATAGCCCCAACAAAGTTTGAGCCTCTATCACTTGTGATTTGGACACAAGTGCCACGTCTAGCGACAAAGCGTCGTAACGCAGCGATGCACGCCTCTGTGGTTAAATCCGAAACAAGCTCGATATGGATTGCTTTGACAGAAGTATCGACAAAGACTGCGATATATGATTTACCAACTTGTGCTCCACGACGTCTCTGACCTACAAAGGTTTTGATTGGGCCTGCATAGTCTAAGCAAACGTGTGAAAAACATTTTAATTGTGACGTTCTAAAAGAAGGTAAATCCGACATGTACGGAGTATACGGTTTTGGTTTTAAGCGAAAGCAGGGAATACATTGCAATAAAACCCTCTGAATAGCTCGACGTGATGACATAATCCAAAACTTTTGACGAATTAAGTATTGGACTGTGTTTATTCCGGGATGTAAATTTTCGTTATGAGTTTGAAGAATGATCAATTGGGTTAATCTATGAGATTTCGGCAATAATAAGGGATGTTTTGCCTCAAAGGAGAGTTGAGAATGCCGTAAGCGTCCGCCCACTCTAAGGAAACCCAATTCGTCCAAAAAGGGCGCGAGTTTGCGAAACGGCTTAGGTAATAGCTGAGTATTTTGAATTTTTTGAATGATATCCGAAAAACACTCTTCTTGGACCCTTTTAACTAAAACAAGTAGAGCCTTGTGTAGTTCAAAAGCGGAAAAAACGCCGGATAAAGGGTCAACTGAGGTTTTTCGATTGTGAATAAGTCTTAGAAAATGACAAATGATTTTTTGAATGGTATTTAAATTGGATATTTTATCGATTAATCTGTCAAAAAAGTTTTGAATTTGAATTTCTGCCGTCAGCACCACTGAATTTTCCGGTTTTTCTTCTTTGAGAACCTCGTCTGGAACTCCCAAAGAACGTTCATTTATAAACCTTTGAATTTGCCACTCCGTAGTGGGCAAGGTGATTTATTAAGTTATTGGGCGACAACCCTCTGCTAGCGCAGTCGGCAGGGTTCTCGAGTGAAGTAATGTGATACCATGGGACTTCGGGGATTGTTTCTTGAATACGACTTACGCGGTTTGCCACAAAGGTCTTCCACTTGTGAGGTGAAGATGTGACCCAATGAAGCGTGACCTGTGAGTCCGAGAACGCAAGAATTTCATCAATTACGAGTAATGATGAATAGGTGCGAATAACTAGTTCGAGTAAATCAGCTAATAGAGTAGCTCCAAGTAGTTCCAAACGTGGGATTCAAATAGTATGTAAGGGAGCAACCCTTGACTTGCCCATGACTAGAGCAGTTTTGATAATTTTATTTGGTAATTCGACGCGAACGTATACGCAAGAAGCGTATCCTAGCTCGGATGCATCGCAGAAACCTAGCAATTGACATCGTTGAATATTATTCGAAAAAATATGTCTAGGTATACAAAGATTCGAAAGAGTGGTTAATTGATTATTGAATTGATTCCAAAGAGTTTTGATTGGATCGGGGGGTATTTCATCCCAATCAGTTTTGCATAACCAAAGTTTTTGCATAATCACTTTGGCTAAAAATGAAACAGGCGATAAGAAACCTATAGGATCCCAAATTTTAGCGATAGCCGATAAAATATTCCTTTTGGTGCAAGGTTTTTCACAAGGGGTACAAGAATAGGTAAAAGTATCTGTAGAAGGGTGCCACTGAAGGCCCAACACCTTAATCGATGTTGAAGAATCGTCTTCAAAGGTAACAGGGATCTGACAATCAGCGGGCGACAAATGTGAAAGAAGTTTCGGATTATTTGATGCCCATTTTCTTAATTCAAATTTTCCCAATTTAAGCAACGCTATGAGATCCTTTTGAAGTGATAAAGCACCTTCTAGAGAGTTAGCTCCACAGCAAATATCGTCCATGAAAATGTTATTCAAAAGGACCTGGGATGCTTCAGGATAATTCTTAGCCTCCAGGATGGCTAGTTCTCTAAGAGTTCTAATAGCTAAATAGGGACTTGAACTAACACCAAACGTCACTGTATTAAGCCTGTATTCCTGCAGGGGTTCATTGGGATCAAATCGCCAAAGTAGCCTTTGGTAGTCCCGATGAATTGGATTAATTTGAATTTGTAAAATACGATAGAATAAAATCTGAATTTTAATAGAATTTCGGAAATATCGGCTTGTAATTTTGGTCCTATTAAAAGAGTTTCGTTCATGCTTAGGCCTTTTGAACCCTTAATCGAGGGGTTAAAAACCACCCGGAGTTTAGTCGTTGATTTGTCAAGACGAAGGACTCCGTGATGTGGTAAATAAGAACATAACTGAGGTCTAGGTTCGGATCTTGGAATTAAAGACATGTGCCCGTTTTTGAGATATTCTCTTATAAAATCCGAGTACATACTATAGAAATTTGAATTTTTTATTAAGCGAGATTCGAGAGACAAAAATTGACGATAGGCCACTGAATATGTGTCTCCTAGGTCAGGAGGGTCAATGTGACGAAAAGGCAAATTTACAGTAAATCGGCCCGAAATATCTCTAGTGGTAGTTTTTTGGAAAATCTCTTCACATCTTTTTTCTTCGGGTGAGAGAAACGTTTTTGACTTAATTGATTCTAGTTCCCAAAATCTGCGAATATTAAAGTCGAGAGACTGCTCACAGGAAGTAAAGTAAGAATTGACTTGAGGTGAAATATTTATGTTTTGAGTTTGGTCCATCAAGACCCACCCAAAAACTGTCTCAAAAGCGGAGGGTAGGCCGTGAGGTCCTGGAATTCGTCCTGATTGGACGAATTCTGTGTAAAGTTGTGCACCTAAGAGTAAGTCAATTGGACCAGGGTTGTAAAATTGATTATCTGCAAGCTTTAGATTTGAAATATGACTCCAATTGGATGAATCTACCTGTATTGAGGGCATATTCGAACAGAGTTTCGGTAAAACGAAGACTTGAATAGAAAAGGTAGGCTCTTGTTGGCCTAGGGCTCGAATAGTGCAAGTAGAAATGCCGTTAGTGGCCGATGAAGATTGATTTAGTCCCAGAACAGGGATCGAAATTTTGTTTCTTGGCAAGCCTAACCTGTTAAGACAAGCTTCGCTTATCAGGTTAGCTTGGCTACCGCTGTCCAGAAGTGCTCGGACAGGTTGGTAGTTACCCCGACTATCCAGTACCTCTAATTTTATAGTCGCTAGAAGCACTGTCGTCCGGGGCGTCAAGGTGGATAACGAAGAGTATTGATTTGTAGATGTATTTGGATTCGAATTGATTTGAATTGAATTTGAACTGGGTTGAACAAAACTAGGGTTCTGTTGGCTAAGAATTGAATTTGAATTCTGGTACGATAAGTTTGTGCCTGTGCTAGGCACGGCCACTTGATTTGAATTAAAACTTTGATTTAAGTTCGAATTTTGATTTGAATTTTGCCTTGAATTAACAAAGGATTGACTTGAATTCTGACGGATTGAATCTGTCATTTGCGATAGATGAATAAGACTATGGTGTCTATGTCGACATACCCTGCAGTTGTAGGTACTACTGCAGTCAGTTACTTGATGATTTGAACGTAAACAGTTGATACATAACGATTGTTGTTTTACATAAGTAAAACGATCTGCAGGAGATTTGGAGATAAAAACACCACACTGCGAGAGTGGATGAAAATAATTATTGCATAATTTGCACCTATAGGGTTGTTGGTTTTGTCGAAATTGAGTATTGGATTGTTTATTTGATACTTATGAGTGCGTATGCGCTAAAAAATTGGATGGAGGGCTTGATTTGTACTGATTATTTGAATAAGAATTATATTTTTGGTTACTAGAATTCGAATAATTTGGTTTTTGCTGTTTTGAAGTCGAAGGTTGCATTTGCGTATTTTGGGGAGATAGCTGTACTGTTTCAAGAGCACGGCATTGGTTAATAAGAAACTGAATTAGATTTTTATATGTTGGAATCTCGGTAGTACTATACTTTAATTCGAAAGCGGTTCTTGTGGTTTGATCGATTTTTGATAATAAAATTGAAAATAAACAAAAACACCACGACGTTACGGGAAATTCAAGATTTTCGAGCGCCGCAATATTCTCGGAAAAGGTATCTACCAAGACTCTAAGATCCTTTGCTGACTGGTTTCCCTTTAAAGAATTTGCATAGTAGATTGAGTTCCAGTAGGTACTGGCTAAAAGTCTTTTATTTTGATAGCGATCTGTTAATACCTTCCAGGCGATTGCGTAATTACTTGCCGTTAATTTTATAGAACTTAAAATACTAAGTGGTTCGCCCTCAAGGAAGGTTAGCAAATGTTGAAATTTCCTTATATCAGAATAATTAGAGTTTTCGTGAACCAAACAAGAATAAACATCGTAAAAGGTTGGCCACTTTTTTACGTTTCCATTAAAGCAAGGTACCTTTAAAGGGCCCAGATCATCGCTACGTGAATAGTGTGAAGTTGCGGGGGTAAAATTTGAATGAACTGAATCGGAACATAAACTCGAAAAAAGAACTTTAGCTTGGTGGTAGAATAGATCCGTATCTTTCCTAATTTTTTCTTGTACTTCAAATTCATCATCGTCGTCGTCTTTCAAGAGACCTATGATGTCATTATGAATGTTTTTAAATTGTTCATAGTGATCATCTAACGATTCGTAAAACGCCTTAAAAATTGGCAAGGAAGAACTATCTGATTTAGCTTTTGTTCCCAAGTTATACGTTTCCGTAATACGAGATATTGAAACTTTGCGTTGATTCTCAAGCTTTTTTAACGACATATTGTTAATTAAAAAAAATAAAAAATATTTAAAAGGAATAAAACTAACACTTGACCCCTATTGACTTTAATCAGTCCAAAAGAGTTCAACAAGCATATACTTTATTATCGATTTCTCGAATAAATGCAAAAACTTATCAACAGCTGTTATCCTAGGTCGCGATTTTTCTCCCAAAATAAATGCACACAAAACAACTTGTACCTACTACCGCTTCTCTTATTATTTACAGGTAAATACTAATTCTACTAGATGTGTTTGTTTACCTGTTAAATAAGAATAAAGCATTTAACTCACAAGCACTTTTGTTGTTTTGAATAACTATAACATATTATTTAAACAAATAACTATTATTTAAACAAATTTCGATTTTTGAATCAAAACAAACGACGTACCAAGTGCCAATTTCGGCTGCAATGAAATGTGGGTGGAGCAACCGTTAAGCCACGCAAGGGGGGACGGAACCTCCGATTTAAACTGGACACGGCAACTAAGCGAACCAAAATGGCGAGGCGAAAAAATCTAATATTTTTAGCAAACAAATTTTAAAAAACTATCCGGTTCGAAGGACCAGAAAATGTTGACGTTTTGAGGGGTAGAGCGGCGGGACTGTAAGCGCGCTGGTCGTTTTATAAAATCTGGGTGCAAAAATCCTTAAAAGGACGATGTAAAAATACTAATTTTTCCGAGCCACACAAAGACAATATAGAGGATTGGCACTCACCTTTTCAGTTGTTTCCGTCGTCCAGAGGAGCTCCTCTCGCTGGCCCAGTCGTTGCAGTCGATCTACACTAGAATCACTTGTTTGTGTAATGGTTTAGTTTGATTTTCTAAGAATGTTATTGGATTTTTTGGTTAATAGAATTTATCACCATGCTGCGTGGTGATCTCGATAGAATACGACAGACGAATGTTTTTTTGGTTACGCCTTTTTGCGTAGATTCATTTTTCGTAGATGGCGCTGGCGTTTTGCTTGTGCCAATCAAAATTGAAATTGTGTCGGTTTTCCGAATACGGGAATTTGGCGCAAAATTTGAATTTAAATTAATGTTGCACGAACAAGTAGATGTTCCATAAAAACGACCCTCTACACTACTTCTTAGGATTCTTTCTTGATAGTCGATTCTGATAGTCTTCTCTACCACAGTAGGACGTTGCTAAAGTTTTACTTTCTTTTTAGTCGTTATTTCGTAGTCGCCCTGACTATTATATCCTACTTAATTACCACTAGAAAGTTAAGCTTCATTGGAGTCCCAAACAAGTGTATCCGACAACTACATTATAACTTTAATTTTTACCACAAAAGTTTGTGTCATCATAGTAACATCTGATGTAACAATGTAGACAAAATAACTTTTTGGATCAACTTTAAAGCCGCAACTACTTTGACTTTATTTTAATGTCGATCTTTTAAAGTAATCTCTCCTTCCTGTTTCTACTTTGAAAACGTAGACTTTTTGAAGTCACATCTTGCTCGCACACATTCTTAACCCTACTTTTTGTGGCTTAAAATATGGGAATATTAGGAATAGTTTTGCAAATATTTTTTTAACTACCTTGAGCATTCCATTTTTTCGAGCTCATTGCTTGACCATTTTGCAAAACAATCAAAGTGCAAAATATTGATCCAAGGTATCGAGTACCGCACACGGATTTTAAGAAATCCCTGGTCCATGCTTAATCTCCATCCTTAATCTTTTACGCTACTTGTTGCTGTTCTATTCTTGTACTGTCTTAACGGTCGTTCGTGGTTTGTGCTGTGGCACCACCCTATCGCCATCGTAACCCTCTTGTGCGGACTAAACCGAATTCGTTTATCTATGCCTCTTGTGCTGACGTGTCGTGTCTCACTATGATTCATTTTATGTGTTGAGCTTGGGTCAATAATTCTTTTTGGTTTTCTTCAAATTTGTGCTGTTGTTAAAGCTTTTTGAAGTGAAAACTTAAATTTTTGCTGTGTTTTGTACCAGGCTTTATTGCAATAGGTCCCTAATATCTAATTTATGCACGGCCCCTAAAATAACCTCTGGGATATGCTAGACTTCATCTAGGAACTTTTGCGCTCTTTGCGGCTAATAAAAAAACAAGTTAGATATATCGTGGTTACATGCAGATTTCTAAGCGATCTAACAAGTCTCAGAGATTGTTTTTTTACTTATAGGGCTTATAATAATAAGAATTACTGAATATTGACAATGCCAAAATATCTAAAAACAATAAAAAATACTACATGCGAATTGTGAGAGCAATGTGTAAATAAAAAAAGTAACAATAAGTTGATTTCATTGATGTGACTACGTTCTTTTAGTTCCTTGACCAACACTTCCTAGAAATTCTAGAATAGGGATCATGCTCTCGACTGCAACAAACATTTTTAAAAAACACTTTTTATTGGCACTTCATTTATTGTTCTAATGTAATTTAATTTATCTTGTTTTTGTTTTAAAAACTACCACAAATTCACGCTGGTACAAAACCTATAAGCAGTGGTGCTGTTGTTGACAGAAAGGGCAAATGACAAGTGGCGACACCCCAATAACTTGAGGGTAGTAGTTATGCTTATCGCGTGGTTCCTATCACTCTGTAGACGTTTTCTAGTGGCGAAAGCTAGTTAATAATACGTTTCTGCAACGAAGGAGTAGAAATTCGAGTGTGTTATCTAGAACTAAAAAGGAATGCCGACATAAAAGTCGTAAGTGACACGTTGCCGTAACTTAGGCTCACTTTCAAGTAACCCTTTCGACTATCAGGGAATATAGTTTAGACGCCATGTTTTTATGTAAAAAAGAAAATTTAATATTTTTGTTGTCGTTTTATGAGCTCATATTAAAGAGCTATACTATTTTATAAACAAATTAGTTGAAGCTTACCAAAAATGCTCTTCTTAAGCACCATTTGTTGGAGTTAACTGTCGATTATGAAAACATAACCTCCAAAATCACAACACAAAAATTCCATCAGCTACCAGAAAACGGCTCAATTTTACGGGCGCACCGGTTTTTTGCAATATATATAATGCATTTTATACAAAAAACTTTGCGTCGCACTCGAATTTTGATCCTCTGCTCGTAAATTCTCACACTTTTGGATAACATAGTGCATATTATAACCATAACCAAACAAAAAAACTAAGCGAGTCTGTTTACTGTTGTGTCAACCATATTGTGTAACAATTCTACCAAAAAGAAACGAATATATAATTTGCAACTACATCGCAACTTTTATGCCATTACGGAAAAAAAAACAGCCTCTACGACGTAGTAGATACCTGGCTACGACGTAGTTGTGTAGTTGTTACTACAGTGACTTTAAATACTTGGCCAAGTAGTTATAACCAGAAATTGGTTCCCCACTTAGGGAATTATAACGTCGCTGTATGGTATACTGAGACGTAGCGGGAGTACGTTGCGGCTACTTTAAAGAAATTCATTCTAGTTGGGGTTTCGTCGTTACAACTTTAAATGTTTGTTGGGATAACCTAAAGCACCATACTTTCAAGTTAAACTTTCTAGAAGTAGATTACTAACTAAAATCGGCACACGGCCCTTTTGTGGCTGGCACTTGCCAAACCCCACAAGTTAAAGTTGGGAAGAAGACGGATTTAGCCTGGAATACCCTATATATAACCTGAGACCGGAAAGTCAAACAATCGAAAAATGACGCACTCTTTCCGGCTGAACACATGTTTCAAAAAATAAAGAGACAGAAAATTAATGACAAAATAACAAGTTGAAAAAGGATGGCAATAGATATTGAGGTTAGATTTTTTAATGTTTGAAGCCCGTTCGATACTCATACAGCCCACGGCTAAAATTATGTTTGTCTTATCTCTACGCTGAAGCAAATAAGGATAGACGATCCAGAATGACGAAATAAACCTAATTCCCGAGCATATCCTTAGGGATATTAGAAAGCTAATTTTAGCGGACTTTGCCGGTAAGGTCCTTCATCTCACCACCGGTATCCAATAATATTTATGGCTGTTCACAAATTACGTTATACAGAATAGTTTCTTAACTTATATATATTATATTTATATAATATATATCGACTGACAAGGCAAAGTTCCGCTTAGCTTAGAATTAAAACCCAACATTTAATTAAAAGATTATCGTTATTTCGAAATTAATTAAGTTTCGGTCAAGTGGGGATCGCCTCTTTACGTCACCCCAACATAATCTGTGAACGTGCCCTTACCGATTGAACGGCGGTGGTACAGTTCATATCATTATTTTTGAGACAACTTTTTAAAACTTGTTTTCGTTGGCCTATGCTATTTGTTATGGTAAATGGTAAACAGCTGATAACTGTCAAAAAGTTATCTCAAAAATTATGATATTGAGTATAGTATAACTGGAAGTACATACAAAACCAGGTGATTAGAAAATGGTCGGAAAAGAAAAGGAAAGCAGATGACTTGAACCTAACCTCACTTAACAACTTTAATTTTGTTTGTTTACTTTAACATGTAGAAAAATAAAGTTTTTAGTTTTTTTCTTAGAGAAATTAAATATATTTTGTGATTTTGCAACAAGATCCTTCCTGTATTTTAAAATTTACCTGTGATATATGTTCCAAACGCATGCGCTCCGCTCCGCAGAATTCTCTTTTTACGGACTCTAATCAAGTAGGTATTACAATTTCTGGTGGTTCAATAAACTAGCTTTTTGGCAATGTTATTTACTATCTCACCAACATGACAAAATAACCTACTATTAGTATCTATAACATAAACCCAATGAATAGGAAAATACGGGCTTTCAAACTAGTGTCAACCAAAAATTTTACGGGGTGCTTGCTACATACTGCTTTTGTCTCAAAAATTCGTCGCTCTAAGTTAATTTGGCAAAGAGTAAATCCTAGCAAATCCAGCCCGTAACATACTTTAATCTAAAAAAATATTCAAGAGTGTTCCTTAATAAAATGGCTGTTTCTTACCTTATTTTTTGCATTCATCGTAATGCACCACTTTTGTTAACGTTTTAAGCCAGACTTACTGTTAAAACACTGTGGTTTATTTATTGCAATGTAAAGCAATGTTGTCAGATTTAAAATTTTTAAGTACCGAAAAGAAATTTCTTGCTGAATCCTTATTTTTTTAAAATAAAATGAGGTGCCAACAATAGGCAAGTTTACCCTATGACTTTTTTTTATATATATTTTATTTTTACTTACGGGTATATTCACTTTATACCTTAAACACATGTGACACATAATGAATTCTCTTGCTATGCTTTTATTGTGTCACCTTAAAATTTCCCATATCTGTGTTTTTAGTCTATTTTTTCATTTTAGCAATACTCATTTTTTTTTTGTTAATTTACGCTCATTTTTTGTTTTCATTTATCTTCTGTAAATCTAAGATTTCACCAAGGCAGAAAAATAGTGTTAGTATGATAATATAAAAACTTTAAAATTCCTATAATTTTTTTTATTTTTTGTACCATCCAAAGTTTCTTTAATTTCTGTCAATTTATAAATACATTTTTTTAAATCATTTGTTGTCTCGTACATTTTAATGACAGTTGTCCTACTTTTTAATGTATTTTCTTATGCGTTTCTAGTAAGTCAATTCAAAATAAGTTTTTCACTTGAAAAAATACTTTTAGTTTTCGATATATTTAAAAAGCTAGCCTGTAAATATTAAGCAAGGAAAATCTTGAATTTCTCAAAAATTTTTTATTTAAAAACTTTTGTTCATTTTTAAAGATTACTTATAAATAATAACAAAAAATTGTCTTTATTGCCGGCAAAAAATATCCCTGATCAGTGGCGGATCTAGGAGCTTTATTTGGGGGTAAATATTATAATAGATATTGCAGAAAGCTATTTTGCGTAGTGACCAAAAAGTGTATTCTGTATGTCAAAACTAAACATAGTTTTAGATTATTTTCCCTACCGTTGATCCGCGCCTGCTGATTAATCCTTTTTTTCAAATTTGTCACTTATTAAAAAGAAAAGTCAAGTTTACTGCTTGCTATGTATTTTCCTTCTGTATTTTAAGCCGTACGCCAATGTTCATGTATTTTTTTTTAAATATAACACTAGTAATTTTAGCAACGTGAGTGAGTCCTAGGTATTTAAAAAAAACAACAATCTCACTGCCCTCAAAATACAAAACAGGGTCAGTGGATGTTCGGGTTAAATTCTCTTATGAGCCTGCCTTTGTGACTTGGTCCGGCTATGCAGGGATGCGTAGTGAAACACCAAAATTAGAGTACAAAGAGTTTAATTAATCATGTTCTTGGCTATATATACATCTGTTGGATCTTAATCTAATTTTACCTGGTTAGTTAAGGGTTAGTTACTTATGACCTAAGTTAGCAGCGTTTTTATTTAATTTAGGATTTAATTATTTAGTTTCTATTTAAAAAAAAAGAGAAGAAAACTAAACTATTGTAAAGCTTTCAAGAGGTTCTATCACAGAAAAAAAAGTATGATACCACTTTTTAGAATGTTTTGTTTTTATATCTCTTTATTTTTCTTTTTCCCACTTAGCTGCTTTTAGTCAGTCAACACTGAAATGGCAATCCACAGGCACTCGGGAAGGTCACTGCTACCCAACCTTGGTCGCTCTACTCTGGTACTCGCCAACAGCTCCACAGTAATAGGAACTAGCTCCAGGCAACAACCAGAAGGCCAGAAGAAGACAGAAAGACGAAGACAAAGACCCTAAACAAAATAACGTGGTTTTAGGCCAAGAACTGGACTACAACTTAAAATTAATTATAAAACTGGTCGTAGCCAAAATTCATAGACATTTATTGTCCTGAATTGAGTACTACTCAATTTTGTAGCAGATACACATGTAAGAGAAAAAAGTAATCTGAAATTTAAAATTAACAGACACACATCTCACTGAAATAAGTACCACTTAGGTACCACTTAATATTGCAACAGGTACTTAATCTGCACCTTAAAATTAATCAGTACATGTTACATTAATATAAGTACAATTTAATCAGTATAAAATAATCTGTAACTTATTTTTAAATAAAAACGGGGACAATGCAGTAACAGTTCCATCTCTATGCCAGTGATCTCTAAGCTTTGACCTCTTTTTGGCCACAGAGAACCATCCGGGGCATACGACGGGGCTCTTTAAACTTATAAAATAAAAATATTTACAAAAAGAACACAATGTCTAGCAAGAAGTGTTACCTAACCTAAATGTGGACTCACATCAAAGGGCATGAGGGTCTCTGTTTCCAAAATGGTGTAATCCAATGTACGGGTAACGTTCAAGTCTGAAAAGAACGGAAATCCAATAAATGTCGGTGGAAAATTGAATAAGGAGCGAGAAATATGGGAAATTACTTTTTCAGAACAATTTAATCACAAAACAAAAAAGTAATTACCTTAAAGACAGCATGGCTTGGATCAGCTCTGCATAAAATCTGCTTATCGTCCGAGTTAGGCACCAGTGGGACCGATGAGGACCACGCACTCATGGAGGACTCCACCAGACCTTACTGTAACATTTTGTCTAGCCCCTCGTCAATTATCTTTTGCTTTAAAGGAGATATTGGGTAGTATCTTGGTTTCAGGGGCTTGGTGCTTTCCTGCAAAATGATCTCATGTTCATAAACTGTTGTAAACCCCATACCGTCCTTCATTTTTAAGAACTTCTCCCCCAAAAGACTATTAAGGTGTTCTCGTTCCTCAGATGTTAGAACTTCGAGATCTTGAACCTTGCTGGCAGTACCACCAGAAGCAATAGCACATTTAACTTGTTTAAAAAAATTTTGAAAGATCTGACGTCTATCATGACCGACAAGGTCGAGGGACTCCTCGCCATCTCCGAAATACCACTGATTCCTTTTTAAATCAGGTGAAATCTCTATACAAACGAAGAAATCCACGCCCAGAATCAACGCACGCGGAAAGTCATGGACGACCATAACCGGTAAGACACGAACACGACCCATAAGACAAATCGGTACATCCACCACTCCTTCGATCTCAGCAGCTTGTCCATTCGCTTCTACACATCTAGATCTACGACCTCTGTCCAGCTTTAGGCCTAGTTTACGAAGAACCTCCCAACCTGAACCACCAGCAATGGTCGAGCTAGCGCCTGAGTCGAACAATGCTAAGATTGGGTGACCCAGTATGGTAACCTCTAAAGAAGGTCGATTGTCGCCCGCTGCATGAGCCCAAGCATACGCAAGAAAAGCCTGTTCCGGCCGAAGCTCGTCACCATGAATAGGGGAGGGACAACGGTTCGCTACAGGGGGACTATATTCTAGCGACCCTTCTCGGCGTTTCCCGAACAGTTAGGGCAATCGCGGGTCGTAAATCCCTCTCTGGAGCAGCGAAAGCATTTCAATCATCAAATCAAATCATTTTATTTTCCGAATAACTGTTAATTTACAGCATGGGTTTCGTCACAAATTAGTACTATTCCTAACAATTATAAAACATCCTTACAAATTAAGATTTAAAATAAATAAATAGAAAAAAAAAATAATAATCATATGTTTATCAAAATAAAATCCAATTAAATTAAAAATCTAAGGCAAACTAAAAATTAATAAGATGTCCTAGCATGGTTTTTCAGCTGAATATTAAAATTATACACATTATTAAAAATGCTCGCTGGGTTATTGCTACTAATAAATAAATGATCTAGTGGTTTTGGCTACACGGTTTTAGATTATTAAAAGGGTTAAAAATTGTCAAAAAGTGCTGTATTCAAATTTTAGAACAAGTAAGGAAGTAAACAAAAAATAAAAAATAAAAACCGAAAAACAATCATAGTATCACAATAGCACACAAAACTGCAACATACAGAACTAAATACTAAAATATTAAGCACTAAACCAACATAATATTTATAACAACCAACCAAATAAAAAAGTTACAGATAAAAATGAAATCAAAAACAAAAAATAAAAATGAGCAGATGTACTCATGAGGAATGGTTCAGGTATTCTGTAACCGAATAATAGGCCCCCTGACAAAGCAGCTGTTTTACTTTACTTTTAAATAACTTTAAATTCCCTATACTTTTTATTTCACTGGGTAAATGATTGTACACTCGAACACAGGCATAGTTAACAGATCTTTCATATCTAGTTGTTCTATGTAGTTCAACTCTTAGCTCATTTCTATTTCTTGTATTATAGGTACTGGAGCTACCGTTAGTTTGAAAGTTGATCATATTTTCTTTAACATAGAGACATAATTTAAGTATGTATATGGAGAAAAAAGGTAAAATTTTGTTATTAACAAAAGTATCTTTGCAAGATCCACGTTTTTAATGTTAAATAATAGTCGAATAAGTCTTTTTTGGGCTACTAAAATTCTTTCTGCTCCTGTACTTCCCCCCCATATTACTATGTGATAAGACATTATGGAGTAGGCCATACTGTAGTAAACTTGCATTAGAATGTCATGGTCCAAATCCTACTTTAGTGTTAGCATTGCAAAATATACTTTGTTCAACTTTTGAGCAACCAGATCAATCTGCTTATCCCACGACAGTGACGAATCTAATACTGCACCTAAATATTTATAGTCATCTGCTTTTTCAACTGATATTTGTCTTACATCTGACACTAAGTTGCTTTTGGTAAAATAAATGCATTTAGTTTTCTCTAAGTTTAGCATAAGTCGGTTTTTTTCACACCATAGCCCCATTTCTCCTGTAACTTTTATGATCTTTTCCTCTAGTTTATTTAACTTATTTGCGGATATTCCTGTTCCGACATCATCTGCATAAGTTACAATACAATCGGCTGATACATGTTGTGGTAAATCATCCATAAAGATCACAAACACCAGTGGGCCTAAGGTCGATCCTTGAGCGACACCTGTCTCCACAGTAAATTCTCGTGAGTAGGATCCACCAAACTTTATCCTAAATTTTGTGTGCATTTTGTGTCCTATTATAGAAAAAGGTAGGTATTCGTGGGTAGAGAACAGACCAAAAAGAAACTAAGGTACCTTTGGCAACGTTTCGGATTTAATTAATCCTTTTTCAAGCCCTAAAAACAATGAACAGGTTGTATAGTTTTACATGGAAAAGAAATGTAACAAAATCTAATAACATTTTTTTTCTTGAATTTTTTTTTATGTTTTTATGTTCAACCTAGGATTATTCTCTATTATCTATCTATAGTCCAAAGTAAACTTACTCAGATAGAAATGTTTCTTGGGTCCATAAGTACAGCGAACAGGGGTGAGTGTTGATCGAAGAACATTTTACTTTAAAATTTTATAAACAAATGAATTGTTATTATTTTAAAAATATGAGGTTAAAATTTACTACCATCTAAACGACAATGATCTTTAACCTGTCGAATCTAACAAAACATAAAAATAAAAATAAACAAAATACTACACTTATGGTACCAATAAACACGTAAGGTTAAAACTATCATTCATAAAAATCCTTTTGCTAAAAAAACAAAAATTTAAACTACATTAATTTTAAATTATAAAAGGACATTACTTAATATTTAACAAACTAAACATATATATCACAGTAGGTCAACACTATATTACAACATAAGCAATAGTCAGTAGAAACAATTTAGAAACTAGGTGTTTAAAGCTTGATTCCTGTACTTGTTCAATATATTCCTATAAATTCCACTTAATCCATCAGCATCCGTTTTGATGTTAACTGTGTCATGGATATTGATTTGAATCATCTCACTTAATTTTCTTTTATAGGATTGAGTTTCCATGTCTAGAATTTTGACTTCTTCAAACTGAAATCGATGGCCTGTCTCAAAGTGATGTTTTGAGAGTGCAGTTTTATCGTCATAATATTGTCTGTCATTTCTACAGCCATATTTATGCTGTTGTATTCTTTTAGACAAGTATTGCATTGTCTCACCAATGTAAAATTTCTCACATTCACAAGGGATACTGTAAACTAAAGAGCTTCTCTTGTCAAAAGGAATCTGGTCTTTTAGTGCCATAAATAACGACTTGGTGGTTTTGGTGATATAAAATGCCATTGTTATATCAAGATCCTTAAAGCAAGAGTTTATTTTTTGTGACAGGCCATCAATATAGGGAAATTTAAAAAATTTATTTTTGTTTTTGTTTTTAAATCTAGAAATATTCCTGTTAAAAAAATTTTCGGGATAGTTGTTGTCTTTCAGATTTTTTTTAACTCGAAGAATATTTTCTGTATGAACATCAGGATGGCTCAGATGTATCGCTCTATGTAACAATACCTACTTTATTGGACATAGGGTGATTAAAAGTGAAATTTAAAAGTCTGCCTGAACTTGTGGGTTTATTGTACCAATTTGTGACAATTGTACCATCGGGTCTACGTTGTACCTCCATGTCCAGAAAACAGATTTTTTTGCCACATTCAAGTTCTGTGGCCAATTAAAATGTGTTGGGTGACATTTTGTGACACTATAAATAGAACAATAACGCTGTGCCAATTTGTTACACTAAAAAAAAATTACTGAGTAATTAAACAAATATCTGGAAGCAGAACTGTATTTTCCAGCTAGGTAAAACATTGATATGCCCGGTAACTTTTATACAGTGGAGAAGGGGCGGTTCAGAAATAAGAAAATTTTAAGTGCGCCACTGTGTTTTAATATTAATGTTTTACAAAGAAGATCTTAATTAAAATACAGTTCGACTCAAACGTTGTAGCCAAACAATGAAACTCTACCTACTTCCGAGGCTTCCAGAGTATTTTGTAATTAAAAAAAAAACCAAAAAAAATTGACAAATAAACAAAATAAAATACTAAAAGGTTCCTAAAGGAATCAAAAGGACATGAATAGAAAGTTCTTTATAGGTAGATGCACATATTCAACAGGTCACAGTGTATGTGTACCTACATTTGAGTCAGTGGTGTAAGACTCACTTATATAAATGATTGTAAAAAAAATATACTTCCAAAATCATTCCGTCATAGGGGAGATCTGGACCAAATATCCGCTGTCATCATTCTACGTTGAGTAGAATGAGACAGACAATAATTCAGTCCGAGATCTACCCCATGAGGTAAAACAATGTAAGGAAACCGCAAAAAAAATATATAACCTCATCTCTCTTTTGTCTCTGCAAAGTTGGTTCACTGGATTACAAAAAGATTTAATTCATCTTGTATATTTTAAATCCTGATAAAAATACCAGAAACATGAAATAGGAAAAAAAAATGAAATGGTTGGAAATAAAACAGGGCCAAAATAGCAAGGCACTTTAAATTTCACAGAAAAATTATCTTAAATATACTTGCCAAAATAGCAAAGCACTTTAAATTTCACAGGAAAATTATCTTAAATATACGGCAAAATTGGGGTTTATCTTGCGTTTACAAGCAATACTGAAATTATACTGTTTATATATGAAAAGATTACCTTTAAATTATATTAAAAATTTATATGAAAAGATCGTATCTAAAGACTTGCTCCTACCTTGGTCCTTGGTTATTTTATGAGTGAATAAGAGGGTGTTTTGTTTTGTGAACCTGGATTTGTTGTACCAGACATCTTCCGCTGCTCCACCGGTCCCAGTTCTGCCCACGCCTCCCCTGCTGATTTTCTAGCACATGACGCTAGGGCAGTACATGTCCTACACCGAGTAACTTAAATCAAGAACCCAATGTCGACTCAATAAAATAAAGCAGATTTCAACAGATGAACTAAAATAACCCTTACATACCTTTCCCAGGGTTGTATCAGTGCTACCACCGGCTTCACACCAGCGTCCAGCACAACCGTCCCAGTGATGGACTGAACAGGGCTGTAGACAAAGGAGAAAAACAATATATAGTTTTTATCCAAAACGTGGTTTAAAAAAAAAATAAAAAACTCAATGAATTCCCCACGTCTTTTGTCGAAAAATTACGTTTTACACGAAAAATAATTACAATTTGGGAGGCAAATATTATCTTGAAGAGTCCTCAAATAAAAAAAAATAAAAAAAATAAAATCGAAGTTACCACTGCTCTTTCCGTAGGAATGGCGTAGTTCGCCTTTTAGTCCCTCTCAAAGAGGATACGAGCCGTCCACGAGAATACGCCTCACTCTCCTGCAATCGCTGCAGTGCCAATAACCAAAAAAACAACGGCGATCCCAGAAACTGTTGTCGACACACCTTTAGGAAAAGAGAAAAGACACTTTGTCAAGAACGCAAAAAAAGAGTGTTGCCGGAAATCGTTTCTAAATTTGGTTCATTGAGGACAGTACCAACCAAATTTTCCCGGTTAAATTCAAATAAGGATGCAAACCCATTTATTCAAAAACGCTCTCGCCGAAAAATCCGTAGCTCTGGTTTGCTAGATTGGAGAAAAAAAACCGCGGTTTTCAAACTAACCAATGATGGAATACACTAATACTTCCGTACCCTGCGCATGAGGTGTTGTCGGATCTATCTCCACGGTTGAAATTTTTATAACAAGGACATCGAGACACCCTCCATACATAGACCGAACATTTGCCTACCGGACCCCCTCCAACATAGCAAGTAGGAGGAAAATAACCAGCCGGACTATCAGAAGCTCAGCATTGTAACCATCAACTGTAAAATCAATTACTGGAGATCAGAGCATGCATCAAACCCAGGAATATTCGAACCCTCAACCAATTCCCATATGAGAAAAGCTATACTAAGTGTAGAATTTAGTTGTATTTTAGTTACAGTTTTAGTCAAAAGTTTCCTTCGCTCTTTATATATGTTTTCTCTAAGATTCATATATTTTGACGCCATTTTTGTAAAACATTTCTACATTAATAAAGTTGTTTCTGCACTTGAACCTAAAAATACACATTGAACTACTGCTCAAACCCGGCCTAAGAATGTTCAGATGTTAAGTTTGCTCACCACTAGCTAGCCCTACACAACCCTTCAATCCGACTGAGTTAGCTATTAACTTTACTTAACTATGATTATACAGGGTGTAAACGATCCTAATGTAGACCTGTTAATAGGTGATAGGGAAGGTCAAAATAAGAAAAAAAGTTCATATAATATAGGGGTCAAATATCAATAGTTTTTTGTCTAAATGACTTTGAATCTAGAAACTTTGAATTGAATTTGCGGCAAAACCATTTTACTCAGAGAAAAACTGGCCACGATAAGTTGCAATCAGTTCAATTTTCAATAAATCTAAAAAAAATTCAGACCGCAAAATTACAAACTAACAAAATAAAAAAATCACTAAAAAAAATGAACTGGCATTTTGATAATCGAAATAAACTTGGCAACGTATCTTACCCCAGGGTCACTGGCTCACGTTGCTCACCTTAAAGGTGAACGTGTGAAACGAAACGCACTGTGTGATTCCCCTTGACCGTACGCGACGGCTTCGGTTCGGTTCATCACCCGATCATCTTTTTCTCTCTTTTGAATAAGGTGCATAGAAGCGAGATAGAGATCATGTACCGCGCTGTTCAGTCATTTATCGAACTCACTGTCAAAACAGGGGTATCGTCAAGACCTTGCCTCAACGAGATGGTCATTCATGTAAACACTTATTTTCGCGAAAATATTTTAGGAAAGACGGGGAAATTATCCCTCCTACTAGCAAATTCGGCAATGGGCAAGAGACATGGTCAAAATCTAAACGCCGCATTAGTTTTATTTGTCGTGCGCGAATAAGTGTGACTTTACTCTTAGCTTTCAGTGCGCATGTTCATATTTGATAAAAAAATTCAAAATGTTCACTAACGGAGAATACGTAGATATGTTGCTAGTGTATGGGGAAGCGCGTAGAAATTCGAACTAAGCAAGCCGCGTTTATCGAGAAAGATTTCCTCAACGGAGACATCCCGACGCGAGAACAATAGTGCAAGTATGTCAAAGACTCATTGACACAGGGCAAGCTCAACCGCGGATTCATGGAAGAGACAGAGAGATACCAGTGCAAGAAGAAGAACGAGTTTTTTAGGAATTGTAGAGGCTAATCCTGCTATTAGTACGCGAGTTCTAGCCCGACAAGTTGACCTATCTCATACATCCGTACACAGGATTCTACGTGGTAATCTGCTCTATCCTTACCATGTTCAACGAGTCCAGGCATTGACACCTGCGGATTATCCAAAAAGGTTGGCATTTTGCCGATGGTTTTTGCACAAAATCAAGGAAAATCCAATTTTCCTCCGCAGTATTTTGGCAACAGACGAGTGTACGTTTACCCGTGATGGAATTTTAAATTTTCACACATCCATACATGGGCTGAGGAGAACCCCCACACAATACAAGAGGGAAAGTTTCAGCACAGATTTAAAATAAACATATGGGCGGGTATTCTCGACGATCACATAATTGAACCCTTTAAATTACCACAGAATAATAATATAAAATTTAAACGAGCATTTCCCAAATAGCTGGATAGGACGCAATGCCCCTGGACTCAGAAAATGGCCACCAAGATCGCCAGATACGCAGTTGGTTTATGGAGATGGCGAAATGGCAATGGAAGAACAACTTAGACAAAAGATATTTGATAGTGCCGCGATCATTCAGCAGAGAAGACTAGAATGAGTTCCAAGGGTTCAAAAAAATTGGCAGCGACGTGCAGAGGCTTGTATTGAAAGTGGTGGTAGACATTTTGAACAACTTCTGTAAAAAAACTGTATGGTGCGGTGTGATGTGATAGTGTGTCGTTGCTTTTGGTGCGCTTGTTGCAGGCACTGTTAAGACTGGTAAGTTATTTTATAGCTCTGGCTTCAGTTTTTGTCTGCTTTGAAAATAAAGTAAACTGAAAGTAGTTATTCGATAATCCGAAATTTAAAAAAAAAAAACCATGTACCTTCTCAACCTGGCCTGACTTAGCGGTAGCATCATAGTCATCAAATCAGTCGGGGAATCAACTATCGGTGAGCGTAATCCCCACCCAACTCCCACCGCGGTCCAACCGACAACCAAGTTGTATGCATCGGACTAATTGTTCTGCTTTAATCTTGAATTAAGAAAAGGCACTGGGTTATTTGGCTAAATGTATTTACAATGTTGCCGATATCAAAAAACTTCAAAGGACTATATCTCGAAAAAAAAATGATTTTTTACCCTCATATCATATGAACTTTTTTTCTTATTTTGACCTCCTCTATCACCTATTAACAGGTCTACATTAGGATCGTTTACACCCTGTATATAAATTTATATAATATAAAAATACGATTTTGTTTATTCTTTTAGTCCTGGTTTTTATCCCTCCTTTATCTCCCATTTATAAAAGTGCAAAACTCGTATTTATTTCATCTTCTCCTTATCAAATTAATAAAGATATCAAAGTGGGCGGAGCCTCGTTTGTTCCTGGTCGAACCGTGGACCCAAATATGTTTTCTTGCTATCAAAACACGCTAATCCGTGAAGGATATGAGGTTCGGAAGAGAAGTCATTGTCCCAATATCCTCGAAAATAAACATAAGCGAATGAAATGTTCATCTAAATGTTTTCTTCCTGTTACTGAAACCATTTGTGATGCGGCAACGCCGCCATTCCCCAGCAGAACAGCTGTTTATCTGCATGAACGTCAAAGAAAATTCCGAAATTTTACAGATAAACGAAAAAATCAAAAGTTTTTATGTGATTTTTTCCGAATCCTGTGATCTCAAATTCCAATTAGAATACCCAAATAATACGATGTGCGCAGTGTCCACAGTAATTCGATGGAATGCCTCCTTTATAGTAACTTTCTGGACACTATATAACCTTTAAACCTAGCTCTATAAAATACCCTTAATTTGTGTTCAGAAAGACGAGTCGAAGAGCCTTGATTATTTACCTAAATAAACAAATATGTAACGTTTGCCTTAAACGTAAAAATGACACGTTACAGAGGTCCGCTGCTGACTTACGGTCTTTGGCATGCCAGCTCCCTGGTAGTACTTTACCCGATGGTTCCTGAAGCTCAAATATCCATGGAGAAATTTTGTGCCTAATCACATAAGGACCAACGAATTTCGGTGCTAACTTCTTCGAGAAAAACTTCGCAGCATCTGACAATACATAATTCTTCTTCCAAACACGCTGACCCACAACAAAGTTGGGTACCCTAGTACGCAAATTATACTGAACTACGTTTTTCTCTCCCGCCACCTTTAGCCTTCTCTTAATATCAGCATAGAGCTTCCGGAAACCTTCATTCTTACTTTCAGCTGCGGATTGTACACCATTCTCTTCAGATAACAAAACTGGGTTGGAGTAATCTTTTCCTGACAGACACATATTCCTACCAAAATGAACAAAGAAAGGAGACATGCTGGTTGTCTCATGGGTTGCAGTACGAATCGCGCAGGCAAATTTATGTATTTGTTCGTCCCACTTCCTGTGGTTGTCTTTCACATAACAAGATAACATGGTTTTTAACGTACGATTTGTCCTTTCTGTTGGATTCGCTCAGGGTGATAATACGGATTATACTGAATTTTAACCTGATAACTCTCAGCGAAACGCTTAAACTCGTTACTTTTGTACTGAGGGCCATTATCACAAAGTAGCAAACGGGGTACTCCGAAGACCATAAATACTTGCTCCTCAAGATGCTTGACAACTGCTTGAGTAGGAGCTGTTCGCATTGGAAAAACTAAGGAAAACTTACTCAAATAGTCCGTAACGACGAGAATCCAGCAATTACCCTTTGTCGAACGAGGTAGAGGTCCACATAAATCCGTCGAAATAATTTCCCAAGGACGAGTTAGTTTTGGGTGAGATATCATCTGATCAGATACACCTTGTGTATCACCTTTATGAGCTGCACAGACAAAGCATTTCTTTACAAAAGTTGCCACGTCCTGACGCATTTTTGGCCAATAATATTTTTCTGCCAGTCTGTGGAAAGTTTTATACACACCCATATGTCCTGCGGTAGGAGGATCGTGAGCTTCTCCAATAATTCTACGCCTATGATCTTTGGGGACTACCTATTTCCAATATTCGTTAGATGGTGAAAGTTGAGGGTATTCTTGTTTGACATATTTATACAACTTATTATCAGTGTATCTCCAATTCATAAATTTTAACGGTGATTCTACGACCCTCTTTACCATCTTTTGGTACCATCGATCTTTAATTGCTGTTGAAATGTCTCTGGGCTGCGAAATGGTATCAATCATAGTGTGCTAGCATGTATGTACTACGACGCCTAAAGTGATGGTGAAAAGAAATAGCCAAAATTAACCCCAGCAAATCAAATATTAATAATATAAAATAGTGCCATATTCGACCATAGGACAGGGTATCGTGAGCAATTAAAGGTTAGTGGATTAGTTAATTAATTAAGGAGAACTAGACACGAAATAGTAAAATTGTCTGCGCATCATTAAAATCAAGAAGGTCGATTTTCCAGTGCAGGTACTGCTTTCGCGCCAATCCACCTAACCGTTGAGAACCGCCTTTGTCACTGCGCTCACGTGGTCACAGTATATTTGTTAAGTAGATCGAGTAGCTTTAGAACGTACATGATGAGCAGCGAAGATTTATTTACAAAGTTAATGGATGGACTAAAAGGTGAATTAGCAAAATTAAATGAAGAACAGAAAAGTGAGAGAAATATCTTTAAACGGGAAATCAAGGACCCAAACAGTCAACTCCTACAAAAATTAGATCAACAAAGTCAAGACTTTAGTAAATTGAATTCTAAATATCAAAAATTGGAGGTCAAGAATTTACAGTTTGAGAGACTGCATAGAAAAAATAACGTTATTATTCATGGCCTTCAAATAGAGGAAAATACTAACCTAATAGCATTTACGTTACAGAAATTAAATAGCTTATTGGAAACAATTCTACAGGAATCAGATTTAAATAATATACTTAGTTAGAAATCTAAACAAGCTACGCCAATAAAAATTGAATTTGTGTCGTATTTAAAAAAATCATCCATCTTGAAACTAGGGCCTAAACTTAAAGGTACGAACGTATACATAAATCATGATATGTGTAGAGAAGATCGTGAAAGCCACAAAATTGTGAGAAAACATTTAAAACAAGCAAAGGCAAAAAAATCTGTCAGCAAAAATCATAAATTTTAGCTTTTTGTAAATGGTGAGTATTTTACTCCTGAACAACTAGAGGAAGAAGATTGTCAATCATATGAAAAAAACGAGAATTTGCCAACACCTCAACCACAGTCATTAAGCCTACCAACAACACCAACGACTGAGTTTCAAGACCAGGTTTTTGAAGAGACCGTTGAAGAAAAAAAATAAAGAAGTTGAAGAGGTATCTCAACCTCCCTCAAAAAGGAAACCAGGTAATAAAACTTATTCAACAAGGAGTACAAGCAGCCAAAAATACACTAGTATTGGTTCACCAACCGTCAGAGTGACTAGAACTAAAGCCGGTGAAAAGGAGAAGCAAACAATTGGAAAATAATTTTTTCACTTTTTTTATGCGCGTGCAATTATGTGTTAATGTTTTTGCTAACTCAGATAGTTTTATTTTATTTTGCTCATATTTGTTCCTTACTCTACTTGCTAACTTAAAACATTTTTATTTTCTTTAGATATATAAATACTTTTTTATATAAATTTTTAAAATACAGTTTTTTTAAAGTACATTTCAAAAATACAAATACATGCTAAGCTATCAGTATTTTACATAAATATATATCTGAATTTGTTTAATTCTTAATTCTTTTTTACTGTACTGATCTAATCATTTATTTGGAAAAACTTTAAAATTGTTTTTAAATATAATCCTTTTCTTTTTATTCTTTTATTGTTTAAACATTGTTTTATTTATTACATGGTTGTTTTATTGAGTTGATTTATTTATTTATTGAAAAAGAAAGTTTATTTAAAATTAAGAAAAGAAAAAGTCGTAAGCTTTCAGTCTTTTAATATTGTTTCTGGGTATAATTTTCTCTTTCTTTGAATTTCTTATCTACAGGAGCGGGCAAAAGAGGGCAAAAATTCAAAATAAACTCATTTATAAGGAATTTTCATGAAGAACCAATCGCAACTTATTTGATAAATGATTTGAATAGACTAAACCAACACAAAATTGATAAAACCTTTAAAATTTTACATTTAAATATATGCAGCATAAAGAAAAATTACGATGAATTCTTATGTTTTTTACAACAAATAAGGGAAGTGGAAATTATAATCCTTTCGGAGACTCATGTGATTTATGATACAAGCATTTTTAGATTAATGGGATATAACATAATTTATAATAATGCAACTTACAACAAATGTGATGGTGTGGTGGTACTGATTAAAGATAATTTAGAATTTGAGTATTCTTTTAAAAATATAGGACAGATTAAAACAATTGAATTGGCGATTAATAGAAATTCAGATAAATTTTTTATCACCTGCATTTACAAATCGCCGGCCATCAATGAAAATATATTTGTGGAACACCTATCAGATTATTTGTTAGAAAGTAAACACTATAAGAATCACATAATTACAGGGGATATAAACTTAGACTTGTTAAATCAAAACAAAAAATTTATTGAAGATTATAAGAGTTTACTTGCCAGCTATGGTTTTGTTTCTTTTAATAAATATTATACAAGGCCCATCTCAAAAACCTGTCTCGATCACTTTTTTGTAAAAAGTTCCGGTGAAAAAAGCTTTAAAAACACAAAGAATTACGTCATTAATTACAAAATTACTGATCACTGCCCAATTATGTTGACATTTGACAAGAACACTCACGATAACTTAAGCAATGTACGATTTAAAAAGTATACCGTCTTCGATATGATTTAAGGTCCTCAGACTGGACGGATGTTTTTGGAGTTGCTGACCTCAACACTGCAACAATTAATTTCATTAATAAGATCAAACAACTGTCCGATAATAATACAAAAACTGTTAGACAAAGCAACACCAAAAATGGTAAAAATAATTGGATGACAAAAACACTACTAAATGATATTAAATATAAGAACTCTTTGTACTTTGAATGGCAAAGGTCACCTCAAAATAAAAATCTTAAAAACAGATATCTTACTTGCAAGCGAAATCTATTGAAAAGTATTAAAATTGCTAAAAAACAATATGCGAAAAATTTGATAGACAAGGACAAAAATAAGAACATCTGGGAGACTGTAAATAACATTTGTAAAAAAACTAAATGTAAAACAACAATTGATAAAATTCAGTCAACAGAAACAAACTTTATACTAACAAACAAGTACGAAATTTCAAATTATTTTAATGATTTTTTTACAGAAATTGGTACAAATTTAGCGGAAAAGATACAAACATTGATTATATAGAAAATAAGGGTGACAAACACAATAGGTTTTTTTGAAGAAGTATCATGCAGAGAGGTCGCACATTTTATTAAAGGGCTTAAACAAAAAAAATCTCCTGGATTCGATGGAATAAGAACTGAAACACTTAAAGAAATATGTGTTGAAATAACTCCTATTCTGATCTACTTAATTAATTTTAGCTTCCAACTAGGCGTCTGTCCAAATGTGTTGAAATTGGGAGAAATAAAACCTTTATATAAGGATGGACCCAAATTGGATGTTAGTAATTATAGGCCAATTTCTTTGATTTCAAATATTTCGAAAATTTTTTAAAAATGTATAAAGGAAAGAATGGTGAGATTTTTAGACAAAAATAATATTATATCTAAAAAACAGTTCGGTTTCCAGAAAAACAAATCAACAGAGGATGCTATTATAGAATTAACATCAAATATTTACAAAGCAGTGGACAACAAAAAAGCTTCTCTCTGTGTTTTTGTTGACCTAAAAAAAGCATTTGATACGGTCTCTCATGAAAAACTGATTTCAAAATTAAATAGATATTGTTTTGTGGGAAGTGCTTTAAATCTAATAAAGGACTATTTACATAACAGAAAGCAATGTGTCAGTCTTGAAGGTATCAAAAGTGAAATGAGAACCGTCACTTGTGATGTACCTCAAGGAACGGTTTTGGGGCCTATCCTGTTTATAATATACATCAACAGCCTTTTAAACTTAAATAGCAAAGGAATAATTCTAAGTTTTGCAGAC
This sequence comes from Aspidapion aeneum, assembly GCA_963576565.1. Taxonomy (NCBI): domain Eukaryota; kingdom Metazoa; phylum Arthropoda; class Insecta; order Coleoptera; family Brentidae; genus Aspidapion; species Aspidapion aeneum. The sequence continues at coordinate 129,742,629 of OY755038.1, forward strand.
GACACTGCAATTTTTTACTCTGCTGATACCTGGGATCAACTTAAACACAAAGTTGAAGAGGATCTGGTTAATATTAGCAAGTGGTTTCAATATAACAAGCTAACCTTAAATTAGGAAAAAACAAAATTTATTACTTTTGCATCGTATTCAAACACATTACCAACTTTTGACACAGTTAAGATTGATGCAAATATTAACATTTCGAAGACTGACTCGACAAAGTACTTGGGTATCATTATAGATCAACATTTAAGATGGAACAAGCATGTTAAGCATCTTACAAAAAAGACAAGATTCCTTGTAACAAGGTTCTCTCATCTTAAGGACTATCTGAGCACGATCTATCTCAGGCATATCTATTATTCTCTCTTTCAATCGCAGCTTAACTATGGCATTGTTGGATGGGGAGGTGTCAGAGACAATTATCTACAAGAAATTAATGTATTACAAAAATGGGTTTTAAAAATTATTTTTCGTAAAAATCGAACGTATTCCTCCGAACTTTTATATAGAGAAAGTAAAATTTTTGACTGCAGGCAACTTTATTTTAACAAACTTTTAATGGCTATAAACAAAAAAAACTATCATTGGAAGCTATTACCCATCAACATAATACTCGGTACAAAAATGATTGTGCATTGATCCCCTCAAGTAACAAAACTATTACTCAGCGATCATTTCTTTATCTAGCGCCAAAATTTTTTAATTCGCTACCAATATTTCTTAGAAACATAATTTATAGCAAAAACTTTAGAACAAGATTAAAAGACTGGATAGTAAACTTGGATAGATTAGAAATACATAAGTTTTATGAATATAGTATATAAGAGCTGTTTTTAGAATATATAGGTATAACTTACGTGCTCAATAAATACAAAAATAAGGAACTCGTAGCTATATAAAAAAAAATATATGTGTGAAGTACTAAAATAGACAAACAAACCCGATTTGTGTCAAAAAAAATCCCGATTAGTGACTTAAATCCTAATTTGTGACCATAAAAACTATCAGTGATTATCAATCCTATTTTAAATATTAAAAACTGTAAAATTAAGTAAAAAAAAAAGCACTAACAAGCAGTCTTAGATTGCTTCAGTGCTAGCTGAGTTTATTTATCATAAATATTTTTTGTTAGCTATTATTAATTATTGTATTTTTATCTGATAAATAAACCATTTATTATTATTATTATTATTATAGGTACTGCGCGAGACAACATGTCCGGGACAACTAAATCTTTCCCTTTCCGATTGATTACTTCAAAATCATGTTGCTGCAGTTTTACAGACCAATGAGCAAGCCTTCCACTGGGCTCTTTCAAGCTATGAAGCCATTTTAAGCTAAAATGATCTGTTATGACCTTAAATGAGATCCCCGCAATATATGGCCGAAGCTTCTCTATCGCCCAAACCAATGCCAAACATTCTCGCTCGGTGGTCGTGTAAACACGTTCTTGCTTAGTCAAAGATCGACTCAAATAGCATATGACTTTGTCTCCTTCAGGATAAGGTTGCGTTAAACATGCTTCTATTCGATATTCTGATGCGTCTGTTTGAATGACAAATTCTTTGGTATAATCTTGACATGTAATAATCGGTGCAGTCACTAAAAGTCCCTTAATCTTAATAAATGCTTTTTCGCAGTCTGGAGTCCAATCGAACTTTTGATTTTTCTTAGTTAGAGCTGTAATTGGAGCTATTATCGCTGAAATATTCTCTATAAAACGTCTATACCAGGAAATTGTACTTACAACTCTACGAACTTCTTTGAAAGTTCTTGGCCTCTGGAGCTCTAACATGGCTTTAATTTTATTAGGGTCAACTCGGATGCCTCGACGGTCCACTACGAATCCTAAATAAGCCATTTCTGGTCTACACAGTTGGCATTTCTCCCAACTTACCGTTATCTGTGCATTCTGCAATCTTCGTAGGACTTCCTCAAGAATTCTAAGATGTTCAGAAAAGCTCTGTATGACAATTACGAGGTTATCGAGATATACGTACACGTAGGGGTCTAAATCGTTTCCTATGCTGCTATCTATGAGTCTCTGCCAAGTTGCAGGTGCATTATGAAGACCAAAAGGTAAACGCTTAAATTGGAATAGACCTCGTCGACAGATGAATGCTGTTAGTAGCTTCGATGATTCTTCCATTGGTACTTGCCAATAAGCGCTTTTAATATCTAAAGTTGACAAGTATTTAGCATCTTTCAACTTGTCAAGGGTCTCGGATACGAGTTCAATTTGCGGTAGTCTACGCACAACCGATATTTCTTTGTGTTTTTCTTTTGTACCATTACCACTGGTGAAGCCCATGAACTAGTACTCTGTTCTATAACATCAAGTTTCAGCATTTCGTCGATTTCGTCATCAATAAGTTTCTGAATGACCGGTGAGACCTTATATGAACGTTGTCTTATCGGTGCTGCATCTGTTGTAATCTAATGTTCTACTCTGTCTGTACATCGCAGTGAGTCACCCATAATAGTCTTATATTTATCGACCAATTCCTTTAGTCATTCTGATTCATAAGGCGTAAGAGTTGTTTGTTGGTTTGATGTTTCCAAAGAACAAATCACATCTTTATTATCAGCAAAGTGCCACTCATTAGTACTTAAGTTCGGTACTATACCCATCGAAATCCCAAAATCTAGTCCCAAAATCAAAGTGTGCGGCAACTCAGGAACGACGACGACCTCTATTAACCTAAATTTATCTTGAACTCGCATAGGAAGCTGCACTGTCCCAATATTACCCGTGCTTTGACCATTTGCCACAATACAAGTCGTCTTCTTCGTGGTATCAAGTAAAAAACCAAACCTCTCGATGATTGACCAACCATGATTTCCTAAAAAGGTACGTGAAGCCCCGGAATCCAACAAACCTAGTAAATTATTTCCGAGCACATCCACTTCTAAATAAGGTCTCTCATCCTTACGAGCATGACTTATCACCTAATCTAAGACGTACGTTAGCCTATCGGTCGATGTTTGTTCAGGCTGACTCGAAGGTCGACTGCCTACGAGCGCCTGGGTCTGTTTCCCTGACGATTACAATTTCGACATTTTCTTATTGTTACCCCTACTTGACCACACGAATAACACTGCTTACCTCTAGGTAACGCACACCCGATCGCCATGTGCCCTGTTTGATTGCATCTATAGCAAACAACGTCCCTATTCGCCCTACCAGATCCAACACCCTGTGGTGGTTGTACATCCCTGTCACTTACGTTAGACTGACCAGTAGGTGGTTGTTGTCTCTCTCTATCAGCTCTAGCAGCGAAACTGCTTGCTGGCTGCTGCCTATTTCTGTCAAATCTATTAGCAGGATGATTTAAATTATGTTGGTTCGATGTCCCGGCACCTGATATTTGAATTGCATCAACCCCTGTTGGAAAATCGTCAATATCGCTCTCTCTCTACGTCAACGTAGGCCAAATCAGGTTCAATAGATTGGTTTCTTCTAGGAGTAAAATTCTCCTCCTCTAACCCATATCTCTGGTCTATTCTACGACACAAATTTTTTAAATGTGATAGGCTATTGACCTCAGCAGCAATCAACCCTTTCTTATAGATGTCCGCTATATTTCTGAAGACGATAGCTAATTTTGCCTATTCGGAAACAGGACAACCAAGTCTTTGGAAGTATGTGTTCATGACAGCAATGTAGGTCCCTATAGACTCTCCAGGGCCTTGATTACGTTTTTGGAATTCAATAGCTTCTCGCCATATGAAGAAGGAAGATACTCTGCCATGAACCTCTGTTCCAGCTGTTCCCATGTATGGACTTCTCTACAAACATCTTTATAAAAAGTATAGGATGACTTTTCAAAAAGATGCAATGCCTGAGTTCAGTAGAATCTTTTTGCTAACTCCTCTAGCCTGACTCAACTCGTCCACTCTCTCAAAAAATACGGTGACGGAGATCGTACCCCTCTCGCCTGTAAACTTTAAGTTCCATTTATGTGGAGGTACAGGTGCAACGTGATATGAGGTACCAGGATCACTTGACACTGGTACTGGCGACGAACATGAAAATGGTCGTGACTGAGCAATCGGTGCTATGCTACTTTCGAGGGCAGCTAGACTCAATGGAACGGTAGATGGTTGTTGATACTGAAAAGCTGCTGTAGCATCATTCTGAATTAGCATTGGGGGTGGTGCCTGTATTGGTGCTTGAGGTGGGTTCGTTAGCACTTGCATTTGCACTGGAGCAATGACTGAAGCTGGGTTCGTAGGCTGTTGAGCTGTTCTTTGTGTGCTCGAGTGCTGTGGTTGCGGGAGTTGAGACTGGCTGGGAATGTTGCCAACATTTGTCGAGTGATCTGAGCTTCAACTCGTTTATTGGGTTTCAGATGCTTCATCATCATCTGAGGTCACGCCAACTCTTAATAAATCTGTTGCTTGGTTCTGCAACCTCCCAATCAAACTCAAGGTTTCCGCAACCAGTATGCCTTTTGTTTGACTTTCTTCAAAGTTTGACGGATTCATGTTATTTATCCTGGCTAACACATGTTCCAAACTTACAGCGATTTTCCTAAACTCTCCCCCTTTGCTCGTACCAGAGAACTTCTCGACCAGTGGTACCAAACTATATAGCTTCTTCATGCAGCTAAAAGCATTCTGGCCAAATTTAAAGGGATACGGAGGGTATCTCATAACTGCATCAGTCTTTTCTCTTTGCTTAATCAGCATGAGCTGTTGTTAATTCGTGGATTAACTCGTCCTTGACTAAGTACCTTATGTCAGACAACCGACTCAAAGAAATAGCCATGGTGCCTTTTATATTAAAACTTTAAACTTTAAAACTCTTAATTATACCTTCCAATTATGAAAATTATACCATGCAATAACAAACACAAAATTCACTTTCAATTCACTAGTGAAAATTACTATAAATTTTCTCACAACTGTAGAAAATATAAAACTTAAATACGGGCTGACGCGAACAAAATCGAAGAACACCTGAGCAGTAAGAAAATAAAATTTATTTGCATTTAAAAATGTTATTATAGTTTATCTTAAGTATTTGTACAACCAACTATGACGTCCAACCTTGCAGAGAGAAATAACTACTTAAATCCTAAATTAGAATTAACAAGTAGCCATAAAAATTTTTGTTTTAGAGAGGCAAGAGTTTTGGCAGTGTTTAGGTGTGTGTTCCACTCCTGGGTGAGTAAAACCAAAAAAATAATTGCGCTTATCCTCGCTGAACTGGATTAAAATTAAATTTAAGTGATGTTTGTTTACCTCAGCAACCGAATAGGTAAATTTATCCCTAAATGGAACGTACAACATGTTAGCTCCCGCTAAATTTCGCGGTTGTTTTTAATTTTAAAACCACACAATTGGATGACGGACAGAGTGCATTTTTCGCGCATTTGGACATGCGCACCAAGAATCAGGGAGATCCTTTTTCGACCGCCTCGAGAAATGGCGTGTTAATTTACTTTCTCCAACTATTTCAAATTTCTACACTTGAAAATGCTCGATTTTATCATCATTAGATCCAGACAGGGGCCCCTTGGAACGTGGAGAAATCGGCTGCAAACTGGTGAGTGCTTTGTCTCTGATTTCCGTTGTGTGGTACCCACAATTAACCTATGGACCTTTTAATTATTTCGTAATTTCATATCAATATATTTATGTTTGTTCACGCTTTCATTAATAAAAATATATACAGTCCATTGCATTTATTGTTTTTCTTACTGCGAGCATAACATGTTCCTTCGACCGAATTATTTAAAATTTACTCCATACGACGGTATTAATAAGTCGGCCATTTTCACGCCGAGATCAAGGCCTTGAATTTTGCCAATCGTATTGAAACGAGAGTGATTTTCGCTCGACCTTCGGTAGCGGCGCAGTTCACCTGATTTTCCGTCCGCTGCTATGGTAACGTACCGTGGTCATTCAGTAAACAAATCGAAGCAATCAAAACAAACAAGCACATGTTCAGTGTGTTAGGTGTGTTCCATATCATTTCGATATTTAAAACAATTTTCATCAATTGCGATAAATTAGTGCATATTTTCGACAATTCGTAATTTTTCTATTTCAGAAGCATTAATTTAGCGTTAATTGTATATTTACCGACATTTCTGTGATTAGATGTGTTCCATATCATTTCGATATTTAAAACAATTTTCATCAATTGCGATAAATTAGAGCATATTTTCGACAATTCGTCATTTTTCTATTTCAGAAGCATTAATTTAGCGTTAATTGTATATTTACCGACAATTTCGTCATTTCAAAGGTAAAATCATGTCTGTCAAAAAAGCCGTGCAAAAACGCAAGGGTTTTTTATCTGCGATCACCGAGTGTTATGTGTTTTCACAGACCGCGGCAACAGACGAAAAAGCGAGAAACGAGTTTCAAGTGAGGTATTCCGATTTGGACGAAACCTTCGATAAATGCATGCTGGCACATAATGATGTCATTATGTTGATAGACGACTCGGACGACGAGGAATTTAAAACGCAGGATGCGATCCTTTCAGAAGCTCGTAAATATTTTTATGCGTGTAAGGGGGTTTACTTTAAAATATTCCCGGTTGAGGCCCCATCCTTTTCGGGATCATATGTTCGACTTATGAAAATTATACCATGCAATATCCAATTATGAAAATTATACCATGCAATAACAAACACAAAATTCACTTCCAATTCACTAGTGAAAATTACTATAAATTTTCTCACAACTGTAGAAAATATAAAACTTAAATACGGGCTGACGCGAACAAAATCGAAGAACACCTGAGCAGTAAGAAAATAAAATTTATTTGCATTTAAAAATGTTATTATAGTTTATCTTAAGTATTTGTACAACCAACTATAACGTCCAACCTTGCAGAGAGAAATAACTACTTAAATCCTAAATTAGAATTAACAAGTAGCCATAAAAATTTTTGTTTTAGAGAGGCAAGAGTTTTGGCAGTGTTTAGGTGTGTGTTCCACTCCTGGGTGAGTAAAACCAAAAAAATAATTGCGCTTATCCTCGCTGAACTGGATTAAAATTAAATTTAAGTGATGTTTGTTTACCTCAGCAACCGAATAGGTAAATTTATCCCTAAATGGAACGTACAACATGTTAGCTCCCGCTAAATTTCGCGGTTGTTTTTAATTTTAAAACCACACAATTGGATGACGGACAGAGTGCATTTTTCGCGCATTTGGACATGCGCACCAAGAATCAGGGAGATCCTTTTTCGACCGCCTCGAGAAATGGCGTGTTAATTTACTTTCTCCAACTATTTCAAATTTCTACACTTGAAAATGCTCGATTTTATCATCATTAGATCCAGACAGGGGCCCCTTGGAACGTGGAGAAATCGGCTGCAAACTGGTGAGTGCTTTGTCTCTGATTTCCGTTGTGTGGTACCCACAATTAACCTATGGACCTTTTAATTATTTCGTAATTTCATATCAATATATTTATGTTTGTTCACGCTTTCATTAATAAAAATATATACAGTCCATTGCATTTATTGTTTTTCTTACTGCGAGCATAACATGTTCCTTCGACCGAATTATTTAAAATTTACTCCATACGACGGTATTAATAAGTCGGCCATTTTCACGCCGAGATCAAGGCCTTGAATTTTGCCAATCGTATTGAAACGAGAGTGATTTTCGCTCGACCTTCGGTAGCGGCGCAGTTCACCTGATTTTCCGTCCGCTGCTATGGTAACGTACCGTGGTCATTCAGTAAACAAATCGAAGCAATCAAAACAAACAAGCACATGTTCAGTGTGTTAGGTGTGTTCCATATCATTTCGATATTTAAAACAATTTTCATCAATTGCGATAAATTAGTGCATATTTTCGACAATTCGTAATTTTTCTATTTCAGAAGCATTAATTTAGCGTTAATTGTATATTTACCGACATTTCTGTGATTAGATGTGTTCCATATCATTTCGATATTTAAAACAATTTTCATCAATTGCGATAAATTAGAGCATATTTTCGACAATTCGTCATTTTTCTATTTCAGAAGCATTAATTTAGCGTTAATTGTATATTTACCGACAATTTCGTCATTTCAAAGGTAAAATCATGTCTGTCAAAAAAGCCGTGCAAAAACGCAAGGGTTTTTTATCTGCGATCACCGAGTGTTATGTGTTTTCACAGACCGCGGCAACAGACGAAAAAGCGAGAAACGAGTTTCAAGTGAGGTATTCCGATTTGGACGAAACCTTCGATAAATGCATGCTGGCACATAATGATGTCATTATGTTGATAGACGACTCGGACGACGAGGAATTTAAAACGCAGGATGCGATCCTTTCAGAAGCTCGTAAATATTTTTATGCGTGTAAGGGGGTTTACTTTAAAATATTCCCGGTTGAGGCCCCATCCTTTTCGGGATCATATGTTCGACAAAACGAAACTCCAAAACTCAAAGAGTTAGGTATTCCCATATTTCGATCTTTTTAATAACATTATAGATCAAAATCAAAGTCTAAGTAACGTTCGAAAACTTCAATATTTATTTTCATATCTCGAGGATGAGCCCTTAAAATTGATATCAGGGATTAGCTTATCTGATCAAAATTATAAAATTGCTTACGACAAATTAGTCAATAGATATCAAAACAAGCGAGACCTCGCAAATGATGCTTTAAGCACAATTATGAACTCCACATTAAAAAACGAGTCAGCTAAAGAATTGCGTAATTTAATTGACACCTTTTCTGAATCCCTAGAAATTTTAAAATCACTTAGCTTTGACGTTGACAGTTGGGACTTTATTATTTTTTTCATTTTGTTAGAAAAATTGGATATTCCGACGCGTTCAAATTTCAAAATGAGTCACGCCAATACTAATACCGAAATTCCCACATTTCAGTCACTTTTTCAATTTCTAGAAAAAAGATGTAAAGTTCTGGAATCACTTTCTCAATCAACAGCACCCAAAAAGGTGCCTACCTATCAAAAATCAAATGCTATGCAAAATCAGTTTGGGCAAAAGCCTACCTATCAAAATTCAAATTCTATGCAAAATCAGTTTGGGCAAAAACCTACCTATAAATCATCCAATTCGCCTTTTATAGGACTGGCTGGCACCTCAACTAATTCGAGTACGGGAATAAAATGTTTCCGGTGTAATCAAGGTCACGTGTCTAGTGTGTTTTCATCCCTTGCATGGGGTAGATACGTGCAAATCAAAATATTCATGCAGGACTTGCAATAGTAAAAGGCACCACACTTTAACTCATATCTTAGAAACTTATAAAGAGTCTGGAAGCCAAGATACTAATCCGGTCATTCACACACCACCTGTCAATAATCTTCATGTGTCATTAAATACCTCAGGACCTTCAGGTACCTTTCTTTTATGCACCGCCATAATAGATGTTATGGACGGTTGCAAAAATTTTCAACCTGCACACTGCACTGCTTGATTTTGGATCACAGACAGGATTCATCAGTGAAAAGTGTATTCAGCGTCTTAATCTTCCTAGGCGAAGTTACACCACTGAAATATTCGGATTAAATCAGATGTCTTCTTTTACTTCCAAAGGGCTCGTTCAATGTCACATTAAGCCACAAGGACAGGTCACTTCTTTACTTAATTTCGAAGCAATTGTCGTTCCACAATTATGTTCCAATATGCCTACATTCACTTTGAACGATAATCAGTGGAAACACTTGGAAAATCTTAAACTTGCCGACCCATCTTATTTCAAATCTAGACCTGTGGACCTAGTTATTGGTTGCGAGCTATTCGCACAGATATTCAAGGAGGGCAGGGTTCTTGGACAAATAGGGCAACCTTCAGCCCTTGAAACTATCTTTGGCTGGGTCGTCATGGGAAAAGATGACAAAGTAGGTAGTCTTACGGAACGAACCAGTTGTTTTTTAACGAGTCATTCACCTCCTTTAGAGGTCATTCTCCCTAGGTTTTGGGAAATCGAACATTTGCCTAAAAAACAAATCTTATCAAAGGAAGAAAAACAAGCAGAATCAATTTTTACTGCGAGTGTAGTACGGCAACCGAGCGGTAGATTCATGGTAGATCTTTCGTTTAAGGATAAAATAAACCCTGACCTAGGAAATACTTATCCGCAAGCTTATCGTAGATTTTTACTTCTAGAAAATAGATTAATCAAAAATCCTGATCTGTACACTGCCTATTCAAGTTTCATGCAAGACTATATCGATTCTAATCATATGAGTTTAGTCTTATCTAGTCAACCAAAAGTCGACGACGGGATTGTTCGGCAGTCACCCCAACAAATATTAGTCTCAATGACACGTTGTTATCTGGACCGAAACTTCAAAAGGATATTGCTTCTTTACTCCTTACGTTTCGTCTTAATCCTATTGCCTACATTGCTGATATCAAACAGATGTTCCGTCAAGTCCTTATCAATCCTTATCACCGTCCTTATCAAAGGATATTGGGGAGGTTTTCTCCACAGGACCCACTTTCAGTGTGGGAACTTTCTACTGTCACTTTTGGCATGACATGCTCACCTTTTCTAGCCATGCGTACATTAAATGAGCTGGCAGAGAGAGAAAAGGAACATTTTCCTATGGCTAGTACTGTTCTAAAAACGTCAATCTATATCGACGATATCTTGGGAACTAGCCCTTCGCTTTCTGAAGCTCTTTCCCTTCAAACGGAACTCAATGATTTGTTGAAGTCGGGAGGATTTGAACTTAAAAAATGGGCAAGCAATTATCCTGAGTTATTGGCAACATTGGCAGAATCCGATCGTCAAATGCCTCTCTCTTTTGACAAGGAGGAACCACACTTTATCAAAGTTTTAGGACTTCAATGGCATCCAAAAAACGACATTTTTTCTTAGCAATGCCGAATGAAGGACAAACCCCAAACCAAACGTTCTATTTTATCTATCATAGGCACAATCTTTGATCCCTTAGGTTTTCTTTGTCCCTTGTTGCTACAAGCAAAATTTATTTTGCAACAGTTGTGGATATCGAAAATAGGCTGGGACGAAGAACCAGATTCTTCTATCATCGACCCTTGGAACAAACTTCGTTCTGAATTCCCGCTTCTTTCCAATTTTCAATTACCCCGACAAATCAAACTGTCAAAAATCAATACCTCTGAAATCATCGGCTTCTGTGACGCTTCAATTCGAGGCTACGCAGGCGTCGTATATTTTCGTGTAGAAGAGGAAACAATATCTCTGTTTCTCTCATATCTGCAAAATCTAGGGTCGCGCCTATAAAGTCACAAACTTTGGCTAGGCTAGAACTCCTAGGCGCATTTCTTTTAAGCGAATTAATTGACTTCGTTTTATCTAGCTATGAAGGAAAAATAACTTTTACAAATATCGTTACTTTCTGCGATTTGCAAGTCGTATTGCATTGGCTTTCATCCCCTCCTAATCGCTGGCAAACCTTGGTTGGAAATCGAGTCAGTAGAATCCAAGAAATCATTCCCTCAAACTCGTGGCGCTACATTCCTTCTGCTTTAAATGCAGCCGATATTGCGTCACGAGGGGCCACCCCTTCACAGCTCATGTCACATGACATGTCGTTTAACGCTCCGTCGTTTTTGTGGTCTCCCGAAAACGAATGGCCCGATTTTCATAAATCAAAAATGCCGATTGATTTCGGAGATATTAATCTGGAGGAAAAGCCAAAAGTCTGTTGCAATGCGATAATTGATGTCAACTTCTTAGATCAGCTTCTTATCAAATATTCATCTTTATCAAAAATTCAACGTATCATTTGTTATGTCCTTCGAATAGTTAACCTATTTCAAAACCATTCCTATCAAAAACCCACTAAGCCGCCGGACCAAAAAGTTATTTTTGAGAATATTGTTTCCTACCACCGGTGAGATGCAAAGTGCGTTATACCTTCTTATCAAACGCGTTCAAGGTTCTTGTTTTTCTGAGCTTTTTTCCGCGTTATCTAAGGATAAACCAATCCGAAACCTTTGCGAAAACTTTCACCTTTTCTTGATGAGAATAATATCATTAGAGTCGGTGGCAGATTACAAAAATCTGAACTTTTGTCTTATTCTGCAAAACACCCCGTCTTACTTTCGAGTGACCATCGTTTAACTACTCTTCTTATCGAGTCCGCTCATCGACAATATCTTCATCCTGGGTTTAAAACATTACATAATCTGCTTTTACAGCAATTTTGGATATTATCTGCCAGACGGGCAATTCAAAGAAACATATCCAAGTGTTTGCAATGTTTTAGAATCAACCCTAAACCCTATAGACCGCCCATAATGAGTTCACTTCCCGCTCATCGAATCAATCAACTTAAACCTTTTTCGAGTGTAGCTATCGACTTTTGTAAACCTTTTTTTGTGATTCCTCATCGTTACCGTGGTTGTAAAGCTTTCAAATCGTATGTCTGTGTGTTTGTCTGTACGGCTACACATTTCGTGCATTTGGAATTAACCATGGAACTGTCCACCGAAGGGTTTGTAGGTGCATTCCATCGATTCATTTCCAGACGTGGAAGCGTGACGCAATGCTGGTCAGATCAAGGCAGTAATTTTATAGGGTTTCGTAACCAATTACTTGATTACGCAAGAAGTGCGGCCACCAGACTTTCTATTCGTTGGCATCTGGGACCTCTTCTCAGTCCACATTTCAATGGCCTGGCAGAAGCTGGCGTCAAAAGTTTTAAAACTCACTTTGTTCGAGTAGTCGGCGACCAGAAGAAGTTGTCCATCATGGAAATGTCCACCCTTACATGTCGCATAGAAGCCGTACTTAATAGTCGCCCTTTATCTCCTGCCTCTTCAGACCCACACAATCTTCAACCTCTTACCCCTGGGCATTTTTTGACCCTTGAACCCCTTAATTCAGAAATTCCGGAGTCAGATTTGTCCGAGGTTCCCCTAAATCGGCTCTCGAGATAGCAACTAATCCAAAAACTACATAATGATTTTTGGAAACGGTATTCTATAGAGTATTTGCATACGCTACAACAGCGACACAAGTGGGCTGATTCGTCCCCAAATATTAAATTAAATGATTTGGTTATCATAACAAGTGATCACATTCAATCACCTTTGAAATGGCCGGTCGGTCGGGTCATCGAACTGCATCCCGGCGGAGACGGTCAGGTGCGTGTTGCGACGGTACAAACGGTTACCGGTGTTTACAAGCGGCCAGTTGTAAAACTGTGCCTCTTGCCGAATTAAAAGTAATTTTAATGTTTTCTACCTATTGAAGTCAATTATTACAATAGGTAATTCTTTATTATTATTTTTTTAGTTTTGTTTGTTTGTTTTGACTTTTTCGGGTTTTCGTTATCTCTAAATAAACTTACGATACTTATCTGTTTTCATTCATTTATATTTATCGGTCGATCATTTTTCTTATATCTATATCTGTCCGGTTGAGATTCTAAAATTGTGGGTTTTCGAGGGCAGTTATGTTAGCTCCCGCTAACTTTCGCGGTTGTTTTTAATTTTAAAACCACATAATTGGATGACGGACAGAGTGCATTTTTCGCGCATTTGTACATGCGCACCAAGAATCAGGGAGATCCTTTTTCGACCGCTTCGAGAAATGGCGTGTTAATTTACTTTCTCCAACTATTTCAAATTTGTACACTTGAAAGTGCTCGATTTTGATGTACTGAAGCATAGAACTAGAAACTTCAGACAGGGGCCCCTTTGAACGAGGAGAAATTGGCTGCAAACTAGTGAGTGCTTTGTCTCTGATTTCCGTTGTGTGGTACCCACAATTAACCTATGGACCTTTTAATTATTTCGTAATTTCATATCAATATATTTATGTTTGTTCGCGCTTTCATTAATAAAAATATATACAGTCAATTGCATTTATCGTTTTTCTTACTGCGGGCATAACACAACAGACTACCTAAAACAAAAATCCCAAAGCTGTTGTACAGTTAACGCTAGGGTATACTCCTGCTATTGCAGAACGGCTCCACAAATAAACTCCAAAAAAAACCCAAATCGCCGTATACAATGATTTTTCTCAAAAGAATAAATCAAAACCCACTTTAACCTGCTTACCTATTCTGAGATTACACGAAACATGCATTGCTTAAGGTCACATCATCCCTTAATATATAAGTGAACGCAATAAACATCGGAACAGATGTTCATCTTATAGAAATCGTAAAATATGCTCAATTAAATAAAAAAAAATCCGCTTGCTGAAATTGCGTTGAATTAGACTAGTAAAGATGTTGTGTGTAATTAAAGAAAAATTACCGATGGTATTAAAAAAAATTTACCGAAATAACGTTATGGTAGGACTGCAACCCTCTAATAATCATTAAAATGAAATCTTTAAAATTTAAACTAAGTTGATGCAACCCATGGTCAAAGAGACCCTAGGATCGTACCGGAAGGTGTCAAAATTTATTTTTTTAAATTTTTTGGTGTCGACCACAGTAGCCCAATAATTTAAAAAAATTCATTAGTGGCTCGTTAAACTTTTCAAAATATTACTCTACCCCGACAGGTGGTTTGGAGTAGGGGGAAAAAAAATTAAAACAAATGATGATAGGTTGTCTAAACGCGAGGGTTCGAAATGAAATTATATTTTAAATCAGAAAAAAAAATATTTAAATAAACTGGTAAAAGAATTATAAGGCAAGGTACTACTATGCACCAAAAAAAAAATTTTGCAACAAGAAAATCAAGTTTCCCTCCTAAAAAAAAATTAAAAAAATATTTAAAAAAAAATTAAAAATGTTTAAGTGGGGTTGCAGCTCATATTGACACTAGAAAAATCTTAATCGAGTTATGTTATGCAATAGTCTTTGTTCTTTTCCTTTGATTACAGTTGCCGATTCCCTTTCCTTCCCAGAACTGTGTTACCTGTAAGGCAAGGTGAATGATCAAAAAAAAATAATTAACTAAACTGGAAAAAAAATTCTTGAAAATAAAATTTACTTAAAAATCATAAGGTATGAAAAAAAAAGTAATTGCAAAAAAAAACCAATCAGGTTAGGACAAGGAAAAAAAAATAATTATGTTCCAAAAAAAACCAAACGATGTTAGTATATTTCTTTAAAATTATTACGTAAGGAAATAGCAACGTTGGTACTTATTTACTGTACCACTATAATGTAAAGTATCTGGGTTTTAAATTTTCCACTCAACTCAGTAAAGAATTATCCAATGGGCGCAGAAGACTTGCCTAGCTGCCGTCAAACAAATTTTAGGATGTAATAAAATAATTCATATTACACCAGTATCCTCAAAAACAAAACGTTTTTTTTTTATTATAAGACCCAAACACCTAACCAATAAATCTTGTTATTTAAAATTATGATTTGGAAGTAAAAGATTTATTTATTCCTGCCTGATCAACTAAGACAAAAAAAGTTCACCTTTTGTTGTAACTCAAGAAATTCCTGTTTGGTCCCCCAAAAAAAAATATATAACCTATCTGGTTACCCTTTAACACTACGACCACTATACCAACCGTTTTGACCAAAACAAGAATTCGAGAAGTTATTTTTACAGAAAAAAATAATCTTTTCAAGAAAAATTAAATCATTTAAAAAAAAGTAAAATTTGGAAATATTTTTACCAATTACCACCGCCTAGCATTTATATTTAGTTGAAAGTCTCTCTTAAATTCAATGACCAATTTCACGGCCTCAAAATGACATTACTTAAAAAAAAATTACTGAACTTTACAAATGAACTAAAAAAAATCAAAAAAAACTTATATCTATATCTGTCTCAGTTAAACATTTCTTTTGTGGTATTATATCTAGTTGGGCTTCAAATTCATTTTCTCTGTTTTTAATTTATTCATTTTCTCTGTATGTAAATGTACTTTTCTCTGACCCGATGTAACTGAGTGATGTAAGATCTTAATTGTCATCAACAGTTACCACCAAAAAAAACAAGGAAAGAAAATGACAAAGCAACATAAACTCATTTTCCTTTTCTTTCATTTTCATTAATTTATACTTTCAACTAAATAAAATTACCAGCTGTTAGGCTATATTTACTTTAAAACAACCCAGCCAAGAAAAATTTGTGTGAAAACCTGAAAAAATATTCTTCCACTTCCAAGTGGTGATATCCCACAAAAAATTAAAATCACCAAAAAAAAAATAACTTGTTGACCTAAATAAATTGACTGCACTAAAAAATAATCGGTGAAACAAATTCTATCTTATTACAAGCAGGAAATAATAACGTATAAATAAATGAACCTGCAAAAAAAAATTGTTAGAAAAACACACTACCTATGTCATATATTTAAAACATAAAAAGACCATGTCTGAAGGTCCATCCACCTATAAATCAACAAAAAATTGAAGCAAATTTACGTTACTGTGTTTATTTTTCTTTAAAAAAATTAAAACATGTTTTTCCTACCAAAAACTTTAAAAGGAATTAAGAACGTGATTTGTTGAATGAATTAAATGCAGTTGAATAAAAACTCCCATGCTTTTTTTTATCTACTTATTCCTCCTTAATAAATAAAAATGAATCTTTTATTTTCCAAGAAAAAACCTGTGAAGATAAGCTAACAAAAAACTATGAGAATTACTAAAACAACAAAACGAATTCCAAATCAACGCTCAAATATTACCAAAAAAATACTTAAAAAGTGTTATTTTCCAAAAACCAATGATGATGGAAAATCCTGTTTTAAAGTAAAAAAATAATTTTGTGTCAAAGCCACTGAAAGCCTTTAATCTCGCTTTGGCTGTACCACAAAAAAAAATTAAGACTTTTTTTCATCTTTTTTTTCCAAATTCAAAAAAAAGATTACATTAGATGTGAAAAAACCTAGCCAAAAACCCACGTTGGGCGCCATTTGTGGCCAATTAAAATGTGTTGGGTGACATTTTGTGACACTATAAATAGAACAATAACGCTGTGCCAATTTGTGACACTAAAAAAAAATTACTGAGTAATTAAACAAATATCTGGAAGCAGAACTGTATTTTCCAGCTAGGTAAAACATTGATGTGCCCGGTCACTTTTATACAGTGGAGAAGGGGGGGTTCAGAAATAAGAAAATTTTAAGTGCGCCACAGTGTTTTAATACCAATGTTTTACAAAGAAGATCTTAACTAAAATACAGTTCGACTCAAACGTTGTAGCCAAACAATGAAACTCTACTTACTTCCGAGGCTTCCAGAGTATTTGTGTAATAAAAAAAAACCAAAAAAAAATTGACTAGTAAACAAAATAAAATTCTAAAAGATTCCTAAAGGAATCAAAAGGACACGAATAGAAAGTTATTTATAGGTAGATGCACATTTCCAACAGGTCACAGTGTATGTGTACCTACATTTGAGTCAGTGGTGTAAGACTCACTTATATAAATGATTGTAAAAAAAAATATACTTCCAAAATCATTCCGTCATAGGGGAGATCTGGACGAAATATCCACTGTCATCATTCTACGTTGAGTAGAATGAGACAGACAGCAACCCAGTCCGAGATCTACCCCATGAGGTAAAACAATGTAAGGAAACCGCTAAAAAAAATATAACCTCATCTCTCTTTTGTCTCTGGAAAGTTGGTTCACTGGATTGTACAAATAACACAAAGATTTAGTTCATCTTGTTTATTTTAAATCCTGATAAAAATACCAGAAACATGAAATAGGAAAAAAAATGAAATGGTTGGAAATAAAACAGGGCCAAAAAAGCAAGGCACTTTAAATGTCACAGGAAAATTATCTTAAATATACCTGTCAAAATAGCAAGGCACTTTAAATTTCACAGAAAAATTATCTTAAATATACCGCAAAATTGGGGCTATGACGTCATACCTTATCTTGCGTTTACAAGCAATACTGAAATTATACTGTTTATATATGAAAAGATTACCTTTAAATTATATTAAAAATTTATATGAAAAGATCGTATCTAAAGACTTGCTCCTACCTTGGTCCTTGGTTATTTTATGAGTAAATAAGAGGGTGTTTTGTTTTGTGAACCTGGATTTGTTGTACCAGACATCTTCCGCTGCTCCACCGGTCCCAGTTCTGCCCGCGCCGCCCCTGCTGATTATCTAGCACATGACGCTAGGGTAGTACATGGTCAGAAGAATGTTGTTGGATCCTTGCTCGAGCGTAAAACCCTGTGGAAAATGAAATGTTTCAGTTTTCTGGAATTCGTCGGTTTTGCACGAAGTTCCCCTACACCGAGTAACTTAAATCAAGAACCCCATGTCGACTCAATAAAATAAAGCAGATTTCAACAGATGAACTAAAATAACCCTTACATACCTTTCCCAGGGTTGTATCAGTGCTACCACCGGCTTCACACCAGCGTCCAGCACAACCTTCCCAGTGATGGATTGGACAGGGCTGTAGACAAAGGAGAAAAACAATATATAGTTTTTATTCAAAACGTGGTTTTAAAAAAAATAAAAAACTTCAAGAATTCCCCACGTCTTTTGTCGAAAAATTACGTTTCACACGAAAAATAGTTACAATTTGGGAGGAAAATATTATCTTGAAGAGTCCTCAAATAATAAAAAAATAAAAAAAATAAAATCGAAGTTACCACTGCTCTTTCCGTAGGAATGGCGTAGGTAACTTTTCGTCCCTCTCAAAGAGGATACGAGCCGTCCACGAGAATACGCCTCACGACGGACTCACTTCTACAGTTTCTGGGATATTTCCTGCAATCGCTGCAGTGCCAATAACCAAAAAAACAATGGCGATCCCAGAAACTGTTGTCGACCCACCGCCGACTCTTTAGGAAAAGAGAAAAGACACTTTGTCAAGAACACAAAAAAAAAAGTGAAGTTGCCGGAAATTGTTTCTAAATTTGGTTCATTGGGGACAGTACCAACCTAATTTTCCCGGTTAAATTCAAATAAGGATGCAAACCAATTTACGAAAAATCCCTAGCTCTGGTTTGCGAGCCTGGAGAAAAAGAACCGCGGTTTTCAAACTAACAAATGATGAAATACACTAATACTTCCGTACCCTGCGCATGAGGTGTTGTCGGATCTATTTCCACGGTTGAAATTTTTATAACAAGGATATCGAGACATAACAACAACAACATAGACCGAACATTTGCCTACCGGACCCCAGCCAACATAGCAAGTAGGAGGAAAATAACCAGCCGGACTATAAGAAGCTCAGCATTGAAACCATCAACTGTAAAATCAATTACTGGAGATCAGAGCTGCATCAAACCCAGGAATATTCGTACACTCAACCAAGTTGTATTTTAGTTACAGTTTTAGTCAAAAGTTTCCTTTGCTCTTTATATATGTTTTCTCTAAGATTCATATGGTTTGACGCCATTTTTGTAAAACATTTCTATATTAATAAAGTTGTTTCTGAACTTGAACCTAAAAATACACATTGAACTACTGCTTAAACCCGGCCTAAGAGTGTTCAGATGTTAAGTTTGCTCACCACTAGCTAGCCCTACACAACCCTTCAATCCGACTGAGTTAGTAACTAACTTTATTTAACTATGATTTTATATAAATTTATATAATATAAAAATACGATTTTGTTTATTCTTTTAGTCCTGGTGTTTATCCCTCGTTTATCTCCCATTTACAAAAGTGCATAACTTGTATTTAATTTATCTTCTCCTTATCAAATTAATAAAGATATCAAAGTGGGCGGAGCCTTAGTTGTTCGTGGTCGACCCGTGGACCCAAATATGTTTTCCTGCTATCAAAACTAGCTAATTCGTGTCGGATATGAGGTTCGGAAGAGAAATCATTGTCCCAATATCCTCGAAAATAAACATAAGCGAACGAAATGTTCATCTAAATGTTTTCTTCCTGTTACTGAAACTATTTGTGATGCGGCAACGCCGCCATTCCCCAGCAGAACAGCTGTTTATCTTTATGAACGTCAAGTAAACGACGAAACTACAGAAATAAACAAAACAATCAAAAGTTTTAATGTGATTTTTCCCGAAACCTGTGATCTCAAACTCCAATTAGAATGCCCAAATAATACGATGTGCGCAGTTTACACAGTAATTCGATGGAATGCCTCCTTTATAAGGTAACTTTCTGGACACTATATAACCTCCAAACCTAGCTCTATAAAATACCCTTAATTTGTGTACAGAAAGACGAGTCGAAGAGCCTTGATTACTTACCTAAATAAACAAATATGTAACGTTTGCCTTAAACGTAAAAATGACACGTTACAGCTTCTCCCACTCTGATACTATGGAGAGAAGTTCAAAAGCGATGGAAAATGCCCTGGGCTCGTTCTATTTCGACTTCGACTTCAGCATATAAGGTAGGCCAATATTTTACTAGCTTGAAGGTTGACCGCGGAAATTATTTTTCCTATATTTTCGAACCGGTCTGTTTAGGATAAAAGGATCCAAAAGCCATTTTGGGTTTTTTTAAGGTTCATCGAACCGCATTTGAACAGCAATTAAATTTTATTTAATTATTTTTAAAAATTTATTTTTTGTTTTGCACTTTGCATTTTAAAAATAAATCGGCAAAAAAGATGTTTGTTTTATTGGAATGAGCGTGAGAAAAAAAAACGTTGATTTTAAAAGCTGCTAGAAAAAAACGTTTATTTCATATATAAAAACAAGCTTAATAGGTCATTCATTAACCTTATAAAAAATAACGTTGCTAAAAACTGCGTTGTAATGACGCCATTATCAAATTAAAACAGCACCATGCTTTTACGTTAGTTTCAAGTGATTTTTATCATTTATCATATCATTAAACTCACATTAGATTCACACCTTTTCTACAAGAATTTTAAAACGCGACTTGCATGGCTTTTCTACCGAATAATTTAGAGATTTTACTAGCAGCAGCGCCACCTATTGTTGGCATTTTTCACTTGGACGAAATCTATCAGGCAGTGCTTTCGCCTCTAAACTCCAAAAACCTGTTAAGAAACTGATCCCTGATCCTTTACGATCACGACGCATCAGTCATTTAACCTGATAAAGACACATTAATACTCTGTGAAAGTGCTTACTGTTAAAAAATCTTGTTTAGGTTTTAAAAAAAAACCTAATGCATATAGATAAATACATATATTTTGTCTTGCCTTTAGCGCCATCTTTAAAATTGCCTTGAAGTGTTGTAGTCTTAAACTAGTGAACTTTATAATGTGAAAGCACGAGGGGTGTTATTTATAGTGCTTTATCTCTAGAAGTACGTTTATTTTATAATCAACCGGCTAAGTTTTCAGATGTTATAGAGAAAATGAGACTCTTGCGTAACTTCTAGTATTTTCTTTTGTTTCTTTAATTTAAAGCTTACAAAAATACTCTGCCAATATATGGGCCCCTAAGCTCACACTAGGTACTGTTGAAGAAGGTTACCTTTAGAAAGCATCTGCAACAATTTGTTCACACTGTAGCTTATTTTTTTTATCTAGTATGTAATATGTAATGTCAAATATAGTGAATAGTTGTCACGTAACTGTCGTATATTTTTCTTACTAAAAATACTTAAAAGTACCACTAAATCCCGTTTACATCAACATGGTAGCAGAGCGTGGTTAGCGAATTGGTTGTTGAACGAAAAGAAATGCGATTTCAGAAAGAAACCAGACCAGTTTGATAGTTTTGTTGAGCTCAAGTTATTCTTGCTAAAATGTCTACAAAAATCCAAATTGGTTTTCTAGACGGAAAGAATAATTGGCTGACCTGGAAGTATAAGTTATGTGTGCTACTTCGTGCAATTTCTGGAGCTATTGATATTCTCGAAGGTAAATGTAAAATGCCTAAAGTTTTCAATGAAAGTGCTACCGCCGAAGAAAAAAAAACGATATCAAGAAGATTTAGAGCATTTTATGAAAGTTGATAGTCAAGTTTTGCTTTTGATTACCACAAATATGACTGAAGAAACTCTTCAAAAGCTAATGAGATTTACAAGTGCACGTGAGGTATGGCTCGAACTTCATCGGCTGTATGATGGGTCCGAAGAAGATAAAACATACGATTTATGCATCGAATTTTTTATACATACGTCAAAGTTGAAAAATTTGTAAAACCATTTGCAAAATGAAATGAAAAAAGAATAAATTTCGACTGGAAATCAGTGCAATTGCGACTTGCCAAATTTGTTATTGATATGTAAAATATTGGGCACGTTACCTGAAGAATATTTTCCTTTTAAGTCAAGTTGAATGCTAGTTTCCAAGAAAGATAGGACAATTGATAATCTGACTGGTCAGTTATGCGCGTATGAGAAGGCTTTAGCTTCTAAAAATGTTGTGAATAGCCAAGAAGCGCTAGTAATGGAAAGAGGAAAAAAGTCGGGTAAATCCAGAAAATCTGTAGTTTGTCATTATTGTCAAAATCCAGGACACATGATAAGACATTGTAAGAAATGGAAAGCAGATAATAGACCTAAAAAAGATGATAAAAAAGGAAAATATTTAGAAGACACAGATAAACAAAAGTGTACAAACATGTTACTAGTAACAGAAAGCACTACAATTTTTACATCAAAATGTAATTATGATTCCTGGTTTGTAGATAATGGTGCAACAAACTATATTACAAACAGAGATGATGTCTTTGAAAGTTTTCAATTTTTAGATGGAAGTGCCAATGTTTTTACTGCAAATGGTGACTCGGTTCAAGCGGTAGGAAAATGTGAAATTGGAGAGGTTAAGATTGGAAGATGTATGGTATGTTCCATGTATAAAGAAAAACCTGTTCTCCGTTTTATCAGCACAGGACAAGTTACCGAACAGTCAGTTTAGTTCAAATTTTAGAGAATGCCACCTAAGAAACGATGGTGAAATCATTTTGACTGGATATCGTACTAAAAATGGTGGTCTTTTTGAATTAAAACTCAAAACCATTAAGCCAGAGTCTGCAATTGAGGTAAATACTGTTTCTAGCAAAAATATTTTACAGTTATATCATGAAAGATTAGGTCACCAGAACAAACGTCATGTAAAAACTGTGTTAGCGAGAGAGTTAGGCATAAATGTACCCTTGGACAGCAAACTTTGTGAAGGCTACGTCTATGATAAAGCTCATATTCAAAAATTTGGGTAAAGACAAAGACCAGATATGCCCGGTGAGCTAATCCATACAGATGTCTGTGGGCCATTTGAGACTTCAAATCAAGGTTTTCGTTATTATGTCATATTCAAAGATGATCACTGTAGGTATCGATTTATTTACTTTATTAAACAAAAATCTGAAGTTATTGAAAAGTTAAAAATTGTATTGGCTGAAATTAAAACAACAGGTTACACAGTGAAAGAACTTCTGTCTGATAACGGAGGCGAATTTGATAATTCTGAAGTAAAGAAAATTCTATACGCCACAGCAAAATGGGTGCTCAGAAAGAGAAAATAGAACGGTTGTTGAAACTGCCAGATCCTTGATGCACGCAAGGGAAGGTATATTTGATCAATCCTTTTGGGCAGAATTATGAAATACAGCAACATATATTTTAAATAGAACCGGAGCATCTGGAATTGGGAACAACTCACCACACGAAGTATGGTATCATAAAAAGCCAAACATTAAACACCTAAAAGTCATTGGAAGCACTTGTTATGTTCACATTCCTAAGAAAAACAGGCGAAAAATGGACAAAAAAGGTGAAAAAGGTGTTCTTAATGGTTACGAAAATGATGATTCGTTTATGGTCTCAAGAGAGAAATAAACTTATTAGATCTCGAGATGTCATTTTTGACGAATTTACATTCTTAGCATATCTAAGTGAGCCCCCTGAATGTCCTTCATTACCTCCAGTAGTTGAGGTGCCTCTCCAAGTTGTAAAGATGGGTGATGAAGAAAATTCGTTAAACAATGAAGATATATTTCAAGATGAAAATACAGATATAGATAGACTAATACAAGACACAGTTGAAGAAGGCAGTTATGAAAATCTAGAGACGGATGAAGCAATACAAGACGCCGTTGAAGAAGGCAGTTTGGGAGATTTTCTTGAGTCCTTGATCGATGAAAATAATATCGAAGTAAGACGAAAAAAGAAAAGAGGAAACTTAAAAATGCCACAACGATTTGAAGAATTTGCAATGACTGTTGCAGCTAAAATAAGTGAGTCAAGAGAGCCACTAACCTACAAGCAAGCAGTAAGTTGTGAAGATCGAGAAAACTGGATTTTAGCCATGCAACGAGAATTAGATTCCTTGAGAGAAATTGATACGTGGATGATGAAAATGTTACCATCAGATAAAAAGGCCATTCCATGTAAGTGGGTGTTTAAGTTAAAGACAAATCCAGATGGTACCATTGACAAATATAAAGCTAGACTCGTCAATAAAGGATATTCTCAAAGAAAAGGCAAATATTATGATCAAACTTACAGCCCAGTAGCAAAAGGTGGAACTATCAGAGCTCTCTTTAGCGTTGCAGCAAGTAAAAATATGTCTTTAACACAATTTGACGTTTCTACAGCATTTCTGTATGGAAAATTAGATGAAGAGTTTTACATGAAACAGCCGGAAGGTTATGATGATGGCACTGGCATGGTATGCTATCTTCAAAGAAGCTTATATGGGTTAAAGCAAGCACCAAGGTGCTGGAACAAGTGCTTTAGTGATCATATTACTGCACTTGGCTTCAAACGAAGTGATGCTGATCCCTGTCTGTTTGTACAGAAAGAAGGTGAAGATATGCTACTTCTTGCCTTGTATGTCGATGACGGGTTACTTGCTTCTACTAATGAAAAGCTAAAAACCTCTTTTTTAGAAAATTTGAAGCAAGAATTCAAAATTACCATAAAACTTCTTATTTTCTTGGACTTGAAATTGAAAGAGGCAATAATGGCTCAGTTCAGGTTAAGCAAGCTGCTTACACGAAAAAAGTTCTTGAGCGTTTCGGAATGAAAGACTGTAATCCAGTTTCGACGCCGATAGTCAAAGAGAATATTCAATTGGGGAAGGAAGAATCTGAAAAATCGAATAACTCTTTTCCCTACCGAGAAGCTGTTGGTGCCCTTATGTACCTTATGACTGGTACGCGACCTGATATTGCATATGCTGTCAGTGTAGTGTCTAGAAAACTAGAAAACCTAATAAATCTTGACACTGCCAAAGTAAAAAGGATATTCCGATATTTGAAAGAAACCTCAGAGTTTGGTCTCACTTACAAACCCGGAGTTGGAGACAAACTCGAATGTTTTAGTGATGCTGATCATGATGGTGATGAAGATACTGGCCGCTTCACCTCTGGAGTTCTCTGTATGTATGCTGGCGGTGTGGTATCCTGGTTAAGTCAAAGACAGACCTCAGTTGCCATTTCTTCAACAGAAGCTGAACTTGTAGCTGCAGTGAAGCTTCAAGAGAAATAGTTTGGCTCAATAATCTTTTTTAAGAAATAATGCCAATAAGAACTATTTCAACACTAATGGTTGATAATGAGGCTGCAATTCGATTAACACAGAATCCTGAATTTCATCGCCGCACTAAACATATAAATATTAGACATTTTTTCGTAAGAGAGTTGGTATTAGAAGGATCTCTGATAGTAAAGAAAGTTTCAACAGAGAACCAACTTGCCGATGTTATGACCAAACCCTTATTTAGACCTCGTTTACAAAAGTTGCGAGAAGCTATGGGATTGCTGAATATCAAATTGTTTCAATGAGTGAAGGTGTTGAAAAAGGTTACCTTTAGAAAGCATCTGCAACAATTTGTTCACACTGTAGCTTATTAGCTCACACATTTACTATACTATAGTAGTGTGAGCTATGGTGATCCTAATTCTTTCGAGAAAAAAAAGTTGCTCCGATTTCAAAATTTTTTATATATCTTTGCGTTTCAGATGATTTTAAAACTTTTTTGTTGCGCCGTCTGTCTGTCTGTCTGTCTGTCTGTCTGTCTGTATGTCTGTCTGTCTGTCTGTCTGTCTGTCTGTCTGTCTGTCTGTCTGTCTGTCTGTCTGTCTGTCTGTCTGTCTGTCTGTCTGTCTGTCTGTCTGTCTGTCTGTCTGTCTGTATGTCTGTATGTCTGTCTGTCTGTAAGACTAACGCGCATAACTCAAAAACCGCTAGGCCGATTTTAATGAAATTTTGTACCTAGGCAGGGTCTTGGGTCGAGATGGTCCCATTTAAAAATGAACAAAATCCACCAAACACAAGCCAAATAAAAGGGTGGGCGAAGATTTCAAAAATTAGAGCTTAATTAAGTCTGGAGTTAAACAAAATACATTTTAGTTTTTGTTTTTTTAAGGGTGGGGGTAGATTTCAAAAATTTGGCAAAACATGGCTTGTGTGGTATCAAACTAAAGGTAATTTAGTCTGGAGTTGAATAAGATATATTTCAAGTTTTAGTTCTATTCGCACGTACACTATAACTATAGTACCTAGTGTGAGCTTAGGGGCCCATATATTGGCAGAGTATTTTTTTTTATCAAGTATGTAATATATGATGTCAAATATAGTGAATAGTTGTCACGTAAGTGTCGTATATTTTTCTTACTACAAATACTTAAAAGTACCGCTAAATCCCGTTTACATCAACAGGTACTATAGTAATAGTGTACGTATGAGCTAATATAACTAAAAACTGAATATATTTTATTCAACTCCACACTAAATTACCTTTTGTTTGATACCACACAAGCCATGTTTTGACTTAAACTCA
>OY755038.1:130391643-130416643 GCA_963576565.1 Aspidapion aeneum
TTATTATTATTATTATTATTATTATTATTATTATTATTATTATTATTATTATTATTATTATTATTATTATTATTATTATTATTATTATTATTATTATTATTATTATTATTATTATTATTATTATTATTATTATTATTATTATTATTATTATTATTATTATTATTATTATTATTATTATTATTATTATTATTATTATTATTATTATTATTATTATTATTATTATTATTATTATTATTATTATTATTATTATTATTATTATTATTATTATTATTATTATTATTATTATTATTATTATTATTATTATTATTATTATTATTATTATTATTATTATTATTATTATTATTATTATTATTATTATTATTATTATTATTATTATTATTATTATTATTATTATTATTATTATTATTATTATTATTATTATTATTATTATTATTATTATTATTATTATTATTATTATTATTATTATTATTATTATTATTATTATTATTATTATTATTATTATTATTATTATTATTATTATTATTATTATTATTATTATTATTATTATTATTATTATTATTATTATTATTATTATTATTATTATTATTATTATTATTATTATTATTATTATTATTATTATTATTATTATTATTATTATTATTTGATTTTGACCTTTCATGGCCAATTCGCACTCCCTCTTAGATGAGTAAGGGGAACATTCACTTATCCCAGACACTATGTGTCAGAGGGATTAAGCTCTGTGGGTGCCCCTTGTGGGTCCTTTCTGGTTTTCTCCTTTTTGATTTTGTCCGATAAACTTTCGGACTGTCCTTGCCGTACCGAGCAGTACTGCTTTTTGTAGTTGGATATAGAGATTTTTCGATAGATCTAAGGCTTTTAAGTTTTCTAGTAATTTTTTTGGAATTACGCCAGTAGCAGACATTACTATCGGGATTGTCTCTACGTCATTCATGTTCCATTGCCTTTTTATCCGCATTTCCAGCTCTCTATACTTGGCTATTTTCTCTGCTTGTTTTTCTCGCAGATTATGCGAAGTTGGAATTGCGATATCAATCAAGGTAGTTTTTCTTGTAGTCTTATCAACAACAATAATATCGGGTCTGTTATGAGGAGTGGTTTGGTCAGTTAGCACACTGCGATCCCAATAGAGTCTGTATTTTTCATTTTCCAATACGGGTTCAGGTTTGTATAAGTAGTATGGCTGCTTATCAGAGTTTATCAGTTCAAAATTTTTTCCCAGTTCTTGATGGATAATTTTTGCAACTGAGTCATGGCGCTCTTTATAATCTGTTGATGCATAAACTTGACAACCATTGGTGATATGCTGAATTGTTTCCTGAGCTTGACAACCATATCTACATTTTCCATCCGTCGTAGAGGCATCCTTTATGATGTATTTAAGGTAGTTTCTTGTTGGAATAACCTGGTCTTGAATTGCCAATAGAAAGCCTTCCGTTTCTGGAAATAACTGTCCTGAAATCAGCCAGTAGTTCGACGCTTTTTTGTCGACATTTTCCTGATTCAGTTCGTTAAAGTGCCTTCCGTGTAGTGCTTTTTCTTTCCAGGTTTGTAACTTCTCCTCTCTTGATTGATGGTGTTTCAAAACTATTTCTTCTTTAAGGGACAGCGGAGAAAGGTTATCAATCTGACATATAGCTTGATGAAGTCCTGAATGAGCGGCTTTTAAGTGAAAGTACTTTCTGAGATTGGCAACCTGCTTATCCATAACCTCTCCCAAGTCTGCCAGTCCTCTTCCCCCTTCTGAGCGATGCAGTGACATTCTCTCAACCGCACTTTTAGGATGGTGTGCTTGGAACTTGGTGAGAATTACTCGGGTTTTTCTTTGGAGGGCTTCTAGTTCGGTCTTTGTCCATTTTATTATTCCGAAGGAATACGACAGGGTTGCGCAAGCGTATGTGTTAAGTGCTTTTAAACAAGTTTTTACTACTAAGCTTGGTTTTAAGTACTCTCCGTACCCTCTCTATATAGGATTGTTCGAGTTCCTTCTTTATAGTTTTGTGTTCAATTCTTTGTAACTGTTTCATCCCTAAGTACTTATAGGTTTTTCCCTCCAGCATGGCCTCAATTAATTGCCCATTTTGTGTTTGGAAGTCGCCTGGTTGAATATTGCCTTTAATAATGTTGACTGTTTTGCACTTTTCTAGCCCAAACTGCATTTTTATGTCATTAGAAAAGTTTTCGACAATATTGAGTAGCTCTTCCAATTGCCTTCTCGTTGTTGTGGTTATTTTAAGGTCATCCATGTACAGCAAATGATTGACTTTAATGATTTCTCTGTTGTTTTCTTTGAGGCCAAATCCGTAACCTGTTGAGTTAAGCCTGTTTGAAAGAGGATTTAGTGCCAGACAAAACCACAGTGGACTAAGCGAATCTCCCTGGAAAATACCTCGTTTAATAGGGATTGAACTGGTTTTTATTTCAGCTTCATTCAGAACTACCGTCGTACGCCAAGATGTAATCGCATGCTCCAGGAATTTCACGATGTGTGCGTTTACCTTATAGATCTTTAAAATTTTAATTAACCAGTCATGAGGGACAGAGTCAAAGGCTTTTTTATAGTCTATATATGCCATATAGAGGTTCCGATGTTTCGAAAATGCCTGGTTGCAAATAACAGAATCTATTGTAAGCTGCTCCTTGCAGCCCATGGCATGTTTTGTGCATCCTTTTTGCTGCTCTGACAGAATTTGGTTTTGAAGAACATGGTCATATAATTGAGTAGCAATGCATGACGTAATCAGTTTGTATATTGTTGGTAAACATGTAATTGGACGGTACTTTGATGGATCATGGGTGTTTTTCTTGTCTTTAGGCAGCAGGTATGTTATGCCTTGTGTCAGGAATAGTGGCATTTTGGTTGGTTGCCTTACAATTTCATTAACGTACTCTGTCAGTTTCTCGTGTACGCAGACAAGCTTTTTCAGCCAAAAGTTTTGTATTCCATTTATGTTATTATTATTATTATTATTATTATTATTATTATTATTATTATTATTATTATTATTATTATTATTATTATTATTATTATTATTATTATTATTATTATTATTATTATTATTATTATTATTATTATTATTATTATTATTATTATTATTATTATTATTATTATTATTATTATTATTATTAATATTATTATTATTATTATTATTATTATTAATATTTTCAGGTTCCACAGACGTATCTGGATATGGCTTCTTACCTTTTTCGGCATTAGATGCAAGAAAACAGGTAAGTTTTATTTAATGACTTGTGGTGTTGTCGTTCAGTACTCGTCTGACAATTCCACTAGTTTCAATGAGTACTATTTTTTGCAACTGATGATAAATTTTTTCTTTTAGGTTCAGCGTCTTAAGACTGTCTAAGAGGGTATGCGGGATTTCTCAAGTTGCTCCTATTATGATTGGTACAATGGTGACTCTTTCCTGGTTCCACAGGTCCTTTATTTCATTTGCGAGAGGTAGGTATTTATTAATTTTTTCTGTGTGTTTCTTTTGCAGGTTTGTAGCTAGTGGAACGGAGAAGTCTATCAGGTAAGTATGCTTGGATTTTTTGTCTGTAAACACCATGTCTGGTTTGTTGTGCTTGTGTTATTATTATTATTATTATTATTATTATTATTATTATTATTATTATTATTATTATTATTATTATTATTATTATTATTATTATTATTATTATTATTATTATTATTATTATTATTATTATTATTATTATTATTATTATTATTATTATTATTATTATTATTATTATTATTATTATTATTATTATTATTATTATTATTATTATTATTATTATTATTATTATTATTATTATTATTATTATTATTATTATTATTATTATTATTATTATTATTATTATTATTATTATTATTATTATTATTATTATTATTATTATTATTATTATTATTATTATTATTATTATTATTATTATTATTATTATTATTATTATTATTATTATTATTATTATTATTATTATTATTATTATTATTATTATTATTATTATTATTATTATTATTATTATTATTATTATTATTATTATTATTATTATTTTTTTTTTTTTATTATTTTTTTTATTTTTATTTTTTTTTTTTTTTGTGGTGGCCTTACTTGCGGTCCCGCGGCTCCGACTCACACGGGTGCAAGTAGGCCAGATGGTCCGTTACCGTTTCTACTCCCCACCAACCGCGGGGTTAGTAGAAACGGTGTTCCGCATCGTGTGCCCTGAGTAGACGCAATGATCCGAGGATGACTGCTTTCTGCATGTTGCCTGCAAGTTGCTCTGCCCTGTCACGGCAGGCCGGCAAGGTCTTGAGAGCTGAGAGCAGTGTCTGCCGTGCGCCTCCGAGAGCTCCAATTACCAAAACCACTAGCTTGACTGTATAGCCCCGGTACACTCGGCGAAGGTCAAAGAGAAGATCCTGATATTTCGTCCGTTTCTCTTCTTCCTTGGCAATGATGTTCGTCTCGGCAGGAGCCGAGAACTCAATGACATACATAATTTTGTCATTTTTGTCAAGGAGTACTATATCCGGCTTGTTAGCGTTTACAAGCCGGAGTGTTGGGAATGCGAAATTCCAGTATATTCTGGTTCTGTCATTCTCCACGACGGACGGAATATCAGAGGGGACATATGGCAGCACTGGAGCATCATCAACACCGTACGAGTGCCTTAGATGGTAATACAGCACCCGTAACGCTGCGTTGTGTCGATGGATATACGCCGAGACCGCATAGCGCCCGCAAGCGGACAGCAAATGATATAAGGTCTCCGGCGCCCTATGGCAGGCCCTACAACTTGTATCAGGAACCTGTATACCCATCACGCGACTTCGGTGTTCCAAGGTGTTGATGACTCCGTCTTGGCAAGCAATGATAAACCCCTCAGTTTCCGACTTTAATGCACCTGACCTTAAGAATGCAAAGCTTAGCTTTTTGGATAAGCCAGTGTTTTCAATGGTTTTATAGAAAACACTGTGCAATGGCTTATCCATATGTAGACGTAATAAATAGTCTACCTCTGCATTCTTTAAGGTGGTTTTAAGTCTTTGGCAGGTCAACTGTGTAATGGAGTTTTCCTGCCGCCGACTTATGTCGAAAACTATTTGGAGCTCATCTGCTGCTCTTTGTGCTGCTTTAAAAAGAAATGCCCCCACCCCAAATGTTTCATGGTTACGCACCATGCATAGCAGGGGATCCTCGTCTCTGATTACTTCGCACGCGGTACTTAGGACTATTCGTCTGTGTAAACACTCCAAACTTAAGAGTCCACGGCCTCCCTGATAACGTGGGAAGTAAAGCCGTTGGACAGATGCCTTAGGATGATGGCTTCGGTATCGAGTCATCATCTTGCGGGTTTTCACGTCAATTTCACGCAACTCGTTCACGTTCCACTTAATGACTCCAAAGGAGTAAGTGATTATAGGGACGGCAAGCATATTTGTAGCAGCGACTTTGTTCTTTCCAGACAACTCTGAATTCCAGATTTGTCTTAGTCGTTGCTGATACTTGTCGCGAAGAGACCCTTTTATTGCTACACTATCATGGATGTGTCCCTGGGGAACACCCAGATAGGTATAGGTCTCTCCGGCATCCAGATGTCGTAGGATGCTCCCATCTACAAGTTGCGCGTCCTCGGCGTGATCCGCATGGCGTCCTTTCTTAAGTTGAACCGTCGCACACTTATCCAACCCAAACTCCATCCCGACTTATTATTATTATTATTATTATTATTATTATTATTATTATTATTATTATTATTATTATTATTATTATTATTATTATTATTATTATTATTATTATTATTTATTATTATTATTATTATTATATTATTATTATATATTATTATTATTATTATATATTATTATTATTATTATTATTATTATTATTATTATTATTTTCAGGTTCCACAGACGTATCTGGATATGGCTTCTTACCTTTTTCGGCATTAGATGCAAGAAAAACAGGTAAGTTTTATTTAATGACTTGTGGTGTTGTCGTTCAGTACTCGTCTGACAATTCCACTAGTTTCAATGAGTACTATTTTTTTGCAACTGATGATAAATTTTTTCTTTTAGGTTCAGCGTCTTAAGACTGTCTAAGAGGGTATGCGGGATTTCTCCAGTTGCTCCTATTATGATTGGTACAATGGTGACTCTTTCCTGGTTCCACATGTCCTTTATTTCATTTGCGAGAGGTAGGTATTTATTAATTTTTTCTGTGTGTTTCTTTTGCAGGTTTGTAGCTAGTGGAACGGAGAAGTCTATCAGGTAAGTATGCTTGGATTTTTTGTCTGTAAACACCATGTCTGGTTTGTTGTGCTGTGTGGGTATATCTGTTACTATCTCTCTGTTCCAGTATATCTTATAGTTTTCAGTTTCGATAACGCTTTCTGGATTGTACTTATAATAGGGAGTTGTTTCTGTTAGTTCAGTGTTTAGCTTTAGGAGTTCTTGGTGGATCACTTTCCCAACGTTGTCGTGTCTTTTCGTATATTCTTTTGGAGCCATTGTTTGGCAACCGCTTATTATATGGTCGATGGACTCGGTTTGATTCCCGCACATTCGACATTTATCCGTTGGGATGTGTTCTTTCATTATGTATTTTTTATAGTTTCGTGTTGCAACAACCTGATCTTGGATTGCTACTTTTATTATTATTATTATTATTATTATTATTATTATTTTTATTATTATTATTATTATTATTATTATTATTATTATTATTATTACTTATTATTATTATTATTATTATTATTATTATTATTATTATTATTATTATTATTATTAATATTATTATTATTATTATTTATTATTATTATTATTATTATTATTATTATTATTATTATTATTATTATTATTATTATTATTATTATTATTATTATTATTATTATTATTATTATTATTATTATTATTATTATTATTATTATTATTATTATTTTCAGGTTCCACAGGTCTTCCTGGTTAGAGCTTCTCTCCGGTACTTGCGTACAAGGATTCGAAGTGGGGTCTACGGTATAGGTAAGTATTTTCAAGGTAAGTTCAGAACTTTACGTACGATTCCAGTAGTTTCTATCAGAGTGATTTTTTGCATTTGACTAACTAGATTTTCTTTTATTTCCAGGGTTTTGAGGCCATCGAGTGTTGCTGACGGTACTTCCCCAGTAGCTCCGAAGATTATTGGCACAATGGTGACACGATCTTGGTTCCACATGTCTTTGATCTCATTTGCTAATGGCAAGTATTTGTTTATTTTTTCTTGGTATTTTCGTTGAGTGTTTGTGGGCAGCGGGATTGCCATGTCTATGATGTACGCTTGTTTTGTTTGTTTGTTCACAAGCACCATATCTGGTTTGTTATGTGGTATATGTACGTCCGTGATTATTTCTCTGTTCCAATATAGCTTGTAGTTCTCATTTTCATTCACAGAGTCGGGTTTTAGCTTATAGTACGGGGTGTGAGGTGCGTCAGGTTTTATTTTTTTTAGAAATTCCTGGTATATGACTTTTCCTACGTTGTCGTGCCTTTTTGTGTATTCGTTCGGGGCTAGTACTGTGCAACCGCTCACTATGTGATCTATCGATTCTGTTTGTTCTCCACACATTCTACATTTATCTGTTTCTATGCGTTGTTTCATTATGTGTTTTTGGTAATTGCGTGTGGGAATTACTTGATCTTGGATAGCCATGACAAAACCTTCTGTTTCTGGGAACAGCTGTCCCTTCTTAAGCCAGTCCAGTGATGCTTTTTCATTGATGTGGGCCTGCTTGAGTAATGCAGGATATCGTCCATGTAATTCTTTGCTAAGCCATTTTTCCATGTGATTTATGGATTCTTCTTCAGGTAATTGTCTGCTTTATAGGTTCAGGGGCGTGATTTTATTGTCTTTGTTTACTATTGCTTTGTACAGTCCGGTCTCTTCCGCTTTTTTGTGAAAGTAGGTTCTTAGGTTTTTTATTTGTTTCTTATGTAGTTCTTCAATGTTTAACACTCCCCATCCTCCTTGCTCTCTGGGAAGGTGAAATCTTTCCATAGAGCTTCTTGGGTGGTGGAACCTGTGTTTAGTGGCTACAGTTCGTATTGTGCGGTTAAGTTCGGTTAGCTCTGTTTGTGTCCACGATATGATGCCGAGGCTATATGTTAGGATTGGGATTGCATAGGTGTTGATTGCCTTCACCATATTCCTTCCACGTAGCTTCGTCCTCATTATCATTTTGAGCCTTTGTTTGAGATTGCATCTAAGGTGTTCTTTGGTTTGTTTCTGATCTATCCCACGTGCTTGCTGGTATCCCAAATATTTGTACAGCTCGTCCTCTTCCATTCCTTCTATCACTCCAGCATCCTCTCCCATTTCTACTCCTTGATGTTTCCTCCATTTCCCTTTTTCCATGACATTGATGCGACATTTGTCTAGGCCAAATGTTATGTTAATGTCTTCACTGAACTTTTTTATTATTTGGATGTTTTTTTCCAGGTTTTCGTTGGATGACGCATATGTTTTGAGATCGTCCATGTATAGGAGGTGGGTAAGTATTTTGTTGTTTTCTAACTTTACACCTTTATTTTGTTCTTTTAGTGTGGAGGAGAGCGGGTTGAGAGCCAGGCAGAACCATAGCGGGCTTAGAGCGTCTCCCTGGAAAATTCCGCACTGTATAGGTATATCTCCGATTACTTGTTGCTTATTTTTAGCTGTGATTGTTAATGTGGTTTTCCATGTGTTCATTGCCTTTTCTAGGAGTTTTATTATTTGCGGGTCAATCTTATATAGTTCCAGTACCTCCAGCAGCCAAGTGTGTGGTACGCTGTCAAAGGCTTTCTGGTAATCTATATATGCAGTGTAAAGATCTTTTTTCTCTTTCTTTGCGTTTCCTGTTATTATGGCATCGATTACCAGTTGGTCTTTGCATCCTTTTGCTGACTTTGTGCATCCCTTTTGCTCTGTTGCCAAGAGTTCGTTCTCGGTTAGGTGCTTATATATTTTTTCAGCTATAACTCCTGTCAGTAACTTATAGAGTGTTGGGAGACATGTAATAGGGCGATATTTACTAGGGTTCTTGCTCGTAGGTGACGTTTTTGGGAGAAGATAAGTAATTCCTTGTGTCATAAATGTTGGTAGTTCAGTCCGGTTTTCCAGTATGTCTGTGAAGATGTCGGCGATTTTTTTGTGTGTGCTTTTGAATTTTTTGATCCAGAAGTTTTGTATTTTATCAATGCCTGGAGCTTTCCAGTTTTTGCTCTTTTTGATCACCTTCTCGAGTTCTTCCAGTACTACTGTGTGGTTAATCATTCTCCTCTTGTTTGTCATCCTTTCTTTTTCTTTCGTTATCCATTTTGCTTTCTTTTTGTGTTGTTTTGGGACGGCCCATATGTTCTTCCAATAGCTTTTTGTGTCTTCTTTCCCTGGTTGTTCATCTTCTTTGTTATTTGTTGTGGATTTAAGTTGTCTGTAGAACCTTCCCTCGTTATCCTCGAATTGGTTGTTGTCCTGTCTTCGCTGGCGACTTTCTTTGAATCTTCGGAGTCTTTTAGCTCTGGCCGCTAATTGTTGCTTGAGTAGATCGAGTATTTCTTGGTTGGTGTTGTTACTTTCATTTTTGTATTTGTTTATCAGTTTTTTTGTTTTTCGTTTAAGTTTTTCGCTTGCTGTGTTTCTGCTAGCTTGTTCTATTTGTCCTATATGTTTTCTAAGTTCCTCGATTCGTTTAATGAGTCGTCTTTCCCAAGGTGGTTGCGATTCTGTTGAGGTCGAGGTGTCTTCTTTGGGTTTATTTTTTATTTGTTGGTTTATTTCAATCGTGGTCATTGCGCCAACGTAAATAATTGTGTGGAGGTCAAGGATATTGTGTGCATCGTTGATTTTTTCTGCTATTGTGTTATTTATGAGGGTTATTGTTTGCTTTGTGTTTTTATTTGTCTTTAGCTTAGGTATTCTTGGCCTCATTTCTGGTAGGGTTCCGTTGTATTTCATGTATATCTCATCGAACTTTTCTATTACTTGTGCTTGGCCTTCGTCTATCACATTTACATCCGCGTCTGCTACTGGGGGTTGATTTTCGTTCTGGTCTCGTACTCCTAGTTCAATTTCTGCTTCTCTTTTTATGCGTTGGGCGGTTTCGGGTGTTATTGTTTTTGAGGTTAGTAGTACTCGTCTTTGATCTAGTATATTTTGCACTGTTTTACGCGCAAGTTCAGGGAACTGCTGAGTCATTTGTGCATGCAGTTCTCTGCTGTAACCTGTCTTTTTGGTTTCGAGTTCACTTAGAACAAGGTAGCGTCCGTATAGGAATTCATTCATGGCTGTTGTCCATTTTGTTCGCTGCCTTGGTCTACCCTGTAATGTAGTGGGCTGAGGCGCAGCCTCAGCAACATCTGCATTGTGGATTTCATGTTGCTCTTCATTGAGGGGTTCTTGCGCGTTGGGTATTCGTTGTCCTTGTCCGTTGCCTTGGTCGTTTGCGGTGGGTCTAAGGCGGTTCCGACCCGGGTCAAGCTGCCCCGGCCCGCCTGAGTATCTCTTATTTCTTGTGTTCACAGCAAGAGAGTTTCACGCTAGATGGGTTGCTAACCCATGTAACGGTGCTGGTTTTTGTCCACCCCGGGTATTTTATTTCCCCGGTGCCCTCTAGGTTTTAGGCTAGCGAGCGTACCCCATCGCCAGGGGCAGCCTCCGATAGCAGACCAGCAACAGCCACTTATTATTATTATTATTATTATTATTATTATTATTATTATTATTATTATTATTATTATTATTATTATTATTATTATTATTATTATTATTATTATTATTATTATTATTATTATTATTATTATTATTATTATTATTATTATTATTATTATTATTATTATTATTATTCTTATTAATATTATTATTATTATTATTCTTATTAATATTATTATTATTATTATTATTATTATTATTATTATTATTATTATTATTATTATTATTATTATTATTATTATTATTATTATTATTATTATTATTTTTTTTTTTTTGTCACGTCTTGCGACGGGTTTCCGTACGACCAGTGAGGTAAGTCACAAAGTTTCGTAAGCTTGTCTGTGGTTTAATCTATTTCTTCTATCTCTTTTGCAGGCTTATTCAACACCTTCCTAACGACATTGCAAGTTCCCAGAATTGCCGCCTTCTGAAGTTCGCTGTGTATTTGGTAAGGTAAGTCTAGTGTATTTAAGTGTTCTTTCAGATTTCTACTTATTTCCCCTGTAGCTCCGATAACGATTGGGACAACTTTAACGCAATCCGCTTGCCACGTTTTCTTCATATCATTGGATAGTGGTGCGTATTTTTCTATTTTTTCTCTTTCTTTTTTACTGACATTTGCAGGTGCTGGGATAGAGACGTCTATTAGCAGAATAGTCTTAGTTTGTTTGTACTGGACCACTATGTCAGGTCTGTTATGGGCTACTTCCTTGTCCGTTTGTATTTCCCTGTCCCAATAGAGTAACAAATTATCATTCTCCAGTACGGTTTGGGGATTATATTGGTAGTATGGCGTTTTTTCTGCGATTAGCTTCAGCTTGTGACATAGTTCAGTGTGTAATATTTTTGCAGCGTTGTTATGTCTGTTTGTGTATTCTTTCGGAGCCAGGACACAGCATGCGCTTATTAGGTGCTCAATATTTTCATGCGCCTTACCGCACATGCGGCATTCTGTGGTGTTTATATTCGGGTCTTTCACGATGTACTTAAGATATGATCGTGTTGCTATTACTTGATCTTGTATGGCAAAGAGAAAGCCCTCAGTCTCTGGAAAAATTCCTCCCTTGGTCAACCAGCTGAGCGTTGCTGATTTGTCAATCTCTTTGTCATGAAGAATGTTGTGATATCTTCCGTGCAATTCTTTTCCCTTCCACGCATCTTCGATTGTCGAGAGCGTATAACTGCTATCTGGCTGAAAGTCTCTGTCGTGCAGATTTAGAGGTGTGAGCTTCCTGTCGATCTTGGTTATGGCGTCATGTATTGGCGATTCTGTAGTTTTTGAGTAGAAGTATTTTCTCAATAGATCTATTTGCTTCTTGCATCTAATTCGAAAGTCTGTGATTCCTCTCCCCCCTGCACTGCGTGGTAAGTGAAACCGTTCTTTGCATGCTCTGGGATGGTGTTTGCGTTGTTTTGTGAAAGCCACCCGTGTGATCCTATTGAGTTCTTCTAGCTCAGTAGTTGTCCATGGAACCACTCCAAAACTGTAGGCTATCACCGGTGCTGCGTATGAATTATATGCAGTAGCAATATTGTGAGCTGTCAGATTTGATTTCAGTATTAATTTTGTTCTGGTTTTAAATTTTTCCATTAGTTTGTCCTTGACCTGTTGACTCTCTATGCCTCTAGCCTGCGCAAAGCCAAGATACTTGTAGGTTTCGTTACGGTCCATGCTTTCGATGACTTCTCCACCTGCTGCTTGGGTGAGCTTGTGTCCCTCCGCTTTATACCACTTGCCGTGTCGCATATTATTTGTTCTGCATTTGTCTATTCCGAATTTCATTCTGATGTCGTTTGAGAACTTTTCAACGCATCGTAGCTGCTTTTTTAGTTCTGGTTCGGACGACGAATACAGCTTAGTGTCATCCATGTACATTAGATGTGTTAGTTTTGTGTTGTTGTTGAGCCCGTACCCGGCTTGGAGATTGTTTAAAGCTGTGGAAAGTGGGTTGATTGCCATACAGAACCATAATGCACTTAGTGCATCTCCTTGGAAAATTCCACATTGAATGGTGATATCTATTCCGATTGCGTTATTTCCCATACATAGTTGCGTCTTCCATGTTGTCATCATAATTCTTAGTAGCTCGACAATAACTGGATTTATTTTATACATGTTCAGACACTGCAACAACCATGAGTGTGGCACACTATCAAACGCCTTTTGATAATCTATAAAGGATATGTGGAGATTGTTTTTATTTCTGATAGCATGTTGCGTTACTGTGGAATCAATCGCCAGTTGCTCTCTGCATCCCTGTGCTTTCCTCCTGCAGCCCTTTTGCTCCTCGGCCAGTAGGTTATGGTTGGTTAGATGGTCGTAAACCTTGTTGCAGATAACTCCGCTCAACACTTTGTACATGGTAGGTAAACAAGTTATGGGCCTATACTTGGACGGATCTTTAGTTGGTTTGTCTGTTTTTGGGAGAAGATATGTCACACCTTTGGTTAGGAGACTAGGAACAGCGGTAGGATTTCTCAGGAAGGCATCTAGAAAGAAAGCGAGCTTAGGCCACGCGGATTTAAATTGTTTGAGCCAGAAATTTTGTATTTTTTCGGGTCCTGGGGCCTTCCAATTGGCTGCCTTCGTGAGCACTCTTTCAACATCCTGTTCTGTTATTTTTGGGGGAAGCATGACTGGTGTACGCTCTCTGGTTTTATTTTCGTCTTTAATCCAATCCGCTGAGGTTTTATGTGTTCGAGTTTTTTCCCATATATTTCCCCAGAAGGTTCTAACTTCCTCTGGGTCAGGGTATTCTTCTTCCTCATTGCCCTGCGTCTTTTTCTTTGATATCCTCCTATAGAATCCCCGCTGGTCTTGACTGAACATCCTGTTTTCAACCCTGCGTTGGTAAGCTACTTTGTATTTTCTGAGTCTGCTCGAGAATACCTTAAGCTTTTGTTTTAGCAAATCCAGGATTTCTGCAGGGCCTTGATTATTTTCGTTTTTATTATTATTAATCACCCGTGTAGCGCGTTCATTTAAACGTTTACTGGGTTTTTGTGTGTTTGTGTACTCAGTGAGATGTCCAATGTCTTTTCGTAGGTCATTTATTTTCCTTTCTAGTCTGAGTTCCCATTGTGGATTAGTCGTTCTGTTGTCTTTGTTTCCTGGCTGCATGGCTGTCTTTCCGCAGAGTACAGCAGTGGCCATAGCTGCTGAGTATATTAAGGTATGCAACTGACTAAACTCCTGGCATTCTTGACTCTTAGCCTGCAGTAGATTATTCATAATCTTAATCTGCGCCTTGTTCTTACGATCATTCCTGAGTTTTGGAAGGCTAGGCCTTGATGTGGGGTCCATTCCGGTGT
Source organism: Aspidapion aeneum (assembly GCA_963576565.1). Classification (NCBI taxonomy): domain Eukaryota; kingdom Metazoa; phylum Arthropoda; class Insecta; order Coleoptera; family Brentidae; genus Aspidapion; species Aspidapion aeneum. The sequence goes on from OY755038.1 coordinate 130,405,692, forward strand.
ATTTGTCTAAAGCTTCTTGTAGTGTGTGTAAAACGTTCGTATTCTCGGCTACTACCTCGAGATTCTGTGTTTCTCGCCTATCTACATCTATATGTATTACATTTTGTTCTGCCGGGGCTATTCCTAGTTCTATTTGTACTTCATGTCTGATGGCTTCGATTACCTCAGGACTGAGCCTGTTCTTTACGAATAGTTGGCGTCTTTGATCTAGGATATTCTGCATGGTTTTACCTCTAATTTCTGGAAATTTAGTCGTCATCTCGCGATGTAATCTTTCGGCGTAGGGTGTTGATTTAGTCTGCATTTCAGTGATAAGCAGGTAAGTGCGATAAATATGTTTGTTCATCTCTTCTGACCATTTAAATCGCCTTGTCCTGTTCCTCTCCATTGCGGGTTGGGCGGCTTGCTCAACAACGCGGTTAGGAGGTGAAACCGATCTTCTTGGGTTCGTGGGCCGGTTTCCTTGCGTGGTGGTTTCCGTCCGCAGGTCAGTGCCACCATTCCCACTGGGTCCTGCATCAGTCTGATCCGGGCGGTTCCGAATAGGGCCAGTCTGCAACCCTACCCCGCTGTAACGCTTTCTTCTTGTATTCACAGCGCATGTTTATCACACCGTGCAGGGTGCTAACCCACACAGTGGTTCTGGTTTTTGTCAACCCCGGGTATTTTATTTCCCCGGTGTCCTCCAGCTTTTGGGCTGGTGGACGTACCCCATCGCCAGGGGCGGCTTCCGATAGCAGACCAGAAACAGCCACGGATTATTATCTTCACCCGTAACGCTGCGTTGTTATTATTATTATTATTATTATTATTATTATTATTATTATTATTATTTTTTTTTTATTTTTTTTTTTCACGCCTGAGCGGTAAGGTTTTTCTAAGGAATTTGTCACCGGACCTATAGTCAAGGTTACAAATCCCGCAACAAGTATCTTCGGACGATATGGCACGTCCCCAGTATGACAGCTTTTTGTGCGGAAGCTGTGATGTTTCTTACATTTACATCTATGGTAAGGCTTTTAAGGTTTTTAAGAAAGTTTTTTTCCACTACTCCGTTGGCAGAAATTATAAATGGCAGGATATCCACATTTTTCAGATTATAAAGATGTTTCAGCTCGTGACGAAGGTCTTGGTATTTAATCACTTTTTCGGTGTATGATTTGCTAATATTTTCGTCAAGAGGAATGGCGACGTCGATTACTTGGGCAGTTTTAGCAGCTTTATCAATGACAATTATATCAGGTTTGTTATGAAGCACAGTTCTATCCCAATAGATTTTAACATTTTGGTTCTCTGCCACTGGTTCTGGATTATTATTATTATTATTATTATTATTATTATTATTATTATTATTATTATTATTATTATTATTATTATTATTATTATTATTATTATTATTATTATTATTATTATTATTATTATTATTATTATTATTATTATTATTATTATTATTATTATTATTATTATTATTATTATTATTATTATTATTATTATTATTATTATTATTATTATTATTATTATTATTATTATTATTATTATTATTATTATTATTATTATTATTATTATTATTATTATTATTATTATTATTATTATTATTATTATTATTATTATTATTATTATTATTATTATTATTATTATTATTATTATTATTATTATTATTATTATTATTATTATTATTATTATTATTATTATTATTATTATTATTATTATTATTATTATTATTATTATTATTATTATTATTATTATTATTATTATTATTATTATTATTATTCTTATTATTATTATTATTATTATTATTATTATTATTATTATTATTATTATTATTATTATTATTATTATTATTATTATTATTATTATTATTATTATTATTATTATTATTATTATTATTATTATTATTATTATTATTATTATTATTATTATTATTATTATTATTATTATTATTATTATTATTATTATTATTATTATTATTATTATTATTATTATTATTATTATTATTATTATTATTATTATTATTATTATTATTATTATTATTATTATTATTATTATTATTATTATTATTATTATTATTATTATTATTATTATTATTATTATTATTATTATTATTATTATTATTATTATTATTATTATTATTATTATTATTATTATTATTATTATTATTATTATTATTATTATTATTATTATTATTATTATTATTATTATTATTATTATTATTATTATTATTATTATTATTATTATTATTATTATTATTATTATTATTATTATTATTATTATTATTATTATTATTATTATTATTATTATTATTATTATTATTATTATTATTATTATTATTATTATTATTATTATTATTATTATTATTATTATTATTATTATTATTATTATTATTATTATTATTATTATTATTATTATTATTATTATTATTATTATTATTATTATTATTATTATTATTATTATTATTATTATTATTATTATTATTATTATTATTATTATTATTATTATTATTATTATTATTATTATTATTATTATTATTATTATTATTATTATTATTATTATTATTATTATTATTATTATTAGTCTTATTATTATTATTATTATTATTATTATTATTATTATTATTATTATTATTATTATTATTATTATTATTATTATTATTATTATTATTATTATTATTATTATTATTATTATTATTATTATTATTATTATTATTATTATTATTATTATTATTATTATTATTATTATTATTATTATTATTATTATTATTATTATTATTATTATTATTATTATTATTATTATTATTATTATTATTATTATTATTATTATTATTATTATTATTATTATTATTATTATTATTATTTTTATTTTTTTTTTTTTTTGTGGTGGCCTTACTTGCGGTCCCGCGGCTCCGACTCACACGGGTGCAAGTAGGCCAGATGGTCCGTTACCGTTTCTACTCCCCACCAACCGCGGGGTTAGTAGAAACGGTGTTCCGCATCGTGTGCCCTGAGTAGACGCAATGATCCGAGGATGACTGCTTTCTGCATGTTGCCTGCAAGTTGCTCTGCCCTGTCACGGCAGGCCGGCAAGGTCTTGAGAGCTGAGAGCAGTGTCTGCCGTGCGCCTCCGAGAGCTCCAATTACCAAAACCACTAGCTTGACTGTATAGCCCCGGTACACTCGGCGAAGGTCAAAGAGAAGATCCTGATATTTCGTCCGTTTCTCTTCTTCCTTGGCAATGATGTTCGTCTCGGCAGGAGCCGAGAACTCAATGACATACATAATTTTGTCATTTTTGTCAAGGAGTACTATATCCGGCTTGTTAGCGTTTACAAGCCGGAGTGTGGGGAATGCGAAATTCCAGTATATTCTGGTTCTGTCATTCTCCACGACGGACGGAATATCAGAGGGGACATATGGCAGCACTGGAGCATCATCAACACCGTACGAGTGCCTTAGATGGTAATACAGCACCCGTAACGCTGCGTTGTGTCGATGGATATACGCCGAGACCGCATAGCGCCCGCAAGCGGACAGCAAATGATATAAGGTCTCCGGCGCCCTATGGCAGGCCCTACAACTTGTATCAGGAACCTGTATACCCATCACGCGACTTCGGTGTTCCAAGGTGTTGATGACTCCGTCTTGGCAAGCAATGATAAACCCCTCAGTTTCCGACTTTAATGCACCTGACCTTAAGAATGCAAAGCTTAGCTTTTTGGATAAGCCAGTGTTTTCAATGGTTTTATAGAAAACACTGTGCAATGGCTTATCCATATGTAGACGTAATAAATAGTCTACCTCTGCATTCTTTAAGGTGGTTTTAAGTCTTTGGCAGGTCAACTGTGTAATGGAGTTTTCCTGCCGCCGACTTATGTCGAAAACTATTTGGAGCTCATCTGCTGCTCTTTGTGCTGCTTTAAAAAGAAATGCCCCCACCCCAAATGTTTCATGGTTACGCACCATGCATAGTAGGGGATCCTCGTCTCTGATTACTTCGCACGCGGTACTTAGGACTATTCGTCTGTGTAAACACTCCAAACTTAAGAGTCCACGGCCTCCCTGATAACGTGGGAAGTAAAGCCGTTGGACAGACGCCTTAGGATGATGGCTTCGGTATCGAGTCATCATCTTGCGGGTTTTCACGTCAATTTCACGCAACTCGTTCACGTTCCACTTAATGACTCCAAAGGAGTAAGTGATTATAGGGACAGCAAGCATATTTGTAGCAGCGACTTTGTTCTTTCCAGACAACTCTGAATTCCAGATTTGTCTTAGTCGTTGCTGATACTTGTCGCGAAGAGACCCTTTTATTGCTACACTATCATGGATGTGTCCCTGGGGAACACCCAGATAGGTATAGGTCTCTCCGGCATCCAGATGTCGTAGGATGCTCCCATCTACAAGTTGCGCGTCCTCGGCGTGATCCGCATGGCGTCCTTTCTTAAGTTGAACCGTCGCACACTTATCCAACCCAAACTCCATCCCGATCGCATGAGTATACTCCTGTACTACCCGAAGAGCTTGGTCGAGGTCTCTCTTCGTCGACGCGTAGAACTTAAGGTCATCCATATAAAAGAGGTGAGTAACCTTATGGGTTCTACGGCCAGGAGCACCGCACATGTATCCCTTTGTGTTCCGCAAAGCAACGGATAACGGAAGTAGCGAGACGCAAAAGAGGAGTGGGCTGAGGGAATCACCCTGAAACACTCCCCGTCGGAATGACACCAATTCAGTCGACACCTTTGCGTTACCCGTACATATGGTAAATCGGGTCTTCCAAAATGGCATCATTCCTGAAATGCATCTCGCTATGGGATCTGGCACCGCAAGGCCTCTCAAAAGGTGAATAATAAGTTCATGAGAAGTTGTGTCAAAGGCCTTACGGTAATCAATCCAGGTCATCAAAAGGTTTCGCTTGTACTGGAAGGAGTCCTGTGTGACACATCGGTCTATTAGAAGGTTCTCCTTGCAGCCGGCTACGCCTTTCTTTGACCCTCGCTGCTCGTATACTCCACTAAACACGGGACCCATGGCTTGGAGTATCCGCTGGTACAAGAGTCGCGTAAAAATCTTGTAACAGGCGTTTAAACATGTTATCGGGCGATAGTTCTTTGGGTCGGACAAGTCTCCGTTCTTGGGGAGAAGGACGGTTCGCCCCTCAATAAACCAGGGAGGGATTGGCTGCCCCTCATTAACCCAGGAGTTAAAAATTCGGGCAAGGGCCTCATGGGTTGATGGAAATTTTTTCCACCAGTAGGTGTTAATTCCATCAGGCCCAGGGGCAGCAAAGTTCTTAGCACCCGTAAGAGCACTTCGAACTTCCTCCACGGTTATTGGTGGGCACAGTTGCTCAGGTGGTGGAAACCCCCTCACAAAGGTTTCAAACTGTGCCAGGGCTGGTGTGTTTACGTTGAGCGGCCGAGTTACCTCGTAAATACCCCTCCAGAAGTTTTCCACCCTCTCAGCGGTCGGAGGATCGTTAATAATCCTCGGCGGCGCCTGAAATAGGCGACTGGGGTTTTCGAAAAATAATTTATTTTCCGAAATACCCCTCGCCCGCCGAATTAGATTTTGTTTGGCAGTCACTAACATCCGTATCCTTTCGCAGCACTGCTCCTTGATGGTCTGCAACAGTGCTTCGTTCAGAGTGTGGTGGGTGCGTCGCAGGTTGGCCGCTATGCGGCGCACTTTTGGCGTAAAAGGCCTGCCTGCCAATTTGTTTTCCATCACACACTGTATACGGGATGCGTGCTGCCTTGCTGAGAGGATTTTGGCTTCCATCTTCTTCACTCGGCGTTGCGCCCTGTCGCCGCAGGGGTCCCTATTGGACGCCCTGGGCGACACGGAGCAAGCTGCCTCGTAGACGAGGCAATTAATGCGCCAGATGTCAGCTTCTTCTGTTAGAGTATTCAATAGCTCTGCGTCCGCTCTAGCTAGGTCTTGTGGCTTCGGGCGCTTTATCTTGTGTAGCGCCCTGCGGTCTTGAAGACTCTCTTCTGGTGCAATGGGAAGTACCTCTTCAGCCACATGTACCTGCAATTCCTGTACCCCAGGTACTGCCGGCTGTTGAGGTCTTCTTACATATCCCCTTCGCCGAAGGTAGGATACATAGTCTCGCAGGCTCTGAGCAGTAAATGTATTATGCTCAGGATGCATAACATTCCACCGCTCACGCATACGAGCCATATATCCCCTTCGACCTGGGCTACTGCTCTCATAGCATTCCAGCATTATTATTATTATTATTATTATTATTATTATTATTATTATTATTATTATTATTATTATTATTATTATTATTATTATTATTATTATTATTATTATTATTATTATTATTATTATTATTATTATTATTATTATTATTATTATTATTATTATTATTATTATTATTATTATTATTATTATTATTATTATTATTATTATTATTATTATTATTATTATTATTATTATTATTATTATTATTATTATTATTATTATTATTATTATTATTATTATTATTATTATTATTATTATTATTATTATTATTATTATTATTATTATTATTATTATTATTATTATTATTATTATTATTATTATTATTATTATTATTATTATTATTATTATTATTATTATTATTATTATTATTATTATTATTATTATTATTATTATTATTATTATTATTATTATTATTATTATTATTATTATTATTATTATTATTATTATTATTATTATTATTATTATTATTATTATTTTCAGGTTTCACAGACATATCTGGATATGGCTTCTTACCTTTTTCGGCATTAGATGCAAGAAAACAGGTAAGTTTTATTTAATGACTTGTGGTGTTGTCGTTCAGTACTCGTCTGACAATTCCACTAGTTTCAATGAGTACTATTTTTTGCAACTGATGATAAATTTTTTCTTTTAGATTCAGCGTCTTAAGACTGTCTAAGAGGGTATGCGGGATTTCTCCAGTTGCTTCTATTATGATTGGTACAATGGTGACTCTTTCCTGGTTCCACATGTCCTTTATTTCATTTGCGAGAGGTAAGTATTTATTAATTTTTTCTGTGTGTTTCTTTTGCAGGTTTGTAGCTAGTGGAACGGAGAAGTCTATCAGGTAAGTATGCTTGGATTTTTTGTCTGTAAACACCATGTCTGGTTTGTTGTGCTGTATGGGTATATCTGTTACTATCTCTCTGTTCCAGTATATCTTATAGTTTTCAGTTTCGATAACGCTTTCTGGATTGTACTTATAATAGGGAGTTGTTTCTGTTAGTTCAGTGTTTAGCTTTAGGAGTTCTTGGTGGATCACTTTCCCAACGTTGTCGTGTCTTTTCGTATATTCTTTTGGAGCCATTGTTTGGCAACCGCTTATTATATGGTCGATGGACTCGGTTTGATTCCCGCACATTCGACATTTATCCGTTGGGATGTGTTCTTTCATTATGTATTTTTTATAGTTTCGTGTTGCAATAACCTGATCTTGGATTGCTATAATGAACGCTTCTGTTTCGGGAAATAGGTATCCTAGTTTCAGCCACATAAAAGAAGCATGTTTGTTGATATGTTGTTGCGCCAATATTGCTGGGTAGCGTCCGTATAGCTCTTTTCTTTTCCATCTCTCTTCTATGTTATCTTCTGCAGGTTCCTCGATATTGTTATCTGCTAAGTTCAGTGGAGTTAGTTTGTTGTCTAGTTTTCTTAGAGCCTGGTATGTTTGGTTATTTGAGTTTTCATCAATAAAGTATTTTCTTAGACTTTTTATTTGTTTTTCATTGTGTTTTGCTATGTCTGTGATACCTTGTCCTCCATTTTCTCGTGGTATGTTTACTCTTTCTATTGAGCTGCGAGGGTGATGTTTGCAAAATTTTGAGCCTAGAGTGCGGATGTCTCTGTTGAGCTCTTCAAGTTCTGTGTCTGTCCAATTAAGTACTCCAAAGCTGTATGTGAGGATTGATATCGCGTACGTGTTTATCGCTTTTGATGTGTTTTTGCTGTTGAGTTTCGTTTTCAATATTTTCCGTACTCTTTCTTTAAATTGGTTTCTTAGTGTCGCTTTGCTCTCTTTTTGATCTATTCCTCTAGCTTGTTGGTATCCTAGGTATTTATAAAGTTCGTCTATTTCCATTCCTTCTATTTGTCCCTTTTCTGCACCTATGTCATATCCTTCATGTTTTTTCCATTTACCTCTTTCCATTGCGTTTATTCGACATTTATCTAGTCCGAATTCCATAAGGATGTCTTCGCTAAACGTTTTGGTGGTTTTGATAAGCTTTTCAATGTTTTCTTTGTTGTCTGCATACATTTTAAGGTCATCCATATAGAGAAGGTGACTAATGATGGTGTTTCCTATGGTTGTGCCTTTCTTTGTTTTATTCAGCATGTTTGATAGTGGGTTTATTGACATACAAAACCATAGTGCGCTAAGCGCGTCGCCTTGAAAGATACCTCGTTTTATTTCAATGTTATCGATTGTGAATTTGGATTTAGTTGTGTTTATACTTAGTGTTGTTTTCCATTTTTCCATTGATACTTTGAGGGTGTTTAAGATATACGGGTCAATTTTGTAGATTTCTAAGACTTCAAGTATTATTATTATTTTCAGGTTCCACAGGTCTTCCTGGTTAGAGCTTCTCTCCGGTACTTGCGTACAAGGATTCGAAGTGGGGTCTACGGTATAGGTAAGTATGTTCAAGGTAAGTTCAGAACTTTACGTACGATTCCAGTAGTTTCTATCAGAGTGATTTTTTGCATTTGACTAACTAGATTTTCTTTTATTTCCAGGGTTTTAAGGCCATCGAGTGTTGCTGACGGTACTTCCCCAGTAGCTCCGAAGATTATTGGCACAATGGTGACACGATCTTGGTTCCACATGTCTTTGATCTCATTTGCTAATGGCAAGTATTTGTTTATTTTTTCTTGGTATTTTCGTTGAGTGTTTGTGGGCAGCGGGATTGCCATGTCTATGATGTACGCTTGTTTTGTTTGTTTGTTCACAAGCACCATATCTGGTTTGTTATGTGGTATATGTACGTCCGTGATTATTTCTCTGTTCCAATATAGCTTGTAGTTCTCATTTTCATTCACAGAGTCGGGTTTTAGCTTATAGTACGGGGTGTGAGGTGCGTCAGGTTTTATTTTTTTTAGAAATTCCTGGTATATGACTTTTCCTACGTTGTCGTGCCTTTTTGTGTATTCGTTGGGGGCTAGTACTGTGCAACCGCTCACTATGTGATCTATCGATTCTGTTTGTTCTCCACACATTCTACATTTATCTGTTTCTATGCGTTGTTTCATTATGTGTTTTTGGTAATTGCGTGTGGGAATTACTTGATCTTGGATAGCCATGACAAACCCTTCTGTTTCTGGGAACAGCTGTCCCTTCTTAAGCCAGTCCAGTGATGCTTTTTCATTGATGTGGGCCTGCTTGAGTAATGCAGGATATCGTCCATGTAGTTCTTTGCTAAGCCATTTTTCCATGTGATTTATGGATTCTTCTTCAGGTAATTGTCTGCTTTGTAGGTTCAGGGGCGTGATTTTATTGTCTTTGTTTACTATTGCTTTGTACAGTCCGGTCTCTTCCGCTTTTTTGTGAAAGTAGGTTCTTAGGTTTTTTATTTGTTTCTTATGTAGTTCTTCAATGTTTAACACTCCCCATCCTCCTTGCTCTCTGGGAAGGTGAAATCTTTCCATAGAGCTTCTTGGGTGGTGGAACCTGTGTTTAGTGGCTACAGTTCGTATTGTGCGGTTAAGTTCGGTTAGCTCTGTTTGTGTCCACGATATGATGCCGAGGCTATATGTTAGGATTGGGATTGCATAGGTGTTGATTGCCTTCACCATATTCCTTCCACGTAGCTTCGTCCTCATTATCATTTTGAGCCTTTGTTTGAGATTGCATCTAAGGTGTTCTTTGGTTTGTTTCTGATCTATCCCACGTGCTTGCTGGTATCCCAAATATTTGTACAGCTCGTCCTCTTCCATTCCTTCTATCACTCCAGCATCCTCTCCCATTTCTACTCCTTGATGTTTCCTCCATTTCCCTTTTTCCATGACATTGATGCGACATTTGTCTAGGCCAAATGTCATGTTAATGTCTTCACTGAACTTTTTTATTATTTGGATGTTTTTTTCCAGGTCTTCGTTGGATGACGCATATGTTTTGAGATCGTCCATGTATAGGAGGTGGGTAAGTTTTGTTGTTTTCTAACTTTACACCTTTATTTTGTTCTTTTAGTGTGGAGGAGAGCGGGTTGAGAGCCAGGCAGAACCATAGCGGGCTTAGATCGTCTCCCTGGAAAATTCCGCACTGTATAGGTATATCTCCGATTACTTGTTGCTTATTTTTAGCTGTGATTGTTAATGTGGTTTTCCATGTGTTCATTGCCTTTTCTAGGAGTTTTATTATTTGCGGGTCAATCTTATATAGTTCCAGTACCTCCAGCAGCCAAGTGTGTGGTACGCTGTCAAAGGCTTTCTGGTAATCTATATATGCAGTGTAAAGATCTTTTTTCTCTTTCTTTGCGTTTCCTGTTATTATGGCATCGATTACCAGTTGGTCTTTGCATCCTTTTGCTGACTTTGTGCATCCCTTTTGCTATGTTGCCAAGAGTTCGTTCTCGGTTAGGTGCTTATATATTTTTTCAGCTATAACTCCTGTCAGTAACTTATAGAGTGTTGGGAGACATGTAATAGGGCGATATTTACTAGGGTTCTTGCTCGTAGGTGACGTTTTTGGGAGAAGATAAGTAATTCCTTGTGTCATAAATGTTGGTAGTTCAGTCCGGTTTTCCAGTATGTCTGTGAAGATGTCGGCGATTTTTTTGTGTGTGCTTTTGAATTTTTTGATCCAGAAGTTTTGTATTTTATCAATGCCTGGAGCTTTCCAGTTTTTGCTCTTTTTGATCACCTTCTCGAGTTCTTCCAGTACTACTGTGTGGTTAATCATTCTCCTCTTGTTTGTCATCCTTTCTTTTTCTT
>OY755038.1:130421643-130540506 GCA_963576565.1 Aspidapion aeneum
ATCCTTTTTGTTCTATAGCTAGCATGTTATTTTCGATCAGGTGACCATATATCTTTTCTGTAAGGATAGATGTGAATATTTTATAAATAGTTGGTAGACATGTTATTGGTCTGTATTTATCTGGGCTTTTGCTTGTGGGTGTTGTTTTGCGCAGTAGATACGTAATGCCTTCGGTCATGAATTCTGGAGTCTCCGCTTCTCCTTGTAAAGTTTTAGAACATAGTGCTGCTATTCTGTTGTGTGTATGTGTGAATTGTTTCCACCAGAAATTGTGTATTCCATCTTTTCCTGGTGATTTCCAACTGTGTGTTTTTTTGATGGCTTTCTTTACATCTTCAGTTGTTACGGTGTGATTGTTCATTTGTTTTTTGTTTTGCATCTTCGTTTTTTCTTCTTTAATCCATTTCGATGTTTGTTTGTGTTTTTTTTCTTGTGACCATATATTGCTCCAGTAAGTTTTAGTTTCTTCTTTATCCGGGTCTTCGTTTTGCTGTTTGTATTCCTTTTGTTCGTTCAGACCTCTGTAGAATTTTCTTTCATCTTCGTTGAATTGCTTATTGTGTTGTCTGCGTTGGTTGCTTTCCTTTAGTCGTCTTAGTCTTTTTGACTTCGCAGCAAGTTTCTGTTTGAGCAAGTCTAAGATCTCAATGATATTTTTGTTTTCGTCATTTTGATGTTCTTTTATAATGTTTTGGGCTTTGTTTTTTAGTTTCTTACTTGCTGTTGGTTCTTGTGTTTTTATTAGCCTTCCTATTTTTGCGCGTAGCTCATCTATTTGGTTGCTGATTCTCCGTTCCCATGGTGGCATTATCTGGCTTTCTGAGGTTTCTTTGTTTTGTTGTTTTTTTGGTGTTTTCTGTTGTATAAGACCTGACGCGGTTGCTGCTCCTATATAAACAAGGTTGTGGATCGTTGTGATGTCGTCGTTTTGTTTTGATTTATTTCTAATTATATTGTTGATTTGGTTAATAATGATTTTCGCCTTCGGCGTAATCTTTGTTTTCAATTTTGGGAGGTCTTAGGTTTGGTGTCGTTCCGTAGTACTTCATATAGGTTTCCTCAAAACAGTTCTCGATGTGTCGTTCTTCATCAGAGGGTTCTTCTTGGGCTTCTTGGACATGGATTGGGTTTCTCGGCGGTGTTGTAGGATTTATCCCAAGTTCTCTTCTAGCTTCGTTTTTTATTCTGTCCATTGCTTCAGGTGATATCTTGTTCGTTGCTAGGATTGCACGTTTTTGGTCTAGAATGTTTTGGACAGTTTTTTATTATTATTATTATTATTATTATTATTATTATTATTATTATTATTATTATTAATATTATTATTATTATTATTATTATTATTATTATTATTATTATTATTATTATTATTATTATTATTATTATTATTATTATTATTATTTTTTTTTTTTTTTTTTTTTGTGAAGGGCGTAGTCAGTGCAAGCACTGAACAAGTGTTCCCTTCGAAATGCATGCGCTCCCGGGACCGTTTTCCTAAACATTACATCAGGTAGCACAGCCGTCTTATGTGTGGTCACTACATCTCCCTTCCGCCGTAGCGATTAGGAGTTCGTGCATCATTTATTTCTCTTCATTCCTCTTTCCTTCTTATGTACCCAGTTATTGGTTTCTCTGTGCAACATCTCTTTGTCTACTAATCTCATCTTTCTCTTTTTTGCTCATGAGTGCTTTCAACCATTTGTGGATGATGTGCCAATTTTCTTCGTTTTTAATTTATTATTATTATTATTATTATTATTATTATTATTATTATTATTATTATTATTATTATTATTATTATTTTTATTATTATTATTATTATTATTATTATTATTATTATTATTATTATTATTATTATTATTATTATTATTATTATTATTATTATTATTATTATTATTATTATTATTATTATTATTATTATTATTATTATTATTATTATTATTATTATTATTATTATTATTATTATTATTATTATTATTATTATTATTATTATTATTATTATTATTATTATTATTATTATTATTATTATTATTATTATTATTATTATTATTATTATTATTATTATTATTATTATTATTATTATTATTATTATTATTATTATTATTATTATTATTATTATTATTATTATTATTATTATTATTATTATTATTATTATTATTATTATTATTATTATTATTATTATTATTATTATTATTATTATTATTATTATTATTATTATTATTATTATTATTATTATTATTATTATTATTATTATTATTATTATTATTATTATTATTATTATTATTATTATTATTATTATTATTATTATTATTATTATTATTATTATTATTATTATTATTATTATTATTATTATTATTATTATTATTATTATTATTATTATTATTATTATTATTATTATTATTATTATTATTATTATTATTATTATTATTATTATTATTATTATTATTATTATTATTATTATTATTATTATTATTATTATTATTATTATTATTATTATTATTATTATTATTATTATTATTATTATTATTATTATTATTATTATTATTATTATTATTATTATTATTATTATTATTATTATTATTATTATTATTATTATTATTATTATTATTATTATTATTATTATTATTATTATTATTATTATTATTATTATTATTATTATTATTATTATTATTATTATTATTATTATTATTATTATTATTATTATTATTATTATTATTATTATTATTATTATTATTATTATTATTATTATTATTATTATTATTATTATTATTATTATTATTATTATTATTATTATTATTATTATTATTATTATTATTATTATTATTATTATTATTATTATTATTATTATTATTATTATTATTATTATTATTATTATTATTATTATTATTATTATTATTATTATTATTATTATTATTATTATTATTATTATTATTATTATTATTATTATTATTATTATTATTATTATTTTTTTTTTTTTTTTGTGGTGGCCTTACTTGCGGTCCCGCGGCTCCGACTCACACGGGTGCAAGTAGGCCAGATGGTCCGTTACCGTTTCTACTCCCCACCAACCGCGGGGTTAGTAGAAACGGTGTTCCGCATCGTGTGCCCTGAGTAGACGCAATGATCCGAGGATGACTGCTTTCTGCATGTTGCCTGCAAGTTGCTCTGCCCTGTCACGGCAGGCCGGCAAGGTCTTGAGAGCTGAGAGCAGTGTCTGCCGTGCGCCTCCGAGAGCTCCAATTACCAAAACCACTAGCTTGACTGTATAGCCCCGGTACACTCGGCGAAGGTCAAAGAGAAGATCCTGATATTTCGTCCGTTTCTCTTCTTCCTTGGCAATGATGTTCGTCTCGGCAGGAGCCGAGAACTCAATGACATACATAATTTTGTCATTTTTGTCAAGGAGTACTATATCCGGCTTGTTAGCGTTTACAAGCCGGAGTGTGGGGAATGCGAAATTCCAGTATATTCTGGTTCTGTCATTCTCCACGACGGACGGAATATCAGAGGGGACATATGGCAGCACTGGAGCATCATCAACACCGTACGAGTGCCTTAGATGGTAATACAGCACCCGTAACGCTGCGTTGTGTCGATGGATATACGCCGAGACCGCATAGCGCCCGCAAGCGGACAGCAAATGATATAAGGTCTCCGGCGCCCTATGGCAGGCCCTACAACTTGTATCAGGAACCTGTATACCCATCACGCGACTTCGGTGTTCCAAGGTGTTGATGACTCCGTCTTGGCAAGCAATGATAAACCCCTCAGTTTCCGACTTTAATGCACCTGACCTTAAGAATGCAAAGCTTAGCTTTTTGGATAAGCCAGTGTTTTCAATGGTTTTATAGAAAACACTGTGCAATGGCTTATCCATATGTAGACGTAATAAATAGTCTACCTATGCATTCTTTAAGGTGGTTTTAAGTCTTTGGCAGGTCAACTCTGTAATGGAGTTTTCCTGCCGCCGACTTATGTCGAAAACTATTTGGAGCTCATCTGCTGCTCTTTGTGCTGCTTTAAAAAGAAATGCCCCCACCCCAAATGTTTTATGATTACGCACCATGCATTGCAGGGGATCCTCGTCTCTGATTACTTCGCACGCGGTACTTAGGACTATCCGTCTGTGTAAACACTCCAAACTTAAGAGTCCACGGCCTCCCTGATAACGTGGGAAGTAAAGCCGTTGGACAGACGCCTTAGGATGATGGCTTCGGATCGAGTCATCATCTTGCGGGTTTTCACGTCAATTTCACGCAACTCGTTCACGTTCCCCTTAATGTCTCCAAAGGAGTAAGTGATTATAGGGACGGCAAGCATATTTGTAGCAGCGACTTTGTTCTTTCCAGACAACTCTGAATTCCAGATTTGTCTTAGTCGCTGCTAATACTTGTCGCGAAGAGACCCTTTTATTGCTACACTATCATGGATGTGTCCCTGGGGAACACCCAGATAGGTATAGGTCTCTCCGGCATCCAGATTTCGTAGGATGCTCCCATCTACAAGTTGCACGTCCTCGGCGTGATCCGCATGGCGTCCTTTCTTAAGTTGAATCGTCGCACACTTATCTAACCCAAACTCCATCACGATCGCATGAGTATACTCCAGTACTACCCGAAGAGCTGGTCGAGGTCTCTCTTCGTCGACGCGTAGAACTTAAGGTCATCCATATAAAAGAGGTGAGTAACCTTATGGTTTCTACGGCCAGGAGCACCGCACATGTATCCCTTTGTGTTCCGCAAAGCAACGGATAACTAAAGTAGCGAGACGCAAAAGAGGAGTGGGCTGAGGGAATCACCCTGAAACACTCCCCGTCGGAATGACACCAATTCAGTCGACACCTTTGCGTTACCCGTACATATGGTAAATCGGGTCTTCCAAAATGGCATCATTCCTGAAATGCATCTCGCTATGGGATCTGGCACCGCAAGGCCTCTCAAAAGGTGAATAATAAGTTCATGAGAAGTTGTGTCAAAGGCCTTACGGTAATCAATCCAGGTCATCAAAAGGTTTCGCTTGTACTGGAAGGAGTCCTGTGTGACACATCGGTCTATTAGAAGGTTCTCCTTGCAGCCGGCTACGCCTTTCTTTGACCCTCGCTGCTCGTATACTCCACTAAACACGGGACCCATGGATTGGAGTATCCGCTGGTACAAGAGTCGCGTAAAAATCTTGTAAAAGGCGTTTAAACATGTTATCGGGCGATAGTTCTTTGGGTCAGACAAGTCTCCGTTCTTGGGGAGAAGGACGGTTCGCCCCTCAATAAACCAGGGAGGGATTGGCTGCCCCTCATTAACCCAGGAGTTAAAAATTCGGGCAAGGGCCTCATGGGTTGATGGAAATTTTTTCCACCAGTAGGTGTTAATTCCATCAGGCCCAGGGGCAGCAAAGTTCTTAGCACCCGTAAGAGCACTTCGAACTTCCTCCACGGTTATTGGTGGGCACAGTTGCTCAGGTAGTGGAAACCCCCTCACGAAGGTTTCAAACTGTGCCAGGGCTGGTGTGTTTACGTTGAGCGGCCGAGTTACCTCGTAAATACCCCTCCAGAAGTTTTCCACCCTCTCAGCGGTCGGAGGATCGTTAATAATCCTCGGCGGCGTCTGAAATAGGCGACTGGGGTTTTCGAAAAATAATTTATTTTCCGAAATACCCCTCGCCCGCCGAATTAGATTTTGTTTGGCAGTCACTAACATCCGTATCCTTTCGCAGCACTGCTGCTTGATGGTCTGCAACAGTGCTTCGTTCAGTGTGTGGTGGGTGCGTCGCAGGTTGGCCGCTATGCAGCGCACTTTTGGCGTAAAAGGCCTGCCTGCCAATTTGTATTCCACCACACACTGTATACGGGATGCGTGCTGCCTTGCTGAGAGGATTTTTGCTTCCATCTTCTTCCCTGTCGCCGCAGGGGTCCCTATTGGGCGCCCTGGGCGACACGGAGCAAGCTGCCTCGTAGACGAGGAAATTAATGCGCCAGATGTCAGCTTCTTCTGTTAGAGTATTCAACAGCTCTGTGTCCGCTCTAGCTAGGTCTTGTGGCTTCGGGCGCTTTATCTTGTGTAGCGCCCTGCGGTCTTGAAGACTCTCTTCTGGTGCAATGGGAAGTACCTCTTCAGCCACATGTACCTGCAATTCCTGTACCACAGGTACTGCCGGCTGTTGAGGTCTTCTTACATATCCCCTTCGCCGAAGGTAGGATACATAGTCTCGCAGGCTCTGAGCAGTAAATGTATTATGATCAGGATGCATAACATTCCACGGCTCACGCATACGAGCCATATATCCCCTTCGACCTGGGCTACTGCTTTCATAGCATTCCAGCAGGTCATCTCTCAGATCATTGGTCCACTCAAAGCGTCCTAGTTCATCACGGTCGTCTTCGGGCAATCCATCCGGCTGGGCCCCTCCACCTTGCCTTTGACCCCACATCCGACGGGGTCGGTCGTGGGGGCCCTCTCGATCCTCCGCGTCCTGAACCGAGTCTTAGGGACTGGCAGGAGGTTACCCTGGCCAGCCCCCGGTCGACATTTAGGAGAAGTAGATTTTCGTCCTCGCGGGTCACCTGTTTTGCAGGTTGCCGATCTGATTTGACCCTTGCAGCTGGGGTAAAGGGGGTGTTGCTAATACCCAGGCGTTGTTCTTGTGTGCCTCCTTGCCCTCCTATTATTATTATTATTATTATTATTTTTTTTTTTAATTTTTTTTTTTCTCACAGGTTGTCCTGGGGGCAGTCTGTGCATCGGAAGCAAATGCTTCAAGATCCACCGGCGTCGCTGTTGAGAACTGATCTAGCAATCGACAGAGTTTGAATGATTACCGCCTTTTGTATATCACCAATTATTTTTTCAGGTAAGTTCAGTTCTTTTATTTTTTCTTTCAGGTTTTTAGGGATCAATCCTGTTACTGATAATATTATTGGAATTATGCAGACCCTCGTCATATTCCAGAGGTTTCTAATCTCTTCCCTCAGCGGTTGGTATTTCCGGATTTTTTCCGTATATTTCTCCATCAGATTATGGTTTCCTGGAACAGAGATGTCAATCAGATAAGTTGTTTTTGCCGACTTGTCTACGAGTACGATGTCAGGTCTATTATGTGGTATTGTGTGATCAGTCAGGATAGGTTTGTCCCACATGATTTTCCAGTTTTCATTTTCCTCGACCTCGTTTGGATTGTATTTGTAGTATGGGGTTTTTTCTTTTTTTAGGTTCCGCATGAAGAGTAGTTCCTGGTGGACAATTCTAGCTGCCATGTTATGTCTGTTGGTATAGGCTGTAGGTGCCAGCGACGTGCATGCGCTCAGAATGTGGTCGATAGTCTCTGATGCTGCGTTGCAGATGCGACATCTATCGTTTGGTATGTTTTCTTTAATTATATATTTAGCATAGTTTTTAGTTTTTATTACTTGGTCCTGAATAGCCACAAGAAATCCCTCTGATTCAGGGTGCAGGTTGCCTTCGATTGCCCATCGTAAAGATTCTGTTTGGTCGACATTCTCTTGATGAAGTTGGTTATAATATCTCCCATGTAGCTCCTTTCGTGCCCACTCATCTTTCTTTTGCTCATCGGTCATGGCTATGGGTGCATAGTTTATGTCCTGTAAGTTAAGAGGCGTTAAGTTTTTGTCCGCATCTGAAACTATTCGGTGCAAGGTGTTTTGCGAATTTTTTTGAAAGAAGTCTCGAATGTTTTGTATTTGTTTCATCCATTGCTGTTTTATGTCTGTGATTCCTCGTCCGCCCTGTTCTCTAGGTATCGTAATCCTTTCTTTACAGGCCTTCGGATGATGCATGCAGGCCTTCGGATGATGCATGCGAGAGGCGGTTAATGTAGTACGAATTTTCCTATTTAGGTCTTCCAACTCTGTATTAGACCATTTAATGATGCCAGAAGAATATGTTAGGACCGGGATAGCGAATGTATTTATAGCCTTCGTTAGATTTTTGGAGTTTAGCTTCGTTTTAGTCAGTTTTTTCATACGGTTTTGGAATTCCTTTGTAAGTTTTTCTTTTACTTTTTTGTGTTCAATTTTGTGTGTTTGGGCAATGCCGAGGTATTTATATGGTTCTGATATTGGGGATATCTCTAGCTGTTCCATTAATTCAAGGTTTGGCATTTCTTGCAGTTGACCTTCAATGGCCTTAACAGTAGCACATTTCTCCACACCAAAAGTCATGCCAATATCTTGATTCATACTATGTACCAGGCTAAGGATAGTTTTGAGTTGTTTCTCATTTGAGGCGTAACATTTAAGGTCGTCCATGTATAGTAGGTGTGCAAGTAAAAACTCTTCTCCCCTTCCTTTAATTTTTACTCCATACTTGGTTAGTTTAATGGCATTTGATAGCGGATTCAATGCCAAACAGAACCAGAGAGCACTAAGGGAATCCCCTTGGAAAATTCCCCGTCTTAGTGCAATCTCACCGCTATCTATTTGTTCAGATGCAGTTCGAACTTTCAAGGTGGTTTTCCAATTTTTCATGGTAGCTTCTAAAAATAATGTTAGGGAAGGATGAATCTTATAAATTCTGAGTACTTCCAATAGCCAGGAGTGGGGAATGGAGTCAAAGGCCTTTCTATAGTCAACGTAGCCCATGTATACATTGCGTTTTCCTTGCCGAATTTGTTCGGTTACTACTGAGTCAATAATCAGTTGTTCTTTACACTCTAATACATTCCTTTTTGCCCCTTTTTGTTCTTCACTAATTATTTTCTTTTTCTCCAGGTGGTCATCGATTTTCCTACAGAGGGTTCCCGAGAAGATTTTATAGAGTGTTGGCAGGCATGTAATTGGACGGTATTGTGAGGGATCGCCGATGGAATCATTCTTTGGGATCAGATAATTAGTTCCTTCGGTTAGGAACTTGGGAAAAGTGTTAGGGTGTGTAAGCACACTATTAAAAGTCCGAACGAGGTGTGAGTAGACTGCTGTTAATCGTTTATACCAGAAGTTTTGAATTTTATCTGCACCTGGCGCTTTCCAATTCGCAGTTTTTTGAAGTGCGTTCTTTAGATCTTCCTGTGTTATATGTACTTCAGGCATTTCCTCAATATTTTGACATCTATCAGCTTCTTGTTGGATCCATGGTGCCTCTTCATGTGTGTACTCTTGTGACCAAATGCTTGCCCAGAATGCTTCCACTGTGTCTGGGTCGGGTGGCTGAGCCTCCGTGACCTTATTTTGTTGAAGAGATGAGTAGAAAGCTTTTTCACTTCGTGCAAACAAATTATTATCTCTTCTTCTATTGTAGCTTCCTTTGTACCTTTTTAATCGTGCTGCATTTACCGCAAGCTTTTGTTTTAGAGTGTCTAGGTGCGTGAGCACTAGTGGTTTTTGCTGTTCATTATTCTTTCCATGAATAGCTTTTTTGAGGTCTGCTGGGAGATTCTCTATCACTTTTTTATTGCGATTACCTCTGTAAAATTGTTCTACCCTTCCGATTATTTTGCGTATACTTTCTATTCTTTTTTCTATACGTTTTTGCCAAGCAGGCTTATAGGCGGTCGAGAAGGCGGTGAATGTTTTGTTTTTGATTTCTTGATTTTGTGCGATGATTGAAATAGCCGCACAGTATACATAAGAGTGAATCACTTCTATTGTAGAGTTTTGCTCTATCGTTTTGGAAAGTATGTTATTCATTTCCTGTATTAGTTTTGGCGTTGCCTTACTGAATTTAACTCTGGGGAGGGGTGGTCTCAGAGTAGGGTTCATACCCTCATATTTGAGCAGGTTTAATTTAAAGGCGTCTTCTAAAGTTGTGTCGAGGTTTTCTTCTATATTGGGTGTTTCGAGGGTCTGATGCATTGGTCCAGGGTTATTTGGTACTGGCATTTCGTCTTCAGCCATTGCTATCATTCCCAGTTGAGTGCGTACCTGATTGGCGATTTCATCTATTTCCTGTTGAGTTATTAAATTGTTTCTTTTGATGACTCTGCACTGGTCAGATAATCTTTGTGCGGTAATATTTGCGTATTCTGGGTGAGCTTCAGCAAAAAGCTCTTGGAGTCTCTGTCTGTATTGGGTCTTATCAGTTTCCATTCGCGTAGCTAGGAAGTATAGACGCATAACGCATTTGTTTAAGTCAGGAGTCCAGCGCATGTGTCTATTATGCCTATGGTCCCCTACAGCAATGGGAGAAGCACAACGTATCTCAGCAATTGCTTGTGGGGGTGGATTATTTCGTTCTTGGGGTTCCACTAAGTCATTATTTGTATTGTTCCTATGTCCAGTTTCATTGCCATGGTCATTTGCAGGTTGAACATCCCGACGGTTCCGACCCAAGTCCTGCGTACTTGGCCCGCCTGAGTACCTATTTCGTCTCGTATTGAATGCAAAGATTTTCACGGTCATGTGGGAGGATGGGTTGCAAGCCCATTCAACCAAACCGGGGTTTGCTGGTTTTTGTCCACCCCGGGTATTTTATTTCCCCGTTACCCTTCAGTTCAGAAGAACTGACGAGCGTACCCCATCGCCAGGGGCGGCTCCCGGTAGCTGACCTGCAAGCAACAGCCCCAAATTATTATTATTATTATTATTATTATTATTATTATTATTATTATTATTATTATTATTATTATTATTATTATTATTATTATTATTATTATTATTATTATTATTATTATTATTATTATTATTATTATTATTATTATTATTATTATTATTATTATTATTATTATTATTATTATTATTATTATTATTATTATTATTATTATTATTATTATTATTATTATTATTATTATTATTATTATTATTATTATTATTATTATTATTATTATTATTATTATTATTATTATTATTATTATTATTATTATTATTATTATTATTATTATTATTATTATTATTATTATTATTATTATTATTATTATTATTATTATTATTATTATTATTATTATTATTATTATTATTATTATTATTATTATTATTATTTTCAGGTTCCACAGGTCTTCCTGGTTAGAGCTTCTCTCCGGTACTTGCGTACAAGGATTCGAAGTGGGGTCTACGGTATAGGTAAGTATTTTCAAGGTAAGTTCAGAACTTTACGTACGATTCCAGTAGTTTCTATCAGAGTGATTTTTTGCATTTGACTAACTAGATTTTCTTTTATTTCCAGGGTTTTGAGGCCATCGAGTGTTGCTGACGGTACTTCCCCAGTAGCTCCGAAGATTATTGGCACAATGGTGACTCGATCTTGGTTCCACATGTCTTTGATCTCATTTGCTAATGGCAAGTATTTGTTTATTTTTTCTGGGTATTTTCGTTGAGTGTTTGTGGGCAGCGGGATTGCCATGTCTATGATGTACGCTTGTTTTGTTTGTTTGTTCACAAGCACCATATCTGGTTTGTTATGTGGTATATGTACGTCCGTGATTATTTCTCTGTTCCAATATAGCTTGTAGTTCTCATTTTCATTCACAGAGTCGGGTTTTAGCTTATAGTACGGGGTGTGAGGTGCGTCAGGTTTTATTTTTTTTAGAAATTCCTGGTATATGACTTTTCCTACGTTGTCGTGCCTTTTTGTGTATTCGTTGGGGGCTAGTACTGTGCAACCGCTCACTATGTGATCTATCGATTCTGTTTGTTCTCCACACATTCTACATTTATCTGTTTCTATGCGTTGTTTCATTATGTGTTTTTGGTAATTGCGTGTGGGAATTACTTGATCTTGGATAGCCATGACAAACCCTTCTGTTTCTGGGAACAGCTGTCCCTTCTTAAGCCAGTCCAGTGATGCTTTTTCATTGATGTGGGCCTGCTTGAGTAATGCAGGATATCGTCCATGTAATTCTTTGCTAAGCCATTTTTCCATGTGATTTATGGATTCTTCTTCAGGTAATTGTCTGCTTTGTAGGTTCAGGGGCGTGATTTTATTGTCTTTGTTTACTATTGCTTTGTACCGGACTGTACAAAATCCTAATTATTATGATTATTATTATTATTATTATTATTATTATTATTATTATTATTATTATTATTATTATTATTATTATTATTATTATTATTATTATTATTATTATTATTATTATTATTATTATTATTATTATTATTATTATTATTATTATTATTATTATTATTATTATTATTATTATTATTATTATTATTATTATTATTATTATTATTATTATTATTATTATTATTATTATTATTATTATTATTATTATTATTATTATTATTATTATTATTATTATTATTATTATTATTATTATTATTATTATTATTATTATTATTATTATTATTATTATTATTATTATTATTATTATTATTATTATTATTATTATTATTATTATTATTATTATTATTATTATTATTATTATTATTATTATTATTATTATTATTATTATTATTATTATTATTATTATTATTATTATTATTATTATTATTATTATTATTATTATTATTATTATTATTATTATTATTATTATTATTATTATTATTATTATTATTATTATTATTATTATTATTATTATTATTATTATTATTATTATTATTATTATTATTATTATTATTATTATTATTATTATTATTATTATTATTATTATTATTATTATTATTATTATTATTATTATTATTATTATAATTTTTTTTTTTTTTTTTTTTCACAGGAATTTTCCTGGGTTAGCATGACTAAACCGGGATGCGGTATCAACGGTTTAGTCATGTGTAAGTGCACGCCGAACAGTTCTACAGGTGCCCAAAATTGCTGCTTTTTGGGCGGCAAGTATTAGTTTTCTTGGGTCTTCTACATCTATTATTTTCAATTCTTGTTTTAGGTGGTTATCGACAAGACCAGTTGCCGAAATGACCAGTGGATGTATGGTGACCTTGTTGAGCTGATAGATGGTTTTTATTTCGTGAGAAAGGTCGATATACTTTGATATTTTTTGATTTCTTGCTTCTAGGAGATTGTGATCATTTGGTATAGTAATATCGATTATTCTGGCTAACTTTTTATCTTTTTGTATCACCAGTATATCGGGTCTATTGTGCGCCATTTCCCGATCACTAATAATAGCCTTATCCCAATATATTTTTGTTTTTGCGTCTTCCATGTGATCCTTTGGTGTATATTTGTAGTAAGGTGTTATGTCTTTGACTAGTCCGAATTTTTTACAAAAAGCTTGATGAAATACCTTTGAGACGTTGTCGTGTCTTATTTTATGGTCACGCGGTGCTAGAAATGAGCATCCGGCGATAAGGTGTTGTATGGTTTCGGTTTTTTCTCGGCATAGTCTGCATCGATCGTTTGGTGTGTCCTGATGCAATATAAATTTTTGATAATTTCTTGTACAGATGACCTGATCCTGTATAGCCAGCAGAAATCCCTTTGTTTCCATCATAAGTACACCCCTAGTTAGGTATAGTGTGGATAAATCCTTATCTACGTCTTGACTGTTTAGTGCTGCTGCATAGCGCCCATGTAATTCTTTACTTTTCCAGGTTTCTTCTAACTCTGTATAATAATTTTTATTTTCTTTTACAGGTGGCTCTTGGCTCGACAGTTTCAACGGTGTTAAGGATGTGTCTAGCGATGAAATTGCGGCATATGTTGGATGGCTTCTAGATTTAAGGTAAGTAAAGAGATTTTGGCATTCTTTGTTATGTGCCTCTTTAAGGTTCCTCAGTCCCCTCCCCCCTCTACTCCGTGGCAAATATAACCTGTTCATTGAAGCGTTTGGATGGTGCAATCGGTTTTTTGTGAGCGACGTTCTTATGAATCTATCAAGACTGTCTGTGGAACTCCATTTAATGATTCCAAAGCTGTACGTGACCGCAGGTATTACCCACGCATTTATTGCTGTTATCCTTGCCAAAGAGTAAAGATTGGTCTTTAGGACTAGACGAAGTCTCCTTTTAAGTGTTTCCTGTACTAGCTTCTTGCTGTGTGTTTGTTCTATGCTGAGGGTCTGTTGCATTCCAAGGTATTTGTGTTTTTGTTCCAGCGATAGTGGTGCAAACTGGCTATTGTCTAGTAGGGTAATGTTTTCAGTTTCCTGGATTTTTCCAGCTTTGACATGAACAAAAGCACACTTTTCCAGCCCGAACTCCATTGAGATAGCTTTACTAAATGATGAAACCAGTTCAAGAAGGGATGTAAGTTGTTCCGGATTCGAGGCATACAGCTTTAAATCATCCATATAGAGTAGATGGGAAAGCTTAATGCTTGGTCTTCTAGCTATTGTGTATCCGTAAGTGCTTCCTTCCAACATATTACTAAGCGGATTAAGTGCAACGCAAAACCACAGAGGACTGAGGCTGTCTCCCTGAAATATTCCCCTTTTTATTTTTATTCCTTCAGTAGTGTAGTTTACATCTCCTAACTTGACATTCAGGTACGTTTCCCAGTTATTCATAGTGCTTTTGAGGAATTCAATTAGGTTTTTGTTTATTTTGTAGATATTTAGTATCTCCAGAAGCCATGAATGCGGCACCGAATCGAATGCCTTGCGGTAATCGATCCAGGCTACTGAGAGGTTCCTCTTTTTATATCTTGCGTGATTTGTCACCACTGAGTCCAGGATCAACCACTCTTTACTTCCCTTTGCTTTGCTTTTACATCCGTTTTGTTGCCAAGCCAATATTTGATGTTCTTTTAGGTGCTGATTAATCTTTTGTTCTATAATTCCAGTTAGAACCTTGTAGACAATAGGTAGACAGGTAATAGGCCTGTAGTTTTGTGGTTTTTCGACAGTTTTGTTTTTTGGCAAAAGGTAAGTGATTCCCTTGGTGAAAAATTTAGGTATCTGCGTTGGGTCAAATATAGCTGAATTGAGTTGATTTGCTAATGTTTCGTGGACAGAGGTGAGGTTTTTCCACCAGTATGCATGGATTTTATCAATCCCTGGGGCTTTCCAGTTGGAAAGATTTTTGGTAGCGTTTTCAACATCTTGTAGCGATATATGGGTCCCTTGCATTTCCGGGATGGCTCTCATTCTTTCTTTCTCTTGATTAATCCAGTATGCCTGTCTATCATGTTCTTTAGGTATTTCCCATAGTTGTGACCAATATTGGTGCATTTGTTTTTGGTCCGCAGGTGCTGTTTCATAATGATTTGGCTCTTTTTCTCCGAGCGAGCGGTAGAAGAGTTTTTGATTTCGTTGAAACAGGTTGTTTTCTTTGTAGCGAATGACACGTTCTTTATACCTTCTTATTCTACTTCCTAACATTTTTATTTTTTGTTTCAGATCTTCCATGTACGCCGAGAGCTTTTGTTTTGAATCCGGTAAGTGATATTTGATTTTTTGTTTTATACACGTCTTCTTAATTTGGTTGTTTAGGCGAGCTTTAATGTTAGTAGTATTAAGGTAGGTATGGATTTGTCCTATTTCTCTTCTTATGTTGTTAATTTTATTTTGAATTCTTTTTGCCCACGGTGGTTCTTCCTGATTTTGCGTGACAATTCTTTTAGATTGGTTAAGTGGTGTTCCCAGCATTTCCAAGGATGTCAGTGCAGCGCAGTAAACTAGATGACATGTGTTCTCCAAGTCGAAACAGGTGAGCAGATCCTTTTTTAAGATATTATTTATTTGGGTGACTGTTTCTTTGGCTGCCTTTGAGTACCTTATTTTTGGTAAGGAAGGTCTATTTCTGAATGGGATGCTATCGTACTTAAATTTGTTTTCATCAAAAGCATTTTTGATTTCAGTCGGGATTTCTTCCAGCCGAATTTCAAAGATTGTCGATCTTCTAGCTACGGGATTGGGTTCACGTTGTTCAATGTCAAGATTTTCGTCATTTTGAAGTACCTGTGGTTCGTGTCTCGTTTCATTCTTTAATTCTTCTATTTCGGCATCCGAGAAAACTTTCCTTCGAACAATAGATCTTACCTGATCTGAAAGTTGTTGCGGTTCTCGTCTAAAATCAGGTCGTATTGCTTGCCATCTTTCGTAAAGTCTATTTCGGTAGTTAGTTCTATATTGTTATTATTATTATTATTATTATTATTATTATTATTATTATGATTATTATTATTATTATTATTATTATTATTATTATTATTATTATTATTATTATTATTATTATTATTATTATTATTATTATTATTATTATTATTATTATTATTATTATTATTATTATTATTATTATTATTATTATTATTATTATTATTATTATTATTATTATTATTATTATTATTATTATTATTATTATTATTATTATTATTATTATTATTATTATTATTATTATTATTATTATTATTATTATTATTATTATTATTATTATTATTATTATTATTATTATTATTATTATTATTATTATTATTATTATTATTATTATTATTATTATTTTTTTTTTTTTTTTTTTTTTTTTTTGTTGCTCGTTTTTACGGTAAGTATAAGAGTATGTCGGCTTTTGGTAAGTAGAGCAAGACATACACTTTTTGTTATTGTTACTTGTTAATGTTCAAAACTGTCCTTACTGTGTTACAGGTGGATAAGATCACAGCTTTCTGCATTTCTAGGTAGAACTTTTCCGGGACAGTCAAGATTTTTAGTGCATTGAACAGTTTCTTTGGGATTTCTCCGGTTGCTCCAATAATAACTGGGACAATTTGCACTCTGTCCACCCTCCAGATTTTCTTTAGTTCTTCGCTTAAAAGTAAGTACTTTTCAATTTTTTCTTTGTGCTTTTTATGTATATTTGTTGGTGTTGGTATCGCGATGTCAATGATTAGAATCTCGTTATTTTCCTTATCTAACACAAATATGTCTGGTTTGTTGTGTTGGACTGGGTGGTCTGTTTGTAGGCTTCTGTCCCAGTACATTGTTGTTATTTCGTTCTCAGTGATAGGTGGCGGGTTGTATTTATAGTATGGTTCCCGGTTCTGTAATAAACCATATTTTATTCCTAATTCTCTGTGTATAATTTTTGCCACATCATTATGTCTGTTTGTGTAGTCTTTTGGAGCAAGCGTCGTACAGCTACTTATTATGTGTTCAATGTTTTCGTGCCCTTGTCCACAGAGTCTGCATTTTGTGTTTGTTATATTGGGGTCTTTGACAATGTATTTTTGATATGACTTTGTGGGAATTACATGATCCTGAATAGCACAGAGAAAGCCTTCAGTTTCTGAAAAGATGTTACCCTTAAGTAGCCAACTTCTTGATGCTTTTTGATCTATGTCATCATGGTTAAGTGTATGAGGGTATCTTCCATGTAGTTCTTTCTGATGCCATTTTTGTGTTTGAGTGTTTATGTTGTATTCAGGATCACAACTATAATTTCCCTTGCAGAGTTGGAGAGGTGTGAGCTGTTTGTCTGTGGTGTTTATTGCAGCATGAAATAAGGAATTCTCACCAGTTTTAAGGAAAAACTCTCTTAGATTGTTGATTTGTTGCTTGTGTAGGAGTCGTAGGTCAGTAATTCCTCTTCCACCTTGGCTCCGTGGGAGATGAAACCGTTCTTTACATGCTCTTGGGTGGTGAGATCTGTACTTAGTGTAGAGTTTCCTTAGGGATCGATTTGCTTCTTCCAGCTCTGTTTCGGTCCATTTTACCACTCCAAAACTGTATGCGACAACCGGTGTTGCGAGTGTATTTGTTGCACTGATTTTGTTTCTAGCTGACAGCTATTATTATTATTATTATTATTATTATTATTATTATTATTATTATTATTATTATTATTATTATTATTATTATTATTATTATTATTATTATTATTATTATTATTATTATTATTATTATTATTATTATTATTATTATTATTATTATTATTATTATTATTATTATTATTATTATTATTATTATTATTATTATTATTATTATTATTATTATTATTATTATTATTATTATTATTATTATTATTATTATTATTATTATTATTATTATTATTATTATTATTATTATTATTATTATTATTATTATTATTATTATTATTATTATTATTATTATTATTATTATTATTATTATTATTATTATTATTATTATTATTATTATTATTATTATTATTTTTATTTTTTTTTTTTGTGGTGGCCTTACTTGCGGTCCCGCGGCTCCGACTCACACGGGTGCAAGTAGGCCAGATGGTCCGTTACCGTTTCTACTCCCCACCAACCGCGGGGTTAGTAGAAACGGTGTTCCGCATCGTGTGCCCTGAGTAGACGCAATGATCCGAGGATGACTGCTTTCTGCATGTTGCCTGCAAGTTGCTCTGCCCTGTCACGGCAGGCCGGCAAGGTCTTGAGAGCTGAGAGCAGTGTCTGCCGTGCGCCTCCGAGAGCTCCAATTACCAAAACCACTAGCTTGACTGTATAGCCCCGGTACACTCGGCGAAGGTCAAAGAGAAGATCCTGATATTTCGTCCGTTTCTCTTCTTCCTTGGCAATGATGTTCGTCTCGGCAGGAGCCGAGAACTCAATGACATACATAATTTTGTCATTTTTGTCAAGGAGTACTATATCCGGCTTGTTAGCGTTTACAAGCCGGAGTGTGGGGAATGCGAAATTCCAGTATATTCTGGTTCTGTCATTCTCCACGACGGACGGAATATCAGAGGGGACATATGGCAGCACTGGAGCATCATCAACACCGTACGAGTGCCTTAGATGGTAATACAGCACCCGTAACGCTGCGTTGTGTCGATGGATATACGCCGAGACCGCATAGCGCCCGCAAGCGGACAGCAAATGATATAAGGTCTCCGGCGCCCTATGGCAGGCCCTACAACTTGTATCAGGAACCTGTATACCCATCACGCGACTTCGGTGTTCCAAGGTGTTGATGACTCCGTCTTGGCAAGCAATGATAAACCCCTCAGTTTCCGACTTTAATGCACCTGACCTTAAGAATGCAAAGCTTAGCTTTTTGGATAAGCCAGTGTTTTCAATGGTTTTATAGAAAACACTGTGCAATGGCTTATCCATATGTAGACGTAATAAATAGTCTACCTCTGCATTCTTTAAGGTGGTTTTAAGTCTTTGGCAGGTCAACTGTGTAATGGAGTTTTCCTGCCGCCGACTTATGTCGAAAACTATTTGGAGCTCATCTGCTGCTCTTTGTGCTGCTTTAAAAAGAAATGCCCCCACCCCAAATGTTTCATGGTTACGCACCATGCATAGCAGGGGATCCTCGTCTCTGATTACTTCGCACGCGGTACTTAGGACTATTCGTCTGTGTAAACACTCCAAACTTAAGAGTCCACGGCCTCCCTGATAACGTGGGAAGTAAAGCCGTTGGACAGACGCCTTAGGATGATGGCTTCGGTATCGAGTCATCGTCTTGCGGGTTTTCACGTCAATTTCACGCAACTCGTTCACGTTCCACTTAATGACTCCAAAGGAGTAAGTGATTATAGGGACGGCAAGCATATTTGTAGCAGCGACTTTGTTCTTTCCAGACAACTCTGAATTCCAGATTTGTCTTAGTCGTTGCTGATACTTGTCGCGAAGAGACCCTTTTATTGCTACACTATCATGGATGTGTCCCTGGGGAACACCCAGATAGGTATAGGTCTCTCCGGCATCCAGATGTCGTAGGATGCTCCCATCTACAAGTTGCGCGTCCTCGGCGTGATCCGCATAGCGTCCTTTCTTAAGTTGAACCGTCGCACACTTATCCAACCCAAACTCCATCCCGATCGCATGAGTATACTCCTGTACTACCCGAAGAGCTTGGTGTTATTATTATTATTATTATTATTATTATTATTATTATTATTATTATTATTATTATTATTATTATTATTATTATTATTATTATTATTATTATTATTATTATTATTATTATTATTATTATTATTATTATTATTATTATTATTATTATTATTATTATTATTATTATTATTATTATTATTATTATTATTATTATTATTATTATTATTATTATTATTATTATTATTATTATTATTATTATTATTATTATTATTATTATTATTATTATTATTATTATTATTATTATTATTATTATTATTATTATTATTATTATTATTATTATTATTATTATTATTATTATTATTATTATTATTATTATTATTATTATTATTTGGAGATCGCACACCATTTTGGTGGAACAAATAAAGCTTTGATTCATCGGTCTAAGGACAAGATGATCAGCTTTTCAGATGTATTTAAAATACTTTAGTTCATTCCAATCACTCTCCGGACTACACTACACGTATCTAACAGTACTGCCTTTTGCATAGGTATGTATATTTCCCATTCTAATCCTATTTTTAGTAAGCTTTCTTTTAAACATTTCGGTATTTCCCCTGCAGCTCCGATTATCACTGGCACTACCGTCACTGATTCCATGTGCCACATTTGAATGATCTCATCTCGGAGAGGTAAGTATTTACTAATTTTTTCACCATAGGTTTTTTGGATGTTGTTTCCCAGTGGAACAGCAAAATCAATGATATAAGTAGTGTTTTCTTTCTTTATGGTAAGTATTATATCAGGTATATTATTTGGTACTGGCCTGTCTGTTTGTATTTTTCTGTTCCACAGTATTTTAGCTTCATTATTTTCACAGACGGGTGGTGGCTCATACTCATAGTATGGGGTATCGATCTTCTGTCCCATATGCTGCTCTCTAAGTTTCATATGCACTATCCTTCCCATTCTATTATGGCGATCAAGATATGGTTTTGGAGCTAGCATTGAGCATCCTGCAATAATGTGGTCCAGGGTTTCTTCCATTGAGTGACATAAGCGGCATTTTAGGTTTTCAATGTTTTCGTGAAGGATTCGCTTCTTATAAGACTTTGTTTCTACAACTTGGTCCTGGATTGCTGCTATAAACCCCTCTGTTTCAGGAAATGTGTTACCGTGTCGCAGATATGATGTTGACGCTGCAGTGTCTATCGTGTTTTGTTCAATACGCGCAAGATATTTTCCATGTAGGGGTTTACTACGCCAGTTTTGAATTTTTTGATCCAGGGTTTCAATCTCTTCACTTGGCTCGTATGATCTGTCGGCCAATCTAAGAGGGGTGGAATTTTTATCTGCCTTTACAACTGCATGATGCATGCTGCTAGTTTCTGCTTTTTGATAAAAATATTTGCGTAGGTTTAAATTTGTTTGAAGTGTCTTATTTTTATGTCTGGAATTCCTCTGCCTCCCAATTTTCAATAGCTGATTTAGGGTGATGACATCGGTACTTCCTTAATTCTTTTCTGGTTTGTGTGTTTAGCGCTTCTAGCTCTGTATTTGTCCATTTTATAATGCCAAAGCTGTAAGATATGGCTGATGTTGCGTAGGTATTTATAGCTTTTGCAGTATTTCGGCCATGGAGTTTAGTACGCAGTATCGCACGTAATCTCTGAAGGTAAGTATCTGTAAGCGCTGATTTTGCTTGTTTATGTTGGATATCCCTTGCCTGCAAGTACCCCAGATATTTGTACTGTTCTTCTTCTCCCATGCCTGTTACAATACCTTTTATCTCGTTAACCTCATATCCTGTATGTTCAATCCAAAGGCCTTTCTCCATACAGCTTATTTTGCATTTATCAAATCCGAACTTCATTTGGATGTCTGTACTAAAATTTCCCACACAGGTAAGTAATTTTTCCAGATGTTTTTTGGTGTGTGCATATAGCTTTAGGTCATCCATATACCATAGGTGGCTAATAAGTTGGTTAGATTGAGGAAGCTTGTAGCCTTTATTTTCAGCATTAAGAAGGCGTGTTAATGGACGTAAAGCTAAACAAAACCATAATGGGCTGAGAGAATCCCCTTGGAAAATTCCCCGTCTAATCTCTACTACTCCCGCATCTACGATTTTATCTGGTGATCTGATTGTAAGCTGGGTTCGCCATTCAGTCATTGCAGTCGCTAAGAAAAGACATATGTGCTTCTCAACTCCATACAATTCTAGCACCTCTAACAGCCAGGAGTGTGGTATGCTATCAAACGCCTTTTGGTAGTCGATGTATGCTGTATACAGAGATCCCTTTGATTTTTTAGCATTTGACATTATTGTGGCATCTATGACAAGTTGTTCTTTACATCCTCGTGATCCTTTTCTGCACCCTTTCTGTTCTTCGTCCAATAGGATGTTATTATCCAGGTGAGTATAAATTTTTGTGCTAAGTATGGAGGTAAGTATTTTATATATAGTAGGTAGGCATGTTATTGGTCTATATTTTGCAGGATCATCTGTAAATTGTTTTGTTTTAGGTAACAGATAAGTAGTTCCAGTTGTGAAAAAAGCAGGGGTCATCTCCGGGTGCTCAAGTAGGTAAGTAAAGCATTTTCCCAGCTGCTGGTGCACTGATTTAAACTTTTTGAACCAGAAGTTTTGTAACGAATCCGGGCCCGCAGCTTTCCAATTTTGTGTTTTCGTGATAGCTTCCTTCACTTCTTTCTCTGTGACTTCTCATTCCATCATTGTTCTTATCTTTGCAGCGGCCTTCCTCTCATCGTGTAACCATTTCGTGCGTTTGTGTTTCACTGGTTTACTCCAAATGTTTTCCCAGAACGTTTTTATATCTTTGATTGCTGGTATTTTAGGATCACTGTTTTGTGTTGTAGCAGTTTCACTTAATGTGCGGTAGAATATATGTTCATTTTTAACAAATTGGTTGTTTTGGGTCCTTCTTGTTTGACTTTCGCGACATCTCTTCAATCTTTTAGCTTTTGCGGAGAGTTTCTGCTTTAAGAAGTCTACAATTTCCACTACTGTAGGATTATCTGTGTTTTTTTCCCTTGTGATGATCTTTGCTGCCTTTCTTATTACGTTTTTGCTGGGGCTGGGTTTTTGTCTTTGAGAAAGTATTCCTATTTCGCGCCTTAGTTGTGCTATTTGATTGGTCATTCTGGTTTCCCAAGCTTGTGGCTGTTTTGTTTTGCTGACCACTGGTATTCCACTTATTTTTTGGCCATTGATTTTCAATACAGTCAATGCTCCTGTGTATATTATGCTGTGTAGTTCTTCTATGTTGGTGTTTTCGGTCAATTTTGTGTGTATAATTTCGTCTACTTTTGTATTATTTTGTTTGTTGTTTGGCCATAAATAAGTTTTGGGAGTTTTGGCTTACTGAGTGAGTTCATTTCATGGTATTGTACATGGTTATTTTCAAATTCATCTTGCTCCTGAGATTGTACTATGAGTTCTTGTGTTCCATCTGCAGTTTCTGGTTCTTCCGTTATAATGTTTATACCCAGCTCGGTACCTACCTCTCGTTTGATTCGCTGCATCGTGTCCGGTGGTATTATTTTGTTTGTAAAAACTGATCTTCTTTGGTCAATTATGTTCTGTACTGTTTTATTTTTAAGGTTAGGGTATTTTTCGGTGACTCTTTTGTGTAATTCCTTGCTAAATGGAGTTTTGATTGTCTCTAGTTTTGTTAATCTGTAATAGCATCGGACTATAAATTCGTTAATCTCTTCCGTCCACATAGTCCTCTGTCTTTGTCTCCCCTGTGTCGTAGTGAGCTGAAGAGCTTCTTCATCAACACCTTTGACTTGGGTGTCTTGTGTCTTTGTTACTCGTTGTCCATGTGAATTGCTTGGGTCATTTGCAGGTCCATCCTCCCGACGGGTCCGACCCGGGTCCTGCATACCCGGCCCGCCTGAGTACCTTTTATGTCTAGTATTGACAGCTAGCTTAAGCTCATATCAAGGGTAGCTGGCCCTTGTATGGTAAGAGTGGGTTACTAACCCTCTGCCCCTTTTTTATTATTATTATTATTATTATTATTATTATTATTATTATTATTATTATTTTTTTTTTTTTTTTTTTTTTTTTTTTGTGGTGGCCTTACTTGCGGACCCGCGGCTCCGACTCACACGGGTGCAAGTAGGCCAGATGGTCCGTTACCGTTTCTACTCCCCACCAACCGCGGGGTTAGTAGAAACGGTGTTCCGCATCGTGTGCCCTGAGTAGACGCAATGATCCGAGGATGACTGCTTTCTGCATGTTGCCTGCAAGTTGCTCTGCCCTGTCACGGCAGGCCGGCAAGGTCTTGAGAGCTGAGAGCAGTGTCTGCCGTGCGCCTCCGAGAGCTCCAATTACCAAAACCACTAGCTTGACTGTATAATTATTATTATTATTATTATTATTATTATTATTATTATTATTATTATTATTATTATTATTATTATTATTATTATTATTATTATTATTATTATTATTATTATTATTATTTTTTTTTAGATGCCAACTGACGCAGTCCGCGTTACATCAGCTAGCGATTCATTAAGACGGCGTCACAGCATGCTGACGATAGGCCATCTTAACGGGGGAGATTGAGCGAAGTGGAAGGTAAGTTTTTTATTTATAGGCGCACTCATGTCGTCTGAGTATATTTAGTGATCCCAGAATGACTGATTTTTGCATGTGGCCAATTATTGCATCACGATATTTCTCACATGCTTTTATTTTTTTCAGGTCCTTGTAGAAGTCGGCATGAATTCCACCCAGCACACCCAGGATTAGAGGAACAAATGAAACTTTGTATTCCGGGTAAGTTCGAATAAAGCTGTATGTAAGATCCTTGTATTTGTCCACCTTTTCAATTTTTTTTTTAAGGATGTTTTTTTCCGATGGTGCTGAGAACTCGATGATAACCATCTCTTTTGTAGCGATGTCTTGTATGACGATGTCGGGTTTATTAGCTGTTGTTTCCACCACTGTGCTAAATGAAAAATTCCAAAAGATCTTACATTTTTTATTTTGAGTGATCGTGGGTACTTCGGCATCGTACGGAAGATGCGTTGTTATTCCGTAGGCTTTTGCTAGACAATTGTATATAACTCTTAGCGCGTTGTTATGTCTGTTTATGTATAGATTTTTGGCGTACTTAGGGCATCCTGCTAGTAGGTGCATCAGCGTCTCAGGGTGGTTTCGACAAGCGCGGCAGTTGATGTCTCCTCGGTATCCAAGAATTTGCGCCTGGTAGTTAAGCGTGCGAAATACTCCATCCTGACAAGCTGTAAGGAAACCTTCTGTTTCTGCCTGTAAGCCCGCCGCTTTAAGGAAAGCAAACGTGTGTTTTGTCGATAATTGTAGCTCATTTATGTTTTTAAAGAACTGACCATGCATTGGTTTCCCAACATGCTCTTGAAGAAGTTTCTCTGACTGCTTATTTTTTATTAGCTTTTTTCTTTCCTCTGTTGTTTTATTAGAAATGTTATCCCTTTGATCGTTTTGACCAGTGAATAATAGCAAATCTAGGGATTGTGCTAACTTTTCTGCCGACTTAAACAGAAAGGTTCCAGCCCTTCCTCGTTCGTGGGCAGCTACAAACATTAGTGATGGGTCCCTGCTTTTACTGATCTCCGCCCCAGTTTGAATAATTGCTCTGTCATGCATAAGCTCGACACCCAGAAGGCCCCTCCCACCGATTTCTCTTGGCAGGTATATCCTCTGCACAGAAGCGTTTGGATGCAAGGCCCGCGCGTCGGTCATGATTCGCCTGGTCTTTCTGTCAATGTTTGACAACTCTTCTCGAGTCCATTTAATACATCCAAACGTGTGACTTATTCTTGGTAGCGCTAAGATATTATTAGCATTTATTTTGTTCATCCCTGAAAGCTCACTTTTCCATATTTGCGTTACTTTTTCTAGGTATTTTTTTGTAACCGCCTCTTTCAATTTGTTTTCTAAGTGCATGCCTCTCTGTTCTACGCCTAAGTAAGTATAACTTTCGTCAACTAGTAGATGATGTATGGAATTGCCGTCAATAAGGGTTAAATCTTGGCCCGCATTACCTAACCGTCCCCTAGTTAAGTCTACTATGGCACATTTATCAAGTCCCATTTCCATTCCTACGTCTCTAGAAAACTGAGCGACTATGTTCATTTGGATCTCCAACTCTTTACGGCTTCCCGAGTAGAGTTTTAAATCATCCATGTAGAACAGATGAGTCATTTTAAAATTTCTGTGACCAGGTGCTCCAGCTTTGTATCCATTAGATTTCCTCAACGCTATAGATAGTGGCAGCAGAGAAATGCAAAACAACAGCGGGCTAAGCGAATCGCCCTGGAAAACGCCTCGCCTATACTCGACAAAAGCGGTACTAATTTTCCCTATTGTATACTTTGTTCTCCAGAGAGATATTAGACTTTCAACGCAGTTCCGGAGTTCTATTGATACTCCCAGACAAGTAAGAAGCTGCAATATTATTTGATGTGAAGTTGTATCAAATGCCTTTTTGTAATCTACCCACCCCATGGATAGGTTTCGTTGGTAATATATAGCGTCTTGGTTTATGCATCTATCTATAAGTAAGTTTTCTTTGACTCCTGCAACTCCCCGTTTTGTACCCCTTTGTTCGTTAATTTCGTCCCAGATTGGTTTTATTTGTCCTAGGATCCGGTTGTACAATATACTCGTGAACAGTTTGTACACGGAGTTTAAACAGGTAATTGGCCTGTAGTTTTTTGGGTCCCTGCGATTCCCTTTTTTAAAGATCAGTGATGTTCTTCCTTCCACAAACCATTTCGGTATTCTCCTAGGATCTTGAAGATATATAGTGAATATGCGCGCAAGATGACTATGCGTTGAGTCTAGCTTTTTCCACCAGAACATATTAATCAAATCTACGCCAGGTGACGAATGGTTTTTTTTGTTTTTCAGTGATTTCTTGATTTCTAGGATTGTTACTTCTCGCTGTTCATTAAGAAGTGGCGGGTGTAACTTTCTTGTGCAGTATATTTCGAACTCCCTTAAGATAGTTGAGTTTGGGTTCACTGGTGCTTGGTTTTCATAGAGTCGTCTCCAAAACTCTTCAACTGCTTCAGTCTCAGGGGTTTCATCCACCTTTTCTTGTTTTTTTTCAAACACTTTTTTTGGATTAAGGCGAAATTGTTGATTCTCCAAAATTCTTCTTAATTTTCTTTCGATATCTTTTTCTATGTACTTCCATTGCTTGATCTTGTCTATGTGTTGTGCTTTAATTACTTGTAGTGTTTGCTTGTTTAATGTATGGTGTGTTCTTCTTACTTTAGCGGCAATTTTTTTGATGTTCTTTGTATAGGTTCTTTTTTGTTTTATATACGTTAACAAACTTTCTATCTGCGAGGCGTGTTTGCGGTGTGTCTTTATTTTTTCTTTAAGTTGTTTAATACGTTTTTTGTAGTTGCTAATTTGGTTATTTTCTTTATTTTCAGGGACTACCTCCGACGCCAAATCATAAACTGTGCTATTTAGTTCCAGTAGATCGCAGTTTCTAGGTAAGTTTTGTATTTTTTCGTTCATCGCTTTTATTTGTGAATAATCGATGTAGCCTTTCTTATTTATGTTTATTTTTCTTTCCTGAAGTGTGATTAGCCTTACGATTACCTCTATTTGTAAGTCATGTACCATCTGTTCCACAGGTAGTGGTGGCAACCCTTGTATTGTTCTGTTTACCGCTATAAATCCTCGTTTTTTAAGAGCTGCAGCTTGATTCCGAATGAATTTTTCAGTAAAGCCTTGGTATTCAGGGTGCTTGTCATCCCATAGCATTTTCAAGCGTTTCATATATCCTCGTCGTTCCGGGTTGCTTTCCTGATAGCATATGTATAAGTCACTGTTTAGCTCATATGTCCACTCAAACTTCAAATTTGCGCGGTCTTCTTGGTTTTCCCTTCGCCCATTTTGGTTCTGACTACTCCCAACTTCTCCCCGCAACTCTTCCGATTGAGCCGCGTTGTGGGTAGTCTGACTGGTATTATTATCCTGAACCAGTTTTGCAGTTTTCAGGGTGGTTGGCCCTCTCAACTGACGACCAGCTTTCTAGGACTTGCCTTTTTTTTAGGCAGCTGGATGCGATTTAAGTCTCAGGCTACTGGTCTTAGTTGCAGCCTGGATTTTTTCCGAGGTTTTCTCCTCGAGCTCAGGGAGGTGGAGACGCCACTCAGCCTCTGCCGGTTTTTTTTTGTTACCGACACCCCTACCTTATTATTATTATTATTATTATTATTATTATTATTATTATTATTATTATTATTATTATTATTATTATTATTATTATTATTATTATTATTATTATTATTATTATTATTATTATTATTATTATTATTATTATTATTATTATTATTATTATTATTATTATTATTATTATTATTATTATTATTATTATTATTATTATTATTATTATTATTATTATTATTATTATTATTATTATTATTATTATTATTATTATTATTATTATTATTATTATTATTATTATTATTATTATTATTATTATTATTATTATTATTATTATTATTATTATTATTATTATTATTATTATTATTATTATTATTATTATTATTATTATTATTATTATTATTATTATTATTATTATTATTATTATTATTATTATTATTATTATTATTATTATTATTATTATTATTATTATTATTATTATTATTATTATTATTATTATTATTATTATTATTATTATTATTATTATTATTATTATTATTATTATTATTATTATTATTATTATTATTATTATTATTATTATTATTATTATTATTATTATTATTATTATTATTATTATTATTATTATTATTATTATTATTATTATTATTTTTTTTTTTTTTTTTTTCTTTTTTTTTTTTTAAAATATTCACAGATTTATTCTGGAGTGAGAGGTTAACTTCGGGATCCAATTTTCGAATCAACAAGGCTAACCCTGGTTGTTTAGAACCTTTCGTATAGTGCTACATGTGGTCAGTATTGCAGCTTTTTGCATTTCGGATATAATACAATGTACTAAAGGTAATTTTATTTTCTCTAGGTTTTTTTTGAGCTGCTTATCGACCAATCCATTGCAGGAGATAACGATCGGGAGTGTTTCTATTAAGGTAAGTTTGTATATTCTTTTTAGTTCTTGTCCCAATTCTTGGTACTTTGTTAATTTTTCCGTTCTGCTTTTTCTTATGTTATCATCTAGGGGAATAGTTATGTCTATGATGTAAGCTTTGTTTTCGGTTTTGTAGGTGAGGAGAATGTCGGGCCTGTTGTGACGCACAGTACGATCAGTAATAACCTCAAGATCCCAGGTAAGTTTTACATATTCATTTTCCAAGATTTTTTCTGGTTTGTATTTATACCATGGTAAGTCCTCATTTATCAATTTTTCTTTTAGGGCAATGTTTTGGTGAATAATGTTAGCGACGTTATTGTGGCGTGCGAGATAGTCTCTAGGGGCTAGAAAGCTACATGCTGCCGTCAGATGCTGTATTGATTCGGTTGTCTCTGCGCAAAGTCTACATTTTTCATTTTCAACACTTTGTTTGGTAACGTACTTTCGATAGTTTCTGGTAAGTATCACTTGGTCTTGTATAGCTTGCAGGAATCCTTTTGTTTCTGCCATTAAATTACCATTGGTCAGATACTTTACAGACATAGATCTATCCACTTCATCTGAGCTCAACGCTGCCGCATATCTCCCATGCATCTCTTTCGCTCTCCATTCTTCTTCTAATTTATTAATTGTGTTTTCTGTTTTAGGTTGAAAGGGGAGCGCCAGACTCATCGCTGACAAATTGGTATCTACCTGAGCAACGGCTCGATGCAACTGGTAAGTATTTTGTGTTAAGTAATTGTGTAGTTTTTTCGTGATGTTAGTATGCATGATAGCCATATTCTTTAGTCCACGTCCTCCTTTTTGCCTAGGTATGTAGAGTCTGTTCATTGATGCGTTGGGGTGGTGAAGACGGTATTTAGTTAATAAAACTCTTATTTTTCTGTCCAGCTGTTCCAGGTCCGTTGCTGTCCAGCGTAAGACTCCAAACGTATTCGTTAATACAGGCACAGCCCATTGGTTGATGGCAGTTATTTTCGCTTTAGCATATAGTTCTGTCTTTAAAATTAACCTTACTCGATTCATGAGGTTTGTCGCATAATTTTCCCGAGCCTTTTTGTCGTCTGTCGTTAGAGCCTGGTAAATCCCTAGGTATTTGTAATTTTCCCCTTCAGGTAGTGGTGGAAATTCGGTATTGTCTAGCATTGTGAGGCCGTTGCTCTCAATAATTTTTCCTTTTTTTACATCTATGTATGCACATTTGTTAAGCCCAAAGTTCATTTTAATGGTGTTACTAAACTCTTTGACAATTTCGATAAGTCCACCTACTTCTTCGATATTTTTCCCATAGAGTTTGATATCGTCCATAAAAAACAAATTAGTTATTTTTCTTTCAGGTGTTCGTGTTATGGAGTATCCATGGGAGCTTTCCTTAAGCATTTGACATAAGGGGTTTATTGCGAGACAAAACCACAAAGGACTCAGACTATCGCCCTGGAAAATTCCGCGCGCTATTTTGATTTTGTCTGTTTTATAGCTTATTTCTCCGACCCCAACACTCATTCTTGTAGACCAGTGGCTCATCATGTTTTGCAGAAGCGTTATTATCTTTTGGTCGATTTTATGTATTTCCAGAACTTTTAAAAGCCATGAGTGTGGGACCGAGTCAAAAGCTTTTTGATAATCTATCCATGCTATTGCAATGTTTCGATTTTTCTTTTTTGCCTGGTTAGTTA
Source organism: Aspidapion aeneum (assembly GCA_963576565.1). Classification (NCBI taxonomy): domain Eukaryota; kingdom Metazoa; phylum Arthropoda; class Insecta; order Coleoptera; family Brentidae; genus Aspidapion; species Aspidapion aeneum. Next base: position 130,452,025 of record OY755038.1, read on the forward strand.
TAACATTGTCTATAATCAGCCATTCAGTACTTCCCTTAGAGCCTTTTCTACATCCGTTTTGTTCTCTATCTAGCAGATTTTGCTTTTCTAGGTGATCTCTAATGCCTTTTTCTAGCACAGAAGTGAACGCTTTATATATTACCGGAAGGCATGTAATTGGCCTATAATTTTTGGGGTTATTGGTTTGGTCATTTTTGGGCAACATATATGTTATGCCTTCGGTAAGAAAAGGTTCTATGATCAAGGGGCTCTCAAGCATTTTGCTAAATTTATATGCTAAATAGGAGTGGGTTTTGGAGAAGTTTTTCCACCAGTAAGCCTGTATCTTGTCATGTCCTGGTGCTTTCCAATTTCCCATCTTTTTCAAAGAGTCTTCTACATTTTGAGATGTTATATAGAGTTCGGTCATTTCTGGGACATTTTGGTTTTTAATTTCATGCCGTCTAATCCAAGGAGATGAGTAATCGTGGTTTACGCTGTCTTCCCAGATTTTTTTCCAGAATTGTTCCATTTTCTGTTTTTCCGGGGGCTGCTGAAGAGTTTGTTCATTCTCGTCTTTTAAGCTTCTGTAGAAAAGTTTGGGGTTTTGATTGTACATTCGGTTCTGGTGATGTCGTTTACATCTTTTGTTGTACCGGTGAATTCGTGCTCCGAGTGCGGCTACCTTCTGTTTTTGTCTATCCATGTAGATAAATAGTTTATTTTTTGCCTGTTGACACTTTAGAGAAATTCCTTGTCTACGAGCTACGGCTTTTATGGTTTTCTTGACTTTTTTTGGCGGTTCTGCAAGGTTGATATAGTTTGTGAGGTGTGCAATTTCTTTTCTTATGGTTGTTATTCTACTCTCTATCCGTCTTCTCCACGGCGCCAGCGGCGCGCTGTTGTCGCCTTTTCCCTGAGGGGGTTTGGTTTCTTCCAGATTAGTACCTATTGATTTGTGGACTGTTAATGCTGCTACATAAACAAGGTGGCAGATAGTAGATAGAGTCTGTTCCGCCTCTAGTGCTCTTGAGAGGATACGGTTTACATCCTTTACGCTTTGTTCAGCAGCTGCACAATATTTTAGTTTTGGGATTTTTGGTCTCTCTTGAAAAGGAATTCCTTCGTATTTTAGATTTATTTCACTGAATATGTTTTCCTTGTCATCATCTGTAAAGTCCTGGGATGGGTTATATATTGTTCTTCTTCGGGTGTTTCTTTTTCTCCTCTCCTGTTGTCGTTCGGTGTTTTGATCATTTTCCTGCAGTTGTAATTGTGTCTTAAGTTGGTCGAGTTCAGCATCTGTAAGGGCCTTTCTATTTAGAATGGATCTTACTTGCCCCGATAACACTTGAGCTGATTTTGGTAGGCTTGGTCTGCTGATATTCCAAATTTCCTCGAGTCTTTGTCTATAACCGTTTAAGTTTGTTTCCAGGTCCGTAGCCATGTAGTATGCTTTCATGAGATCCAGGTTATCCTGTCTCGTCCATCGCATACGCCGAGGTTGTACATTAGGGATGCCGACGGGGTTATCTTGCGAGTTACCCAAGTCGACATCTCTTTCACGAGGTTGCACCGTCGCGGTACTGTTCGACCTTGTGGTTCCGTTTCGCAGTGGGGCGCCACTCGCTTCGCCCTCATCTGCTAGCGTCTGTGCTGTCCCGCCCCTGGACGCAGTCGCACCGTCCGGGGCATCCGAGGCTGCAGTTTTTCCATTGCGAGCACTTCTATCACACCAAAAGGGGTGCTAGCCCTTTCGGTGGTTTGCTGGGGTCTGCAGGGTTGCGCCCTGTGGCCCTAAGGCCCCCCATACAGGCGACACTGGCTGTACGGGATTCACGTCGTTACCCATAGCGAAGCTAATACTATTGGCTGTAGTATCGCTTCGGCCAGACATTATTATTATTATTATTATTATTATTATTATTATTATTATTATTATTATTATTATTATTATTATTATTATTATTATTATTATTATTATTATTATTATTATTATTATTATTATTATTATTATTATTATTATTATTATTATTATTATTATTATTATTATTATTATTATTTTCAGGTTCCACAGGTCTTCCTGGTTAGAGCTTCTCTCCGGTACTTGCGTACAAGGATTCGAAGTGGGGTCTACGGTATAGGTAAGTATTTTCAAGGTAAGTTCAGAACTTTACGTACGATTCCAGTAGTTTCTATCAGAGTGATTTTTTGCATTTGACTAACTAGATTTTCTTTTATTTCCAGGGTTTTGAGGCCATCGAGTGTTGCTGACGGTACTTCCCCAGTAGCTCCGAAGATTATTGGCACAATGGTGACTCGATCTTGGTTCCACATGTCTTTGATCTCATTTGCTAATGGCAAGTATTTGTTTATTTTTTCTTGGTATTTTCGTTGAGTGTTTGTGGGCAGCGGGATTGCCATGTCTATGATGTACGCTTGTTTTGTTTGTTTGTTCACAAGCACCATATCTGGTTTGTTATGTGGTATATGTACGTCCGTGATTATTTCTCTGTTCCAATATAGCTTGTAGTTCTCATTTTCATTCACAGAGTCGGGTTTTAGCTTATAGTACGGGGTGTGAGGTGCGTCAGGTTTTATTTTTTTTAGAAATTCCTGGTATATGACTTTTCCTACGTTGTCGTGCCTTTTTGTGTATTCGTTGGGGGCTAGTACTGTGCAACCGCTCACTATGTGATCTATCGATTCTGTTTGTTCTCCACACATTCTACATTTATCTGTTTCTATGCGTTGTTTCATTATGTGTTTTTGGTAATTGCGTGTGGGAATTACTTGATCTTGGATAGCCATGACAAACCCTTCTGTTTCTGGGAACAGCTGTCCCTTCTTAAGCCAGTCCAGTGATGCTTTTTCATTGATGTGGGCCTGCTTGAGTAATGCAGGATATCGTCCATGTAATTCTTTGCTAAGCCATTTTTCCATGTGATTTATGGATTCTTCTTCAGGTAATTGTCTGCTTTGTAGGTTCAGGGGCGTGATTTTATTGTCTTTGTTTACTATTGCTTTGTACAGTCCGGTCTCTTCCGCTTTTTTGTGAAAGTAGGTTCTTAGGTTTTTTATTTGTTTCTTATGTAGTTCTTCAATGTTTAACACTCCCCATCCTCCTTGCTCTCTGGGAAGGTGAAATCTTTCCATAGAGCTTCTTGGGTGGTGGAACCTGTGTTTAGTGGCTACAGTTCGTATTGTGCGGTTAAGTTCGGTTAGCTCTGTTTGTGTCCACGATATGATGCCGAGGCTATATGTTAGGATTGGGATTGCATAGGTGTTGATTGCCTTCACCATATTCCTTCCACGTAGCTTCGTCCTCATTATCATTTTGAGCCTTTGTTTGAGATTGCATCTAAGGTGTTCTTTGGTTTGTTTCTGATCTATCCCACGTACTTGCTGGTATCCCAAATATTTGTACAGCTCGTCCTCTTCCATTCCTTCTATCACTCCAGCATCCTCTCCCATTTCTACTCCTTGATGTTTCCTCCATTTCCCTTTTTCCATGACATTGATGCGACATTTGTCTAGGCCAAATGTCATGTTAATGTCTTCACTGAACTTTTTTATTATTTGGATGTTTTTTTCCAGGTCTTCGTTGGATGACGCATATGTTTTGAGATCGTCCATGTATAGGAGGTGGGTAAGTATTTTGTTGTTTTCTAACTTTACACCTTTATTTTGTTCTTTTAGTGTGGAGGAGAGCGGGTTGAGAGCCAGGCAGAACCATAGCGGGCTTAGAGCGTCTCCCTGGAAAATTCCGCACTGTATAGGTATATCTCCGATTACTTGTTGCTTATTTTTAGCTGTGATTGTTAATGTGGTTTTCCATGTGTTCATTGCCTTTTCTAGGAGTTTTATTATTTGCGGGTCAATCTTATATAGTTCCAGTACCTCCAGCAGCCAAGTGTGTGGTACGCTGTCAAAGGCTTTCTGGTAATCTATATATGCAGTGTAAAGATCTTTTTTCTCTTTCTTTGCGTTTCCTGTTATTATGGCATCGATTACCAGTTGGTCTTTGCATCCTTTTGCTGACTTTGTGCATCCCTTTTACTCTGTTGCCAAGAGTTCGTTCTCGGTTAGGTGCTTATATATTTTTTCAGCTATAACTCCTGTCAGTAACTTATAGAGTGTTGGGAGACATGTAATAGGGCGATATTTACTAGGGTTCTTGCTCGTAGGTGACGTTTTTGGGAGAAGATAAGTAATTCCTTGTGTCATAAATGTTGGTAGTTCAGTCCGGTTTTCCAGTATGTCTGTGAAGATGTCGGCGATTTTTTTGTGTGTGCTTTTGAATTTTTTGATCCAGAAGTTTTGTATTTTATCAATGCCTGGAGCTTTCCAGTTTTTGCTCTTTTTGATCACCTTCTCGAGTTCTTCCAGTACTACTGTGTGGTTAATCATTCTCCTCTTGTTTGTCATCCTTTCTTTTTCTTTCGTTATCCATTTTGCTTTCTTTTTGTGTTGTTTTGGGACGGCCCATATGTTCTTCCAATAGCTTTTTGTGTCTTCTTTCCCTGGTTGTTCGTCTTCTTTGTTATTTGTTGTGGATTTAAGTTGTCTGTAGAACCTTCCCTCGTTATCCTCGAATTGGTTGTTGTCCTGTCTTCGCTGGCGACTTTCTTTGAATCTTCGGAGTCTTTTAGCTCTGGCCGCTAATTGTTGCTTGAGTAGATCGAGTATTTCTTGGTTGGTGTTGTTACTTTCATTTTTGTATTTGTTTATCAGTTTTTTTGTTTTTCGTTTAAGTTTTTCGCTTGCTGTGTTTCTGCTAGGTTGTTCTATTTGTCCTATATGTTTTCTAAGTTCCTCGATTCGTTTAATGAGTCGTCTTTCCCAAGGTGGTTGAGATTCTGTTGAGGTCGAGGTGTCTTCTTTGGGTTTATTTTTTATTTGTTGGTTTATTTCAATCGTGGTCATTGCGCCAACGTAAATAATTGTGTGGAGGTCAAGGATATTGTGTGCATCGTTGATTTTTTCTGCTATTGTGTTATTTATGAGGGTTATTGTTTGCTTTGTGTTTTTATTTGTCTTTAGCTTAGGTATTCTTGGCCTCATTTCTGGTAGGGTTCCGTTGTATTTCATGTATATCTCATCGAACTTTTCTATTACTTGTGCTTGGCCTTCGTCTATCACATTTACATCCGCGTCTGCTACTGGGGGTTGATTTTCGTTCTGGTCTCGTACTCCTAGTTCAATTTCTGCTTCTCTTTTTATGCGTTGGGCGGTTTCGGGTGTTATTGTTTTTGAGGTTAGTAGTACTCGTCTTTGATCTAGTATATTTTGCACTGTTTTACGCGCAAGTTCAGGGAACTGCTGAGTCATTTGTTATTATTATTATTATTATTATTATTATTATTATTATTATTATTATTATTATTATTATTATTATTATTATTATTATTATTATTATTATTATTATTATTATTATTATTATTATTATTATTATTATTATTATTATTATTATTATTATTATTATTATTATTATTATTATTATTATTATTATTATTATTATTATTATTATTATTTGGAGATCGCACACCATTTTGGTGGAATAAATAAAGCTTTGATTCATCGGTCTAAGGACAAGATGATCAGCTTTTCAGATGTATTTAAAATACTTTAGTTCATTCCAATCACTCTCCGGACTACACTACACGTTATTATTATTATTATTATTATTATTATTATTATTATTATTATTATTATTATTATTATTATTATTATTATTATTATTATTATTATTATTATTATTATTATTATTATTATTATTATTATTATTATTATTATTATTATTATTATTATTATTATTATTATTATTATTATTATTATTATTATTATTATTATTATTATTATTATTATTATTATTATTATTATTATTATTATTATTATTATTATTATTATTATTATTATTATTATTATTATTATTATTATTATTATTATTATTATTATTATTATTATTATTATTATTATTATTATTATTATTTGGAGATCGCACACCATTTTGGTGGAATAAATAAAGCTTTGATTCATCGGTCTAAGGACAAGATGATCAGCTTTTCAGATGTATTTAAAATACTTTAGTTCATTCCAATCACTCTCCGGACTACACTACACGTTATTATTATTATTATTATTATTATTATTATTATTATTATTATTATTATTATTATTATTATTATTATTATTATTATTATTATTATTATTATTATTATTATTATTATTATTATTATTATTATTATTATTATTATTATTATTATTATTATTATTATTATTATTATTATTATTATTATTATTATTATTATTATTATTATTATTATTATTATTATTATTATTATTATTATTATTATTATTATTATTATTATTATTATTATTATTATTATTATTATTATTATTATTATTATTATTATTATTATTATTATTATTATTATTATTATTATTATTATTTGGAGATCGCACACCATTTTGGTGGAATAAATAAAGCTTTGATTCATCGGTCTAAGGACAAGATGATCAGCTTTTCAGATGTATTTAAAATACTTTAGTTCATTCCAATCACTCTCCGGACTACACTACACGTTATTATTATTATTATTATTATTATTATTATTATTATTATTATTATTATTATTATTATTATTATTATTATTATTATTATTATTATTATTATTATTATTATTATTATTATTATTATTATTATTATTATTATTATTATTATTATTATTATTATTATTATTATTATTATTATTATTATTATTATTATTATTATTATTATTATTATTATTATTATTATTATTATTATTATTATTATTATTATTATTATTATTATTATTATTATTATTATTATTATTATTATTATTATTATTATTATTATTATTATTATTATTATTATTATTATTATTATTATTATTATTATTATTATTATTATTATTATTATTATTATTATTATTATTATTATTATTATTATTATTATTATTATTATTATTATTATTATTATTATTATTATTATTATTATTATTATTATTATTATTATTATTATTATTATTATTATTATTATTATTATTATTATTATTATTATTATTATTATTATTATTATTATTATTATTATTATTATTATTATTATTATTATTATTATTATTATTATTATTATTATTATTATTATTATTATTATTATTATTATTATTATTATTATTATTATTATTATTATTATTATTATTATTATTATTATTATTATTATTATTATTATTATTATTATTATTATTATTATTATTATTATTATTATTATTATTATTATTATTATTATTATTATTATTATTATTATTATTATTATTATTATTATTATTATTATTATTATTATTATTATTATTATTATTATTATTATTATTATTATTATTATTATTATTATTATTATTATTATTATTATTATTATTATTATTATTATTATTATTATTATTATTATTATTATTATTATTATTATTATTATTATTATTATTATTATTATTATTATTATTATTATTATTATTATTATTATTATTATTATTATTATTATTATTATTATTATTATTATTATTATTATTATTATTATTATTATTATTATTATTATTATTATTATTATTATTATGATTATTATTATTACTATTATTATTATTAGTATTATTTTTTTTTTTTCACGATTTTGAATCGGTTTGTTTAGCCACGCATAGATCGGAGCTCGAGTTTGAGCTAACGGCCTAATTGTGGGAGAGTGCACGTCGGACAGTACGCGTGGTGTCAAGAATAACGGCTTTCTGGGCCATTTTTATTATTTCTTTTGGTTTTTCTACTTGTAACCTTTCAAGTTCCTGGATAGTTCGTTTTGGTACAAGTCCGTTTGCGGAAATTACAAAAGGGTGAATAGTTACTTTTTTAAGCTGGTTTATTGCTTTAATCTCATGCGACAAGTCGATGTATTTCGTGACCTTGTTATTGAATGCATCCCTGATATTAGCATCCTCTGGAATAGTTATGTCAATAATGTTCGCTGACTTATCTAGTTTATCGAAAACTACTATATCGGGCCTGTTGTGGAGTATTTCTCTGTCTGTTATTATTCCTACATCCCAGTAGATTTTGACTTTTTCATTCTCTATAGTGTCCCTAGGTTGGTATTTATAGTAGGGTACCTGCTGGTCTATTAGTTTGTACTTGTGGCATAAGGCCTGATGAAGGAATTTTGCAGCGTTATCGTGGCGTTTCTTGTAGTCTCTTGGTGCTAGGTAAGAGCATCCCGTCGTCAAATGTTGAATGGTCTCTGGTTTCTCATTGCAAAGTCTACAGCGGTCATTTTGCAGAACTTGTTTTAAGATGTATTTTCTGTAGTTTTTGGTTGCGATGACCTGGTCTTGTCTTGCTGTAATAAACCCTTCCGTTTCCATCATTAAAGTACCAACTGAAAGAAAGGCTGTCGATAGGTCGATATCAACATCCGCACCGTTTAAGGCAGTTAAATACCTCCCATGTAGTTCCTTGCTTTTACAGTCTGTTTCAAGATTTCGTTGATAGTTTTTGTTTTCTCTCTCAGGGGGTTCGTTTCCAGCAAGGTTTAATGGTGTCAAGTTATGATCTTTAGAGACAATGGCTTTATGTAGAGGGTGGTTTACAGCATTGAGAAAAGTGTGCATTTTTTCTACCTCTTTGGCATGGCTCTCTTTTAAATTACGTAGTCCCCTTCCTCCTTTTTTCCTTTTCATGTAGACGCGGTTCATGGATGACCTCGGGTGGTGTAGCCTATGTTTAGTTAGAGTCGTTCTTATAAGGCGGTCTAGCCGATCTAGGTCAGTTGCACTCCACTTAACAATACCAAAGCTGTATGTTATTATTATTATTATTATTATTATTATTATTATTATTATTATTATTATTATTATTATTATTATTATTATTATTATTATTATTATTATTATTATTATTATTATTATTATTATTATTATTATTATTATTATTATTATTATTATTATTATTATTATTATTATTATTATTATTATTATTATTATTATTATTATTATTATTATTATTATTATTATTATTATTATTATTATTATTATTATTATTATTATTATTATTATTATTATTATTATTATTATTATTATTATTATTATTATTATTTTTTTTTTTTTTTTTTTTGTTGCTCGTTTTTACGGTAAGTATAAGAGTATGTCGGCTTTTGGTAAGTAGAGCAAGACATACACTTTTTGTTATTGTTACTTGTTAATGTTCAAAACTCTCCTTACTGTGTTACAGACAGGTGGATAAGATCACAGCTTTCTGCATTTCTAGGTAGAACTTTTCCGGGACAGTCAAGATTTTTAGTGCATTGAACAGTTTCTTTGGGATTTCTCCGGTTGCTCCAATAATAACTGGGACAATTTGCACTCTGTCCACCCTCCAGATTTTCTTTAGTTCTTCGCTTAAAAGTAAGTACTTTTCAATTTTTTCTTTGTGCTTTTTATGTATATTTGTTGGTGTTGGTATCGCGATGTCAATGATTAGAATCTCGTTATTTTCCTTATCTAACACAAATATGTCTGGTTTGTTGTGTTGGACTGGGTGGTCTGTTTGTAGGCTTCTGTCCCAGTACATTGTTGTTTTTTCGTTCTCAGTGATAGGTGGCGGGTTGTATTTATAGATTATTATTATTATTATTATTATTATTATTATTATTATTATTATTATTATTATTATTATTATTATTATTTTTTTTTTTTTTTTTTTTTTTGTTGGTTTTGTCCAAGTAAGTCCGGGGCAGATACGCCAACGGGTTACTCGGTGGCCATGAGTCGGCGAAACATGCTGCAAACGGCAATTATTACCGCTTTCTGACAAAGTCCTATCACTCGGTTATGGTCGCTGATGCCGATGGTGGTCAAATATTTCGTAAGGTCTCTTTCAACAAGAGCATTGGTACTTATAACAATGGGTATCACCTTGACTATCTTAAGTTGATAAATTGCCTTAAATTCATGACAAAGTTCCTGGTATTTCTCAACTTTTTCCATTTTTGCTCTTCTTATGTTGTCATCTAGTGGTATAGTAATATCTATAATCCACGCAGTTTCTTTTTCTTTGTCGAGAAATAGGATATCTGGACGATTGTGTTTGATGGTTTTGTCTGTGATGATGTCTCTGTCCCAGTAGAGTCTAGTGTTTTGGTTTTCCAGATGTGTCTCAGGCAAATATTTATAGTATGGTATTCGTTTATCGATAAGCTTTGCGATTATTCCTAATTCTTGGTGTATTATTGCGGCTACGAAGTTGTGTCGGTTGGTATAGTCTTTAGGAGCCAGGTAACTGCATGACGCTGCTAGGTGTTGGATTGTCTCTGTCGTTTTCCCACATAGTCGGCATTTATCGTCCGCTACGGACTGTCTCAGAATATATTTTCTGTAGTTCCTCGTTGCCAGGACCTGGTCTTGTATTGCCTGGAAGAATCCTTCTGTTTCAGGCATGAGAAAACCTTGGGTGAGGTATGTGCAAGACATGTGTGTATCCGTATACTCACTGTTTAGCATATTTGCGTACCTCCCGTGTAACGATTTACTTTTCCACTCGGCCTCTAGTCGCTCTATCGTTTTTTCTCTTTCTGGTTCAGCGTCGGCAAGGTTTAGAGCGGACAATTTATTGTCTATCGCGGTTAGAGTGCGATACATCATGTGTTCTTTCTGATGGAAATAGATATGCAGCTTTTTTATTTGAGTTTTGTGTGCAATTTCTAGGTTAACTAGCCCTTTTCCTCCTTTTTTTCTTGCCAAGTAAAGCCGATTCATAGATGCATTAGGATGGTGGCATCTGAACTTCGTCAATGCGGTTCGTATAGATCTGTCCAATCTTTGCAGATCAGTTTGGGACCATTTTATTACCCCAAATGTATGGGTGATTGTTGGGATTGCCCAGCTGTTTATAGCTGTGTATAGGTTTCCTGAGTACAGGTAAGTTTTCAGAAGTGTTTTGATCCTCTGCATTAGGTTTTCTATGATCTTCTTCTTCATTTCAGTGTGGTCAACTGTAAGTCCTTGTGTGATTCCTAGATATTTGTACTGCTCATCGATGGGTAGCGTCTGGAACTCAGCGCCGTTACTAAGTTGGATAGTATCTACCTCAAGGTATTTACCTCTATGGGCGTGTAACGTTGCACACTTCTCCAGTCCAAAATCCATCCCAACATCTCGGCTGAAGGCTGACACTAATTCAAGAAGGTTTTGCAGCTGGTCTTTATTTGCTGCGTATAGCTTTAGGTCATCCATATAAAGGAGATGATCTAGTACTGTTTGAGGATCTCGACTTATAGTGTACCCGTGTCCGCTCTCTTCCAGCATGCCACTCAATGGATTAATTGCGAGACAAAAGAGTAGTGGGCTCAGGCTATCGCCCTGAAAAATTCCGCAGTGAATATCCAGTGATTTCGTTATGTAGGAAGTGTTGTTGGTAGAAATGTTAAGCGTTGTTCTCCATTGCGACATTGCATGCTGTAGAAAACTGATAATAGTGCGGTCTATTCGGTAGATTTTAAGGACGTCTATTATCCATGAGTGCGGTACTGAATCGAAAGCTTTGCGATAGTCGATCCAGGCTAAAGAGATGTTTCTGCGCTTGGTGATTACTTGGTTGGTAATTATTGTATCAACTATCAGCCATTCGGTGCTTCCCTTTCCACCTCTTTTGCAACCGTTCTGTTTTTCGTTCATCATTTTGTTTGTCTTTATATGTTCTGTTACTTTCTGTTCCAGTATGGATGTGAGAATTTTATAGACAACTGGCAAACAAGTAATTGGTCTATAATTCTTCGGTTGTATTGTGTCGTTATTTTTTGGAAGCATGTAAGTGAGTCCTGTTGTAAGAGAATTTGGTGTTAGGTCCGGTTCCGAGATTATTTGGTTGAATTTTTCTGCTAGCTGTGCGTGGGTACTTGTTAGGTTTTTCCACCAGTACGCCTGGATTTTGTCTGCGCCGGGCGCCTTCCAGTTGTGTGATTTCTTCACTGCACGGCTAACATCTTCAGGAGTTATGTTGACTGGTTCCATTTCTGGTGTATTTTCGTATTTAATTCGTTCGTTTCTAATCCAGTACGCCTCGTTGTTGTGGGTTTTCTGTTGTGACCATATATTGGACCAGAACTCAACCATTTTTTCTTCATCTGGCGGCTGACTGTCTTCAGCTATATCGCATGATTTTCCCATGCCGCGAAAAAACTCTTTGGGGCTGTTTTGAAATAGTCTGTTTTGATGGTATCTCTTCGTTCTTTCGGTATATCTTCTAAGTCGTTGTCCAAACATAGCTGCCTTTTGTTTTAGTGTGTCCATATAAAGTCTGAGTTGTGCTTTCCTGTTTGCTGCCGTTGATTTTAGCTTTTGCTTCTTCTCGATGCATTGGATCTTTTTTTCCAGTTTTTCTCCAGGTATCTGGTTTAGATATGCATGTATTTGGCCTATTTGTTTCCGCGACTTGTCTATTTTTCCTTGTAATCTTTGTTTCCATGCCGGTGTCTTTTTTATTTTTGTTGGTCTTGCCTTATCCCGTTCAAATAAACCTAAACATGTACAGATTGCTACCGCTGTGCAGTAAGTTTTATGCCATATTTCCTCAAGGTTGTCGTTCTTATCAACCTCTCGTGATAGTAAGGTGTTTCCTTGTTTCACCAATGCTTTCGTCGTTTTATTATATGGAACTTTCGGGATATATGGTCTTTCATCCAATGGTATTCCAGCATATTCCAGAAGGAGTTGCTTGAGGTTATTTGAGATCTCCTCATCAGTTTCCGGAGGTAAAATTGTGGATTTTCTTTGTGGTCTCCCTTCGGGCGTACTTCGCCTTAATGGGTTTTCAACAGTTATCGATCGTCTTCTGTGTTCTTCATTCTGTGGGTTTTGAACTATGTTAAGCTCCTCCCTAACTTCTTCCTTTAAGGCATCTTGTTCGGCTTCAGTAATGGTTTTTCTTTTTAGCACGGATCTAACTTGATCCGAAAGCTGTTGGGCAGTTCTTTCGAATTTCGGTCTACTTCTTTGCCATAGTTCAAGCAATCTGGCTCTGTAGTTGGTGTTATGTTCGCCGAGTCTGGTAGCCAGGTAATATGCACGTAACACTTCGCGATTGTCCGCTCTGTTCCATCGTGCACGCCTGCGGGCTTATTATTATTATTATTATCATTATTATTATTATTATTATTATTATTATTATTATTATTATTATTATTATTATTATTATTATTATTATTATTATTATTATTATTATTATTATTATTATTATTATTATTATTATTATTATTATTATTATTATTATTATTATTATTATTATTATTATTATTATTATTATTATTATTATTATTATTATTATTATTATTATTATTATTATTATTATTATTATTATTATTATTATTATTATTATTATTATTATTATTATTATTATTATTATTATTATTAATATTATTATTATTATCATTATTATTATTATTATTATTATTATTATTATTATTATTATTATTATTATTATTATTATTATTATTATTATTATTATTATTATTATTATTATTATTATTATTATTATTATTATTATTATTATTATTATTATTATTATTATTATTATTATTATTATTATTATTATTATTATTATTATTATTATTATTATTATTATTATTATTATTATTATTATTATTATTATTATTATTATTATTATTATTATTATTATTATTATTATTATTATTTTTAGTATTATTATTATTATTTTTTTTTTTTTTTTTTTTTTTTTATTTTTTTTTTTTTTTTGTGGTGGCCTTACTTGCGGTCCCGCGGCTCCGACTCACACGGGTGCAAGTAGGCCAGATGGTCCGTTACCGTTTCTACTCCCCACCAACCGCGGGGTTAGTAGAAACGGTGTTCCGCATCGTGTGCCCTGAGTAGACGCAATGATCCGAGGATGACTGCTTTCTGCATGTTGCCTGCAAGTTGCTCTGCCCTGTCACGGCAGGCCGGCAAGGTCTTGAGAGCTGAGAGCAGTGTCTGCCGTGCGCCTCCGAGAGCTCCAATTACCAAAACCACTAGCTTGACTGTATAGCCCCGGTACACTCGGCGAAGGTCAAAGAGAAGATCCTGATATTTCGTCCGTTTCTCTTCTTCCTTGGCAATGATGTTCGTCTCGGCAGGAGCCGAGAACTCAATGACATACATAATTTTGTCATTTTTGTCAAGGAGTACTATATCCGGCTTGTTAGCGTTTACAAGCCGGAGTGTGGGGAATGCGAAATTCCAGTATATTCTGGTTCTGTCATTCTCCACGACGGACGGAATATCAGAGGGGACATATGGCAGCACTGGAGCATCATCAACACCGTACGAGTGCCTTAGATGGTAATACAGCACCCGTAACGCTGCGTTGTGTCGATGGATATACGCCGAGACCGCATAGCGCCCGCAAGCGGACAGCAAATGATATAAGGTCTCCGGCGCCCTATGGCAGGCCCTACAACTTGTATCAGGAACCTGTATACCCATCACGCGACTTCGGTGTTCCAAGGTGTTGATGACTCCGTCTTGGCAAGCAATGATAAACCCCTCAGTTTCCGACTTTAATGCACCTGACCTTAAGAATGCAAAGCTTAGCTTTTTGGATAAGCCAGTGTTTTCAATGGTTTTATAGAAAACACTGTGCAATGGCTTATCCATATGTAGACGTAATAAATAGTCTACCTCTGCATTCTTTAAGGTGGTTTTAAGTCTTTGGCAGGTCAACTGTGTAATGGAGTTTTCCTGCCGCCGACTTATGTCGAAAACTATTTGGAGCTCATCTGCTGCTCTTTGTGCTGCTTTAAAAAGAAATGCCCCCACCCCAAATGTTTCATGGTTACGCACCATGCATAGCAGGGGATCCTCGTCTCTGATTACTTCGCACGCGGTACTTAGGACTATTCGTCTGTGTAAACACTCCAAACTTAAGAGTCCACGGCCTCCCTGATAACGTGGGAAGTAAAGCCGTTGGACAGACGCCTTAGGATGATGGCTTCGGTATCTTATTATTAATATTATTATTATTATTATTATTATTATTATTATTATTATTATTATTATTATTATTATTATTATTATTATTATTATTATTATTATTATTATTATTATTATTATTATTATTATTATTATTATTATTATTATTATTATTATTATTATTATTATTATTATTATTATTATTATTATTATTATTATTATTATTATTATTATTATTATTATTATTATTATTATTATTATTATTTTTTTTTTTTTTTTTTTTTTTTTTTTTCACGCTTTGAACGGATTTTAAGGAATGTCGGCTTACGGTATGTAAAGCAAGACAAACCCTAAGTGTTACGGATCTCTGTTTAAAACTCTCCTTACAATGCTACAAGTTGCCAGGATGACAGCTTTCTGCATCTCCAAATAGTGTTTTTCATTAATATTCAATGACTTTAACCCATGCAATAATTTTTTAGGTATTTCGCCAGTCACACCCAGGATGATCGGGACTATCTCAACCTTTTTGACCTTCCATATTTTTTGCAACTCATGACTTAGAGGTAGGTATTTTTCAACTTTCTCAGTATGTTTTTTGTGCATATTTGCTGATGCTGGTATAGCGATGTCAACAAGTAAAATTCTATTGGTTTGTTTGTCTAGGACAAAAATGTCTGGTCGATTGTGTTGAATGGGGTTATCTGTTTGCAATCCTCTGTCCCAGTAGATTGTAGCTTGATTATTTTCTAAAACATTGGCTGGTTTGTACTTGTAATATGGTTCGTGAGTTGTAACAAGTCCATATTTCATACCTAATTCTCTATGAATTATTTTTGCAGCATCATTATGCCTGTCTGTATATTCCCTTGGTGCTAAACTTGTGCAGCCACTCATTATGTGTTCGATATTTTCATGTCCTTGTTTACACATTCTGCACATTGTATTTTGAGTTGCTGGATCCTTTATGATATACTTCTTATATGACTTAGTTGGAATAACTTGATCTTGAATAGCACAAAGAAAACCCTCAGTTTCAGGAAATATATTGCCATTTGTTAACCAGCTCAGTGAAGCTTTCTTGTCAATTTCTTCATGTTCTAAAGAATGAGGATATCTGCCGTGAAGTTCTTTTTGATGCCAATTTTCAATTTTCTTAATTGTGCTATATTCCGTATCACAAGCAAAGTCTGGGTTTCCGAGGTTCAATGGTGTAAGATTTTTGTCAGTGTGTTTTATTGCCTTATGTAACGGGGAGGTAGTTGCAGTCTCATAGAAGTAGCGTCTTAAGTGATTTATTTGTTTTTTGTGGAGCAGGCGAAAATCCATAACTCCTCTTCCCCCTACATTCCTCGGCAAATGGAACCTTTCCTTGCATGCTCTCGGATGGTGGGAGCGATATTTAGTATATGTTTTCCTAATCGTTCTGTTAAGGTCTTCTAGTTCATGCTCACTCCATTTTACTACGCCAAAGCTGATGATACAATTGGTATTGCTAGAGTGTTTGTGGCGCTTATTTTGTTTCTGGCAGATAGATGGCTTTTTGAGATAACCCTAAGACGTTCTGCAAGTTTCTCTATAAGTTGTTTTTTGACAGTTCTATCCTCAATCCCTGTTGATTGCACAAATCCCAAGTATTTATACTTTTCGTTTTTATCCATGGCTTGTATATGTCCTTCTCCAGATCTTTGTAGCAGTTTAAAATCTTCGTTTTGTTTCCACTTTCCCTTCTCGATACTGTTTGTTTTGCATTTGTCTAAACCAAAATTCATTGCGATGTCATTGGAGAAAATTTCGGTTTGTCTAAGTAGCTTTTTTAGTCCTATTTGTGAGTCTGAGAACAGTTTAAGATCGTCCATATAGACAAGATGGCTTAACTGCTGGGTGCCGTTTGGAATTCTATAGCCAACATTTTTATTGTTTAAAGCATTGGATAATGGATTTAGTGCAATGCAAAACCAAAGTGCACTTAAGGCGTCTCCCTGATATATGACTCTTTTGATTTTCATTTGAATGGGTTTGACGTTTGAGTTTTCGATTTTTATTTGAGTTTCCCATGATGACATTACGTATTCGAGGAAATTAACAATTTGAGGGCTAACTTTGTAGAGAGTGAGGCTACTAATTAGCCATGTATGTGGAACACTATCAAAAGCTTTTTGGTAGTCAACAAAAGCAATGTGTAAGTTTTTCTTATTTTTAATAGTGTCCCTTGTAACAACAGTGTCAATTAGCAGTTGTTCCTTGCAGCCTTGAGATTTCTTTCTGCATCCTTTTTGCTCCTATGCGAACAGTTGGTTTTCTGTCATTTGTTTGTACAGTTTTTCTGATATAATGCCCGTTAAAAATTTATATAATGTTGGTAAGCATGTTATGGGTCGATATTTAGAAGGGTCTGGTTGAGGCTGAATTGATTTTGGTAGTAGAGAGGTAATTCCTTGCGTCATAAATTTAGGCAAGGTTTCAGGGTTATTTAGGATTTTATTTAGCTGATCTGCAATACATTGGTGCGTGGACGTGAATCTTTTGTACCAATAGTTATGCAAACCATCTGGACCTGGTGACTTCCAGTTTTGTGCTCTTGCCAATATATTCTTAAGATCTTGTTTAGTTATTGTTGCGGGTAGCATCGCTGGCACTTTCTCTACTCTTTTCTTTTCAAGCTCGATCCATTCCGCTCCAGAATTATGTTTGGCAGGTTTTTCCCATATTTGACTCCAAAACTACTTGATTTCTTTACTTTTTGGGTATTCTCCTTCTTGTTCATTGTTGCTGGGATTAAGGATTTGTCGGTAGAACAATCTTTGATTGGTTTCATATTTTCGATTGTCAATTCTTCTGTTATATGCTATTTTGTATTTCCTTAGTCTAAGTGTGTAGACTTGTAGCCTTTGTTTTAGGAAGTCGAGTATCTCCACTGAGGTGGGATTGGTAGCATTTTTGTATCGCGTGATGATATTTTTCGACTTAGTATTCACTTTTTTGCTGATATTTCCTTTATTCATTATTATTATTATTATTATTATTATTATTATTATTATTATTATTATTATTATTATTATTATTATTATTATTATTATTATTATTATTATTATTATTATTATTATTATTATTATTATTATTATTATTATTATTATTATTATTATTATTATTATTATTATTATTATTATTATTATTATTATTATTATTATTATTATTATTATTATTATTATTATTATTATTATTTTTTTTTTTTTTTTTTTTTTTTTTTTTTTTTTTTTTTTTTTTTTTTTTTTTTTTTGGATGGCCTTACTTGCGGTCCCGCGGCTCCGACTCACACGGGTGCAAGTAGGCCAGATGTTCCGTTACCGTTTATACTCCCCACCAACCGCGGGGTTAGTAGAAACGGTGTTCCGCATCGTGTGCCCTGAGTAGACGCAATGATCCGAGGATGACTGCTTTCTGCATGTTGCCTGCAAGTTGCTCTGCCCTGTCACGGCAGGCCGGCAAGGTCTTGAGAGCTGAGAGCAGTGTCTGCCGTGCGCCTCCGAGAGCTCCAATTACCAAAACCACTAGCTTGACTGTATAGCCCCGGTACACTCGGCGAAGGTCAAAGAGAAGATCCTGATATTTCGTCCGTTTCTCTTCCTCCTTGGCAATGATGTTCGTCTCGGCAGGAGCCGAGAACTCAATGACATACATAATTTTGTCATTTTTGTCAAGGAGTACTATATCCGGCTTGTTAGCGTTTACAAGCCGGAGTGTGGGGAAAGCGAAATTCCAGTATATTCTGGTTCTGTCATTCTCCACTACGGACGGAATATCAGAGGGGACATATGGCAGCACTGGAGCATCATCAACACCGTACGAGTGCCTTAGATGGTAATACAGCACCCGTAACGCTGCGTTGTGTCGATGGATATACGCCGAGACCGCATAGCGCCCGCAAGCGGACAGCAAATGATATAAGGTCTCCGGCGCCCTATGGCAGGCCCTACAACTTGTATCAGGAACCTGTATACCCATCACGCGACTTCGGTGTTCCAAGGTGTTGATGACTCCGTCTTGGCAAGCAATAATAAACCCCTCAGTTTCCGACTTTAATGCACCTGACCTTAAGAATGCAAAGCTTAGCTTTTTGGATAAGCCAGTGTTTTCAATGGTTTTATAGAAAACACTGTGCAATGGCTTATCCATATGTAGACGTATTAAATAGTCTACCTCTGCATTCTTTAAGGTGGTTTTAAGTCTTTGGCAGGTCAACTCTGTAATGGAGTTTTCCTGCCGCCGACTTATGTCGAAAACTATTTGGAGCTCATCTGCTGCTCTTTGTGCTGCTTTAAAAAGAAATGCCCCCACCCCAAATGTTTCATGGTTACGCACCATGCATAACAGGGGATCCTCGTCTCTGATTACTTCGCACGCGGTACTTAGGACTATCCGTCTATGTAAACACTCCAAACTTAAGAGTCCACGGCCTCCCTGATAACGTGGGAAGTAAAGCCGTTGGACAGACGCCTTAGGATGATGGCTTCGGTATCGAGTCATCATCTTGCGGGTTTTCACGTCAATTTCACGCAACTCGTTCACGTTCCACTTAATGACTCCAAAGGAGTAAGTGATTATAGGAACGGCAAGCATATTTGTAGCAGCGACTTTGTTCTTTCCAGACAACTCTGAATTCCAGATTTGTCTTAGTCGCTGCTGATACTTGTCGCGAAGAGACCCTTTTATTGCTACACTATCATGGATGTGTCCCTGGGGAACACCCAGATAGGTATAGGTCTCTCCGGCATCCAGATGTCGTAGGATGCTCCCATCTACAAGTTGCGCGTCCTCGGCGTGATCCGCATGGCGTCCTTTCTTAAGTTGAACCGTCGCACACTTATCTAACCCAAACTCCATCCCGATCGCATGAGTATACTCCTGTACTACCCGAAGAGCTTGGTCGAGGTCTCTCTTCGTCGACGCGTAGAACTTAAGGTCATCCATATAAAAGAGGTGAGTAACCTTATGGGTTCTACGGCCGGGAGCACCGCACATGTATCCCTTTGTGTTCCGCAAAGCAACGGATAACGGAAGTAGCGAGACGCAAAAGAGGAGTGGGCTGAGGGAATCACCCTGAAACACTCCCCGGCGGAATGACACCAATTCAGTCGACACCTTTGCGTTACCCGTACATATGGTAAATCGGGTCTTCCAAAATGGCATCATTCCTGAAATGCATCTCGCTATGGGATCTGGCACCGCAAGGCCTCTCAAAAGGTGAATAATAAGTTCATGAGAAGTTGTGTCAAAGGCCTTACGGTAATCAATCCAGGTCATCAAAAGGTTTCGCTTGTACTGGAAGGAGTCCTGTGTGACACATCGGTCTATTAGAAGGTTCTCCTTGCAGCCGGCTACGCCTTTCTTTGACCCTCGCTGCTCGTATACTCCACTAAACACGGGACCCATGGCTTGGAGTATCCGCTGGTACAAGAGTCGCGTAAAAATCTTGTAACATGCGTTTAAACATGTTATCGGGCGATAGTTCTTTGGGTCGGACAAGTCTCCGTTCTTGGGGAGAAGGACGGTTCGCCCCTCAATAAACCAGGAAGGGATTGGCTGCCCCTCATTAACCCAGGAGTTAAAAATTCGGGCAAGGGCCTCATGGGTTGATGGAAATTTTTTCCACCAGTAGGTGTTAATTCCATCAGGCCCAGGGGCAGCAAAGTTCTTAGCACCCGTAAGAGCACTTCGAACTTCCTCCACGGTTATTGGTGGGCACAGTTGCACAGGTGGTGGAAACCCCCTCACGAAGGTTTCAAACTGTGCCAGGGCTGGTGTGTTTACGTTGAGCGGCCGAGTTACCTCGTAAATACCCCTCCAGAAGTTTTCCACCCTCTCAGCGGTCGGAGGATCGTTAATAATCCTCGGCGGCGTCTGAAATAGGCGACTGGGGTTTTCGAAAAATAGTTTGTTTTCCGAAATACACCTCGCCCGCCGAATTAGATTTTGTTTGGCAGTCACTAACATCCGTATCCTTTCGCAGCACTGCTGCTTGATGGTCTGCAACAGTGCTTCGTTCAGTGTGTGGTGGGTGCGTCGCAGGTTGGCCGCTATGCGGCGCACTTTTGGCGTAAAAGGCCTGCCTGCCAATTTGTATTCCACCATACACTGTATACGGGATGCGTGCTGCCTTGCTGAGAGGATTTTTGCTTCCATCTTCTTCACTCGGCGTTGCGCCCTGTCGCCGCAGGGGTCCCTATTGGGCGCCCTGGGCGACACGGAGCAAGCTGCCTCGTAGACGAGACAATTAATGCGCCAGATGTCAGCTTCTTCTGTTAGAGTATTTAACAGCTCTGCGTCCGCTCTAGCTAGGTCTTGTGGCTTTGGGCGCTTAGTTTTGTGCAGCGCCCTGCGGTCTCGGAGTCTCTCTACTGGCGCTACGGGAAGTACCTCTTCAACCAACCGTACCCGCGGTTCCTGTACCTCAGGTACTGCGGGCTGTTGAGGCCCTCTAACATAACCCCTTCGCCGAAGATAAGACACATAGTCTCGCAGGCCCTGAGCAGTAAATGTATTATGCTCAGGATGCATAACATTCCACTGCTCACGCATACGAGCCATATATCCCCTTCGACCTGGGCTACTGCTCTCATAGCATTCCAGCAGGTCATCTCTCAGATCATTGGTCCACTCAAAGCGTCCTTGTTCGTTGCGGTCATCATCGGGCAATCCATCCGGCTGGGCCCCTCCACCTTGCCTCTGATCCCTCATCCGACGGGGTCGGTTGTGGGGGCCCTCTCGATCCTCTGCGTTTTGAACCGAGTCGTAGGGACCGGCAGGAGGTTACCCTAGCCAGCCCCCGGTCGACATTTAGGAGAAATAGGCTTTCGTCCGCGTGGGTCACCTGTGTTGCAGGTTGCCGATCCGATTTGACCCTTGCAGCTGGGGTAAAGGGGAGTGTTGCTAATACCCAGGCGTTGTTCTTGTATGCCTCCTTGCCCTATTATTATTATTATTATTATTATTATTATTATTATTATTATTATTATTATTATTATTATTATTATTATTATTATTATTATTATTATTATTATTATTATTATTATTATTATTATTATTATTATTATTATTATTATTATTATTATTATTATTATTATTATTATTATTATTATTATTATTATTATTATTATTATTATTATTATTATTATTATTATTATTATTATTATTATTATTATTATTATTATTATTATTATTATTATTATTATTATTATTATTATTATTATTATTATTATTATTATTATTATTATTATTATTATTATTATTATTATTATTATTATTATTATTATTATTATTATTATTATTATTATTATTATTATTATTATTATTTTCAGGTTCCACAGGTCTTCCTGGTTAGAGCTTCTCTCCGGTACTTGCGTACAAGGATTCGAAGTGGGGTCTACGGTATAGGTAAGTATTTTCAAGGTAAGTTCAGAACTTTACGTACGATTCCAGTAGTTTCTATCAGAGTGATTTTTTGCATTTGACTAACTAGATTTTCTTTTATTTCCAGGGTTTTGAGGCCATCGAGTGTTGCTGACGGTACTTCCCCAGTAGCTCCGAAGATTATTGGCACAATGGTGACTCGATCTTGGTTCCACATGTCTTTGATCTCATTTGCTAATGGCAAGTATTTGTTTATTTTTTCTTGGTATTTTCGTTGAGTGTTTGTGGGCAGCGGGATTGCCATGTCTATGATGTACGCTTGTTTTGTTTGTTTGTTCACAAGCACCATATCTGGTTTGTTATGTGGTATATGTACGTCCGTGATTATTTCTCTGTTCCAATATAGCTTGTAGTTCTCATTTTCATTCACAGAGTCGGGTTTTAGCTTATAGTACGGGGTGTGAGGTGCGTCAGGTTTTATTTTTTTTAGAAATTCCTGGTATATGACTTTTCCTACGTTGTCGTGCCTTTTTGTGTATTCGTTGGGGGCTAGTACTGTGCAACCGCTCACTATGTGATCTATCGATTCTGTTTGTTCTCCACACATTCTACATTTATCTGTTTCTATGCGTTGTTTCATTATGTGTTTTTGGTAATTGCGTGTGGGAATTACTTGATCTTGGATAGCCATGACAAACCCTTCTGTTTCTGGGAACAGCTGTCCCTTCTTAAGCCAGTCCAGTGATGCTTTTTCATTGATGTGGGCCTGCTTGAGTAATGCAGGATATCGTCCATGTAATTCTTTGCTAAGCCATTTTTCCATGTGATTTATGGATTCTTCTTCAGGTAATTGTCTGCTTTGTAGGTTCAGGGGCGTGATTTTATTGTCTTTGTTTACTATTGCTTTGTACAGTCCGGTCTCTTCCGCTTTTTTGTGAAAGTAGGTTCTTAGGTTTTTTATTTGTTTCTTATGTAGTTCTTCAATGTTTAACACTCCCCATCCTCCTTGCTCTCTGGGAAGGTGAAATCTTTCCATAGAGCTTCTTGGGTGGTGGAACCTGTGTTTAGTGGCTACAGTTCGTATTGTGCGGTTAAGTTCGGTTAGCTCTGTTTGTGTCCACGATATGATGCCGAGGCTATATGTTAGGATTGGGATTGCATAGGTGTTGATTGCCTTCACCATATTCCTTCCACGTAGCTTCGTCCTCATTATCATTTTGAGCCTTTGTTTGAGATTGCATCTAAGGTGTTCTTTGGTTTGTTTCTGATCTATCCCACGTGCTTGCTGGTATCCCAAATATTTGTACAGCTCGTCCTCTTCCATTCCTTCTATCACTCCAGCATCCTCTCCCATTTCTACTCCTTGATGTTTCCTCCATTTCCCTTTTTCCATGACATTGATGCGACATTTATCTAGGCCAAATGTCATGTTAATGTCTTCACTGAACTTTTTTATTATTTGGATGTTTTTTTCCAGGTCTTCGTTGGATGACGCATATGTTTTGAGATCGTCCATGTATAGGAGGTGGGTAAGTATTTTGTTGTTTTCTAACTTTACACCTTTATTTTGTTCTTTTAGTGTGGAGGAGAGCGGGTTGAGAGCCAGGCAGAACCATAGCGGGCTTAGAGCGTCTCCCTGGAAAATTCCGCACTGTATAGGTATATCTCCGATTACTTGTTGCTTATTTTTAGCTGTGATTGTTAATGTGGTTTTCCATGTGTTCATTGCCTTTTCTAGGAGTTTTATTATTTGCGGGTCAATCTTATATAGTTCCAGTACCTCCAGCAGCCAAGTGTGTGGTACGCTGTCAAAGGCTTTCTGGTAATCTATATATGCAGTGTAAAGATCTTTTTTCTCTTTCTTTGCGTTTCCTGTTATTATGGCATCGATTACCAGTTGGTCTTTGCATCCTTTTGCTGACTTTGTGCATCCCTTTTGCTCTGTTGCCAAGAGTTCGTTCTCGGTTAGGTGCTTATATATTTTTTCAGCTATAACTCCTGTCAGTAACTTATAGAGTGTTGGGAGACATGTAATAGGGCGATATTTACTAGGGTTCTTGCTCGTAGGTGACGTTTTTGGGAGAAGATAAGTAATTCCTTGTGTCATAAATGTTGGTAGTTCAGTCCGGTTTTCCAGTATGTCTGTGAAGATGTCGGCGATTTTTTTGTGTGTGCTTTTGAATTTTTTGATCCAGAAGTTTTGTATTTTATCAATGCCTGGAGCTTTCCAGTTTTTGCTCTTTTTGATCACCTTCTCGAGTTCTTCCAGTACTACTGTGTGGTTAATCATTCTCCTCTTGTTTGTCATCCTTTCTTTTTCTTTCGTTATCCATTTTGCTTTCTTTTTGTGTTGTTTTGGGACGGCCCATATGTTCTTCCAATAGCTTTATGTGTCTTCTTTCCCTGGTTGTTCGTCTTCTTTGTTATTTGTTGTGGATTTAAGTTGTCTGTAGAACCTTCCATCGTTATCCTCGAATTGGTTGTTGTCCTGTCTTCGCTGGCGACTTTCTTTGAATCTTCGGAGTCTTTTAGCTCTGGCCGCTAATTGTTGCTTGAGTAGATCGAGTATTTCTTGGTTGGTGTTGTTACTTTCATTTTTGTATTTGTTTATCAGTTTTTTTGTTTTTCGTTTAAGTTTTTCGCTTGCTGTGTTTCTGCTAGCTTGTTCTATTTGTCCTATATGTTTTCTAAGTTCCTCGATTCGTTTAATGAGTCGTCTTTCCCAAGGTGGTTGAGATTCTGTTGAGGTCGAGGTGTCTTCTTTGGGTTTATTTTTTATTTGTTGGTTTATTTCAATCGTGGTCATTGCGCCAACGTAAATAATTGTGTGGAGGTCAAGGATATTGTGTGCATCGTTGATTTTTTCTGCTATTGTGTTATTTATGAGGGTTATTGTTTGCTTTGTGTTTTTATTTGTCTTTAGCTTAGGTATTCTTGGCCTCATTTCTGGTAGGGTTCCGTTGTATTTCATGTATATCTCATCGAACTTTTCTATTACTTGTGCTTGGCCTTCGTCTATCACATTTACATCCGCGTCTGCTACTGGGGGTTGATTTTCGTTCTGGTCTCGTACTCCTAGTTCAATTTCTGCTTCTCTTTTTATGCGTTGGGCGGTTTCGGGTGTTATTGTTTTTGAGGTTAGTAGTACTCGTCTTTGATCTAGTATATTTTGCACTGTTTTACGCGCAAGTTCAGGGAACTGCTGAGTCATTTGTGCATGCAGTTCTCTGCTGTAACCTGTCTTTTTGGTTTCGAGTTCACTTAGAACAAGGTAGCGTCCGTATAGGAATTCATTCATGGCTGTTGTCCATTTTGTTCGCTGCCTTGGTCTACCCTGTAATGTAGTGGGCTGAGGCGCAGCCTCAGCAACATCTGCATTGTGGATTTCATGTTGCTCTTCATTGAGGGGTTCTTGCGCGTTGGGTATTCGTTGTCCTTGTCCGTTGCCTTGGTCGTTTGCGGTGGGTCTAAGGCGGTTCCGACCCGGGTCCAGCTGCCCCGGCCCGCCTGAGTATCTCTTATTTCTTGTGTTCACAGCAAGAGAGTTTCACGCTAGATGGGTTGCTAACCCATGTAACGGTGCTGGTTTTTGTCCACCCCGGGTATTATTATTATTATTATTATTATTATTATTATTATTATTATTATTATTATTATTATTATTATTATTATTATTATTATTATTATTATTATTATTATTATTATTATTATTATTATTATTATTATTATTATTATTATTATTATTATTATTATTATTATTATTATTATTATTATTATTATTATTATTATTATTATTATTATTATTATTATTATTATTATTATTATTATTATTATTATTATTATTATTATTTTCAGGTTCCACAGACGTATCTGGATATGGCTTCTTACCTTTTTCGGCATTAGATGCAAGAAAACAGGTAAGTTTTATTTAATGACTTGTGGTGTTGTCGTTCAGTACTCGTCTGACAATTCCACTAGTTTCAATGAGTACTATTTTTTGCAACTGATGATAAATTTTTTCTTTTAGGTTCAGCGTCTTAAGACTGTCTAAGAGGGTATGCGGGATTTCTCCAGTTGCTCCTATTATGATTGGTACAATGGTGACTCTTTCCTGGTTCCACAGGTCCTTTATTTCATTTGCGAGAGGTAGGTATTTATTAATTTTTTCTGTGTGTTTCTTTTGCAGGTTTGTAGCTAGTGGAACGGAGAAGTCTATCAGGTAAGTATGCTTGGATTTTTTGTCTGTAAACACCATGTCTGGTTTGTTGTGCTGTATGGGTATATCTGTTACTATCTCTCTGTTCCAGTATATCTTATAGTTTTCAGTTTCGATAACGCTTTCTGGATTGTACTTATAATAGGGAGTTGTTTCTGTTAGTTCAGTGTTTAGCTTTAGGAGTTCTTGGTGGATCACTTTCCCAACGTTGTCGTGTCTTTTCGTATATTCTTTTGGAGCCATTGTTTGGCAACCGCTTATTATATGGTCGATGGACTCGGTTTGATTCCCGCACATTCGACATTTATCCGTTGGGATGTGTTCTTTCATTATGTATTTTTTATAGTTTCGTGTTGCAACAACCTGATCTTGGATTGCTATAATAAATGCTTCTGTTTCGGGAAATAGGTATCCTAGTTTCAGCCACATAAAAGAAGCATGTTTGTTGATATGTTGTTGCGCCAGTATTGCTGGGTAGCGTCCGTGTAGCTCTTTTCTTTTCCATCTCTCTTCTATGTTATCTTCTGCAGGTTCCTCGATATTGTTATCTGCTAGGTTCAGTGGAGTTAGTTTGTTTTCTAGTTTTCTTAGAGCCTGGGATGTTTGGCTATTTGAGTTTTCATCAATAAAGTATTTTCTTAGATTTTTTATTTGTTTTTCATTGTGTTTTGCTATGTCTGTGATACCTTGTCCTCCATTTTCTCGTGGTATGTTTACTCTTTCTATTGAGCTGCGAGGGTGATGTTTGCAAAATTTTGTGCCTAGAGTGCGGATGTCTCTGTTGAGCTCTTCAAGTTCTGTGTCTGTCCAATTAAGTACTCCAAAGCTGTATGTGAGGATTGATATCGCGTACGTGTTTATCGCTTTTGATGTGTTTTTGCTGTTGAGTTTCGTTTTCAATATTTTCCGTACTCTTTCTTTAAATTGGTTTCTTAGTGTCGCTTTGCTCTCTTTTTGATCTATTCCTCTAGCTTGTTGGTATCCTAAGTATTTATAAAGTTCGTCTATTTCCATTCCTTCTATTTGTCCCTTTTCTGCACCTATGTCATATCCTTCATGTTTTTTCCATTTACCTCTTTCCATTGCGTTTATTCGACATTTATCTAGTCCGAATTCCATATGGATGTCTTCGCTAAACGTTTTGGTGGTTTTGATAAGCTTTTCAATGTTTTCTTTGTTATCTGCATACATTTTAAGGTCATCCATATAGAGAAGATGACTAATGATGGTGTTTCCTATGGTTGTGCCTTTCTTTGTTTTATTCAGCATGTTTGATAGTGGGTTTATTGACATACAAAACCATAGTGCGCTAAGCGCGTCGCCTTGAAAGATACCTCGTTTTATTTCAATGTTATCGATTGTGAATTTGGATTTAGTTGTGTTTATAATTAGTGTTGTTTTCCATTTTTCCATTGATACTTTGAGGGTGTTTAAGATATACGGGTCAATTTTGTAGATTTCTAAGACTTCAAGTAGCCAGGTGTGTGGGACGCTGTCAAAAGCTTTTTTGTAATCTATGTATGCGGTATATAGCGACTTTTTGTCTTTCTTTTTGTGTTGTGTTATGATGGTGTCTATGATCAGTTGTTCTTTACACCCTTTGGTTTTTCGTCTGCATCCTTTTTGTTCTATTCTATTATTATTATTATTATTATTATTATTATTATTATTATTATTATTATTATTATTATTATTATTATTATTATTATTATTATTATTATTATTATTATTATTATTATTATTATTATTATTATTATTATTATTATTATTATTATTATTATTATTATTATTATTATTATTATTATTATTATTATTATTATTATTATTATTATTATTATTATTATTATTATTATTATTATTATTATTATTATTATTATTATTATTATTATTATTATTATTATTATTATTATTATTATTATTATTATTATTATTATTATTATTATTATTATTATTATTATTATTATTATTATTATTATTATTTTTTTTTTTTATTTTTTTTTTTATTATTCCACGATATTTATCGGATCTTTTGACAGGCATGCATCGGCCTTGACGGCAAGATGCAGACTCTGTGTTTACGTTTCTAGAAACGACCTAACTGTATGCGTAGTATCTATTATCACTGACTTCTGCATTAGATGGTAGGTATTTTCTGGAATATTAAGTTTCTTTAAATTTGTCCTTAGGTTCTTAGGTACCAGTCCCATGGCACTAATAACAAGAGGTATGACTTCAACGCTTTCCAGTTTCCACAGCCCTTTTATTTCTCGACATAATGGTAGATACTTGTTTATTTTTTCTTTTATTTTTGTGTCCATGTTATTGTTGTTGGGTATCGCTATATCAACTAGATATGCTGTTTTGTCTTTTTTGTTCACAATTGTAATGTCTGGTCTGTTGTGTTCTACGGTTCGGTCCGTAAGCAGTGTTTTATCCCAGTATATCTTGACATTGTCATTTTCTACAACTGGTGGGGGTTTTAGTTTATAGTAGGGTGTTTGACTTTCATATGTGATATCATGTTTTTTGAGGAGTTCTTGGTAAACTATGGCTGCAACTTTGTTATGTCTTTCCAGGTACTTATTGTTTGCTAGGCATTGACAGGCAGAGATAATGTGTTCTATTGTTTCAGTGTTATTGCTGCATTTTCTGCATTTATCAGTTTCAATGTTTTCTTTTAATATGTATTTACGGTGGTTTCTCGTACTAACAACATTATCTTGGATGCTAAGCATAAAGCCTTCTGTTTCCGGGAAGATTATACCTTTTCTTAGCCAGTAGAGCGATGCGTTTTTATCAACTGACTCTCTTTGTAGGTCATTTTGAAATCTTCCATGGAGTTCCATACCTAGCAGATCTCTTTTCTTTTGTTCGTTGGTCAGCATATTTGGAAACGGTAAGTATCTTATTTCACTAAGGTTTAGTGGTGTCAGTTTTATGTCGGCATTTATAATAGCTTCAAACAGGTGGTTATTGTTGTTTTCATAGAAGTACTTTCGAAGAGAACCAACTTGTTGTGCACACAGCTGAACCATATCAAATATACCTCTTCCTCCATCTTCGCGAGGGAGCGTTATTCGGTGTTTGGAAGATTGCGGGTGGTGCTTCCTGTGGCCTGTCATTTTGGTTCGTATTTGTCTATTAACATTTTCCAGCTCTGTGTGGGTCCATCTCACAACTCCAAATGAATAAGATAAAGTAGGGATTGCATAGCTGTTAATCGCCTTCGTAAGTCTTGATGAAGTCAGCTCTGTTTTAAGTAGAGAGATCAGTCGGGATTGGAATTTTTTGATAAGCTTTTCTTTGATTATTTTATGTTCAACTCTGTTTGTCTGAAGATAGCCAAGATATTTATATGGGTCCCTTGACATAGCCCCAATAGCTGTTTCTGCGTCAAGCTGCAAATCTTCACTTTCTATAAGTTTTCCTTTATGCACGGTAACCGTTTGGCATTTACTAGCTCCTAGTTTCATACCAATGTCTTTGCTGATTTTGTAAACCAGCTTTATAATTGTCTCTAGTTGCTTCTTTGTGGCAGCATATATCTTTATATCATCCATGTATAAAAGGTGGCTGACCAGCTTTAAATTATTATTGGTTTTGATATTGAAACCGTAGCCCGTGGAGTTTATTGCATTTGATAGGGGATTTAGAGCCAGGCAGAACCATAATGCGCTAAAACTGTCACCCTGGAAGATTCCACGTTTTAGGTCAATATTACCAACTTCGATGTTGCTTTTTACATTTTTTATTTGCAAGCAAGTTGACCAACTCTTCATAGATTCTTTAAAGAAGTCTGTTATTTTGCTGTCTATCCCATATATTTGGAGTGTTTGCAGAAGCCAACTGTGAGGAACTGAGTCAAAGGCCTTCTGATAGTCTATATAGCCCATATGGATATTTCTGCATTTACTTTTTGCTTGCTCTAGTACTATCGAATCTATCACCGCCTGTTCCTTACATCCCATAGCCTTACGTCTGCATCCTTTTTGCTCGAAGGTTAGTATTTCTTTAGCATCTAGGTAAGTATATATTTTGTTACATATTACTGATGAGAAAAGTTTGTAGGTAGTGGGCAGGCAGGTGATAGGTCGGTATTGTGAGGGATCCTGCGTATTTTCATTTTTAGGTAGCAGATGCGTTGTACCTTGTGTCATGAATCTTGGCATATGGGTGGGGTTGACGAGAATATCATTAAAAGCTTTAGCCAGATGTCCGTGTGCATTTGAGAATGACTTCAGCCAGAAATTTTGAATAGCATCAGGACCTGGTGCTTTCCAGTTAGCCATTTTTCTACAGCTTTCTAAAATATCTTTTTTGGTGAATTCAATTGGATTCATTTTCTGTTCTTTGTATCTCTGAGCTTCGCTGGTAATCCAATGTGCATTCTCATTATGTTGAAATGGGACAGACCATATTTCCGACCAAAAGTCTTTAATGGCATCTTTGGTTGGTAGTACAATATTTTGATCAGATTTCTCTTCCAAGCTTCGGTAAAAGTATTTTTCACTTGTTGTAAATAGATTATTTTGTTCTTTTCTTTTGTTGCTTCTTTGATACCTCGCCAGCCTCTGAGACAAGACTGCTAATTTCTTTATTATTATTATTATTATTATTATTATTATTATTATTATTATTATTATTATTATTATTATTATTATTATTATTATTATTATTATTATTATTATTATTATTATTATTATTATTATTATTATTATTATTATTATTATTATTATTATTATTATTATTATTATTATTATTATTATTATTATTATTATTATTATTATTATTATTATTATTATTATTATTATTATTATTATTATTATTATTATTATTATTATTATTATTATTATTATTATTATTATTATTATTATTATTATTATTATTATTATTATTATTATTATTATTATTATTATTATTATTATTATTATTATTATTATTATTATTATTATTATTATTATTATTATTATTATTATTATTATTTTTTTTTATTTTTTTTTTTTTTTTATTATTTTTTTTTTTTTTATTTTTTTTTTTTTTTTTTTTTAATATTCACAGATTTATTCTGGAGTGAGAGGTTAACTTCGGGATCCAATTTTCGAATCAACAAGGCTAACCCTGGTTGTTTAGAACCTTTCGTATAGTGCTACATGTGGTCAGTATTGCAGCTTTTTGCATTTCGGATATAATACAATGTACTAAAGGTAATTTTATTTTCTCTAGGTTTTTTTTGAGCTGCTTATCGACCAATCCATTGCAGGAGATAACGATCGGGAGTGTTTCTATTAAGGTAAGTTTGTATATTCTTTTTAGTTCTTGTCCCAATTCTTGGTACTTTGTTAATTTTTCCGTTCTGCTTTTTCTTATGTTATCATCTAGGGGAATAGTTATGTCTATGATGTAAGCTTTGTTTTCGGTTTTGTAGGTGAGGAGAATGTCGGGCCTGTTGTGACGCACAGTACGATCAGTAATAACCTCAAGATCCCAGGTAAGTTTTACATATTCATTTTCCAAGATTTTTTCTGGTTTGTATTTATACCATGGTAAGTCCTCATTTATCAATTTTTCTTTTAGGGCAATGTTTTGGTGAATAATGTTAGCGACGTTATTGTGGCGTGCGAGATAGTCTCTAGGGGCTAGAAAGCTACATGCTGCCGTCAGATGCTGTATTGATTCGGTTGTCTCTGCGCAAAGTCTACATTTTTCATTTTCAACACTTTGTTTGGTAACGTACTTTCGATAGTTTCTGGTAGGTATCACTTGGTCTTGTATAGCTTGCAGGAATCCTTCTGTTTCTGCCATTAAATTACCATTGGTCAGATACTTTACAGACATAGATCTATCCACTTCATCTGAGCTCAACGCTGCCGCATATCTCCCATGCATCTCTTTCGCTCTCCATTCTTCTTCTAATTTATTAATTGTGTTTTCTGTTTTAGGTTGAAAGGGGAGCGCCAGACTCATCGCTTACAAATTGGTATCTACCTGAGCAACGGCTCGATGCAACTGGTAAGTATTTTGTGTTAAGTAATTGTGTAGTTTTTTCGTGATGTTAGTATGCATGATAGCCATATTCTTTAGTCCACGTCCTCCTTTTTGCCTAGGTATGTAGAGTCTGTTCATTGATGCGTTGGGGTGGTGAAGACGGTATTTAGTTAATAAAACTCTTATTTTTCTGTCCAGCTGTTCCAGGTGTCCAGCTGTTCCAGGTCCGTTGCTGTCCAGCGTAAGACTCCAAACGTATTCGTTAATACAGGCACAGCCCATTGGTTGATGGCAGTTATTTTCGCTTTAGCATATAGTTCTGTCTTTAAAATTAACCTTACTCGATTCATGAGGTTTGTCGCATAATTTTCCCGAGCCTTTTTGTCGTCTGTCGTTAGAGCCTGGTAAATCCCTAGGTATTTGTAATTTTCCCCTTCAGGTAGTGGTGGAAATTCGGTATTGTCTAGCATTGTGAGGCCGTTGCTCTCAATAATTTTTCCTTTTTTTACATCTATGTATGCACATTTGTTAAGCCCAAAGTTCATTTTAATGGTGTTACTAAACTCTTTGACAATTTCGATAAGTCCACCTACTTCTTCGATATTTTTCCCATAGAGTTTGATATCGTCCATAAAAAACAAATTAGTTATTTTTCTTTCAGGTGTTCGTGTTATGGAGTATCCATGGGAGCTTCTTATTATTATTATTATTATTATTATTATTATTATTATTATTATTATTATTATTATTATTATTATTATTATTATTATTATTATTATTATTGTTATTATTATTATTATTATTATTATTATTATTATTATTATTATTATTATTATTATTATTATTATTATTATTATTATTATTATTATTATTATTATTATTATTATTATTATTATTATTATTATTATTATTATTATTATTATTATTATTATTATTATTATTATTATTATTATTATTATTATTATTATTATTATTATTATTATTATTATTATTATTATTATTATTATTATTATTATTATTATTATTATTATTATTATTATTATTATTTTCAGGTTCCACAGACGTATCTGGATATGGCTTCTTACCTTTTTCGGCATTAGATGCAAGAAAACAGGTAAGTTTTATTTAATGACTTGTGGTGTTGTCGTTCAGTACTCGTCTGACAATTCCACTAGTTTCAATGAGTACTATTTTTTGCAACTGATGATAAATTTTTTCTTTTAGGTTCAGCGTCTTAAGACTGTCTAAGAGGGTATGCGGGATTTCTCCAGTTGCTCCTATTATGATTGGTACAATGGTGACTCTTTCCTGGTTCCACAGGTCCTTTATTTCATTTGCGAGAGGTAGGTATTTATTAATTTTTTCTGTGTGTTTCTTTTGCAGGTTTGTAGCTAGTGGAACGGAGAAGTCTATCAGGTAAGTATGCTTGGATTTTTTGTCTGTAAACACCATGTCTGGTTTGTTGTGCTGTATGGGTATATCTGTTACTATCTCTCTGTTCCAGTATATCTTATAGTTTTCAGTTTCGATAACGCTTTCTGGATTGTACTTATAATAGGGAGTTGTTTCTGTTAGTTCAGTGTTTAGCTTTAGGAGTTCTTGGTGGATCACTTTCCCAACGTTGTCGTGTCTTTTCGTATATTCTTTTGGAGCCATTGTTTGGCAACCGCTTATTATATGGTCGATGGACTCGGTTTGATTCCCGCACATTCGACATTTATCCGTTGGGATGTGTTCTTTCATTATGTATTTTTTATAGTTTCGTGTTGCAACAACCTGATCTTGGATTGCTATAATGAATGCTTCTGTTTCGGGAAATAGGTATCCTAGTTTCAGCCACATAAAAGAAGCATGTTTGTTGATATGTTGTTGCGCCAGTATTGCTGGGTAGCGTCCGTGTAGCTCTTTTCTTTTCCATCTCTCTTCTATGTTATCTTCTGCAGGTTCCTCGATATTGTTATCTGCTAGGTTCAGTGGAGTTAGTTTGTTGTCTAGTTTTCTTAGAGCCTGGTATGTTTGGCTATTTGAGTTTTCATCAATAAAGTATTTTCTTAGATTTTTTATTTGTTTTTCATTGTGTTTTGCTATGTCTGTGATACCTTGTCCTCCATTTTCTCGTGGTATGTTTACTCTTTCTATTGAGCTGCGAGGGTGATGTTTGCAAAATTTTGTGCCTAGAGTGCGGATGTCTCTGTTGAGCTCTTCAAGTTCTGTGTCTGTCCAATTAAGTACTCCAAAGCTGTATGTGAGGATTGATATCGCGTACGTGTTTATCGCTTTTGATGTGTTTTTGCTGTTGAGTTTCGTTTTCAATATTTTCCGTACTCTTTCTTTAAATTGGTTTCTTAGTGTCGCTTTGCTCTCTTTTTGATCTATTCCTCTAGCTTGTTGGTATCCTAAGTATTTATAAAGTTCGTCTATTTCCATTCCTTCTATTTGTCCCTTTTCTGCACCTATGTCATATCCTTCATTTTTTTTTCCATTTACCTCTTTCCATTGCGTTTATTCGACATTTATCTAGTCCGAATTCCATATGGATGTCTTCGCTAAACGTTTTGGTGGTTTTGATAAGCTTTTCAATGTTTTCTTTGTTATCTGCATACATTTTAAGGTCATCCATATAGAGAAGGTGACTAATGATGGTGTTTCCTATGGTTGTGCCCTTCTTTGTTTTATTCAGCATGTTTGATAGTGGGTTTATTGACATACAAAACCATAGTGCGCTAAGCGCGTCGCCTTGAAAGATACCTCGTTTTATTTCAATGTTATCGATTGTGAATTTGGATTTAGTTGTGTTTATACTTAGTGTTGTTTTCCATTTTTCCATTGATACTTTGAGGGTGTTTAAGATATACGGGTCAATTTTGTAGATTTCTAAGACTTCAAGTAGCCAGGTGTGTGGGACGCTGTCAAAAGCTTTTTTGTAATCTATGTATGCGGTATATAGCGACTTTTTGTCTTTCTTTTTGTGTTGTGTTATGATGGTGTCTATGATCAGTTGTTCTTTACACCCTTTGGTTTTTCGTCTGCATCCTTTTTGTTCTATAGCTAGCATGTTATTTTCGATCAGGTGACCATATATCTTTTCTGTAAGGATAGATGTGAATATTTTATAAATAGTTGGTAGACAGGTTATTGGTCTGTATTTATCTGGGCTTTTGCTTGTGGGTGTTGTTTTGGGCAGTAGATACGTAATGCCTTCGGTCATGAATTCTGGAGTCTCCGCTTCTCCTTGTAAAGTTTTAGAAAATAGTGCTGCTATTCTGTTGTGTGTATGTGTGAATTGTTTCCACCAGAAATTGTGTATTCCATCTTTTCCTGGTGATTTCCAACTGTGTGTTTTTTTGATGGCTTTCTTTACATCTTCAGTTGTTACGGTGTGGTTGTTCATTTGTTTTTTGTTTTGCATCTTCGTTTTTTCTTCTTTAATCCATTTCGATGTTTGTTTGTGTTGTTTTTCTTGTGACCATATATTGCTCCAGTAAGTTTTAGTTTCTTCTTTATCCGGGTCTTCGTTTTGCTGTTTGTTTTCCTTTTGTTCGTTCAGACCCCTGTAGAATTTTCTTTCATCTTCGTTGAATTGCTTATTGTGTTGTCTGCGTTGGTTGCTTTCCTTTAGTCGTCTTAGTCTTTTTGACTTCGCAGCAAGTTTCTGTTTGAGCAAGTCTAAGATCTCAATGATATTTTTGTTTTCTTCATTTTGATGTTCTTTTATAATGTTTTGGGCTTTGTTTTTTAGTTTCTTACTTGCTGTTGGTTCTTGTGTTTTTATTAGCCTTCCTATTTTTGCGCGTAGCTCATCTATTTGGTTGCTGATTCTCCGTTCCCATGGTGGCATTGTCTGGCTTTCTGAGGTTTCTTTGTTTTGTTGTTTTTTTGGTGTTTTCTGTTGTATAAGACCTGACGCGGTTGCTGCTCCTATATAAACAAGGTTGTGGATCGTTGTGATGTCGTCGTTCTGTTTTGATTTATTTCTAATTATATTGTTGATTTGGTTAATAATGATTTTCGCCTTCGGCGTAATCTTTGTTTTCAATTTTGGGAGCTTCGGTCTTAGGTTTGGTGTCGTTCCGTAGTACTTCATATAGGTTTCCTCAAAACAGTTCTCGATGTGTCGTTCTTCATCAGAGGGTTCTTCTTGGGCTTCTTGGACATGGATTGGGTTTCTCGGCGGTGTTGTAGGATTTATCCCAAGTTCTCTTCTAGCTTCGTTTTTTATTCTGTCCATTGCTTCAGGTGATATCTTGTTCGTTGCTAGGATTGCACGTTTTTGGTCTAGAATGTTTTGGACAGTTTTTTGTCGTAGTTCTGGGAATTGATTCGTAACAAGTGCATGTAGTTCTTTACTGTATTTGGTTGGTTTTGTCTCTAACTCAGTTAAGACAAGGAAGCTACGGTATATAAACTCATTCATTTCATCCGTCCATTTTGTTCTCTGTCGTAGCTTGCCCTGTAGGGTGGTTGGATGTCTTCGACCTTCCAAAGCATCTCTACGGGGTGATGTTTCTTGATTCCTGTTCATTGCTTCGGTGTTTGCCATTTGCAGGTCAGCAGCACCGATTCCACTGATTCCTGCAACAGGCTGGTCATCGGGGCGGTTCCGAACGGGGTCAGCCTGAGCCCCCGCCACGCCCGAGTAGCGATTTATTATTATTATTATTATTATTATTATTATTATTATTATTATTATTATTATTATTATTATTATTATTATTATTATTATTATTATTATTATTATTATTATTATTATTATTATTATTATTATTATTATTATTATTATTATTATTATTATTATTATTATTATTATTATTATTATTATTATTATTATTATTATTATTATTATTATTATTATTATTATTATTATTATTATTATTATTATTATTATTATTATTATTATTATTATTATTATTATTATTATTATTATTATTATTATTATTATTATTATTATTATTATTATTATTATTATTATTATTATTATTATTATTATTATTATTATTATTATTATTATTATTATTATTATTATTATTATTATTATTATTATTATTATTATTATTATTATTATTATTATTATTATTATTATTATTATTATTATTATTATTATTATTTTTTTTTTTTTTTTTTTTTTTTTTTTTTGTGAAGGGCGTAGTCAGTGCAATTATTATTATTATTATTATTATTATTATTATTATTATTATTATTATTATTATTATTATTATTATTATTATTATTATTATTATTCTTATTATTTTTTTTTATTTTTATTTTTTTTTTTTCTCACAGGTTGTCCTGGGGGCAGTCTGTGCATCGGAAGCAAATGCTTCAAGATCCACCGGCGTCGCTGTTGAGAACTTCTCTAGCAATCGACAGAGTTTGAATTATTACCGCCTTTTGTATATCACCAATTATTTTTTCAGGTAAGTTCAGTTCTTTTATTTTTTCTTTCAGGTTTTTAGGGATCAATCCTGTTACTGATAATATTATTGGAATTATGCAGACCCTCGTCATATTCCAGAGGTTTCTAATCTCTTCCCTCAGCGGTTGGTATTTCCGGATTTTTTCCGTATATTTCTCCATCAGATTATGGTTTCCTGGAACAGAGATGTCAATCAGATAAGTTGTTTTTGCCGACTTGTCTACGAGTACGATGTCAGGTCTATTATGTGGTATTGTGTGATCAGTCAGGATAGGTTTGTCCCACATGATTTTCCAGTTTTCATTTTCCTCGACCTCGTTTGGATTGTATTTGTAGTATGGGGTTTTTTCTTTTTTTAGGTTCCGCATGAAGAGTAGTTCCTGGTGGACAATTCTAGCTGCCATGTTATGTCTGTTGGTATAGGCTGTAGGTGCCAGCGACGTGCATGCGCTCAGAATGTGGTCGATAGTCTCTGATGCTGCGTTGCAGATGCGACATCTATCGTTTGGTATGTTTTCTTTAATTATATATTTAGCATAGTTTTTAGTTTTTATTACTTGGTCCTGAATAGCCACAAGAAATCCCTCTGATTCAGGGTGCAGGTTGCCTTCGATTGCCCATTGTAAAGATTCTGTTTGGTCGACATTCTCTTGATGAAGTTGGTTATAATATCTCCCATGTAGCTCCTTTCGTGCCCACTCATCTTTCTTTTGCTCATCGGTCATGGCTATGGGTGCATAGTTTATGTCCTGTAAGTTAAGAGGCGTTAAGTTTTTGTCCGCATCTGAAATTATTCGGTGCAAGGTGTTTTGCGAATTTTTTTGAAAGAAGTCTCGAATGTTTTGTATTTGTTTCATCCATTGCTGTTTTATGTCTGTGATTCCTCGTCCGCCCTGTTCTCTAGGTATCGTAATCCTTTCTTTACAGGCCTTCGGATGATGCATGCGAAAGGAGGTTAATGTAGTACGAATTTTCCTATTTAGGTCTTCCAACTCTGTATTAGACCATTTAATGATGCCAAAAGAATATGTTAGGACCGGGATAGCGAATGTATTTATAGCCTTCGTTAGATTTTTGGAGTTTAACTTCGTTTTAGTCAGTTTTTTCATACGGTTTTGGAATTCCTTTGTAAGTTTTTCTTTTACTTTTTTGTGTTCAATTTTGTGTGTTTGGGCAATGCCGAGGTATTTATATGGTTCTGATATTGGGGATATCTCTAGCTGTTCCATTAATTCAAGGTTTGGCATTTCTTGCAGTTGACCTTTAATGACCTTAACAGTAGCACATTTCTCCACACCAAAAGTCATGCCAATATCTTGACTCATACTATGTACCAGGCTAAGGATAGTTTTGAGTTGTTTCTCATTTGAGGCGTAACATTTAAGGTCGTCCATGTATAGTAGGTGTGCAAGTAAAAACTCTTCTCCCCTTCCTTTAATTTTTACTCCATACTTGGTTAGTTTAATGGCATTTGATAGCGGATTCCATGCCAAACAGAACCAGAGAGCACTAAGGGAATCCCCTTGGAAAATTCCCCGTCTTAGTGCAATCTCACCGCTATCTATTTGTTCAGATGCAGTTCGAACTTTCAAGGTGGTTTTCCAATTTTTCATGGTAGCTTCTAAAAATAATGTTAGGGAAGGATGAATCTTATAAATTCTGAGTACTTTCAATAGCCAGGAGTGGGGAATGGAGTCAAAGGCCTTTCTATAGTCAACGTAGCCCATGTATACATTGCGTTTTCCTTGCCGAATTTGTTCGGTTACTACTGAGTCAATAATCAGTTGTTCTTTACACCCTAATACATTCCTTTTTGCCCCTTTTTGTTCTTCACTAATTATTTTCTTTTTCTCCAGGTGGTCATCGATTTTCCTACAGAGGATTCCCGAGAAGATTTTATAGAGTGTTGGCAGGCATGTAATTGGACGGTATTGTGAGGGATCGCCGATGGAATCATTCTTTGGGATCAGATAAGTAGTTCCTTCGGTTAAGAACTTGGGAAAAGTGTTAGGGTGTGTAAGCACACTATTAAAAGTCCGAACGAGGTGTGAGTAGACTGCTGTTAATCGTTTATACCAGAAGTTTTGAATTTTATCTGCACCTGGCGCTTTCCAATTCGCAGTTTTTTGAAGTGCGTTCTTTAGATCTTCCTGTGTTATATGTACTTCAGGCATTTCCTCAATATTTTGACATCTATCAGCTTCTTGTTGGATCCATGGTGCCTCTTCATGTGTGTACTCTTGTGACCAAATGCTTGCCCAGAATGCTTCCACTGTGTCTGGGTCGGGTGGCTGAGCCTCCGTGACCTTATTGTGTTGAAGAGATGAGTAGAAAGCTTTTTCACTTCGTGCAAACAAATTATTATCTCTTCTTCTATTGTAGCTTCCTTTGTACCTTTTTAATCGTGCTGCATTTACCGCAAGCTTTTGTTTTAGAGTGTCTAGGTGCGTGAGCACTAGTGGTTTTTGCTGTTCATTATTCTTTCCATGAATAGTTTTTTTGAGGTCTGCTGGGAGATTCTCTATCACTTTTTTATTGCGATTACCTCTGTAAAATTGTTCTACCCTTCCGATTATTTTGCGTATACTTTCTATTCTTTTTTCTATACGTTTTTGCCAAGCAGGCTTATAGGCGGTCGAGAAGGCGGTGAATGTTTTGTTTTTAATTTCTTGATTTTGTGCGATGATTGAAATAGCCGCACAGTATACATAAGAGTGAATCACTTCTATTGTAGAGTTTTGCTCTATCGTTTTGGAAAGTATGTTATTCATTTCCTGTATTAGTTTTGGCGTTGCCTTACTGAATTTAACTCTGGGGAGGGGTGGTCTCAGAGTAGGGTTCATACCCTCATATTTGAGCAGGTTTAATTTAAAGGCGTCTTCTAAAGTTGTGTCGAGGTTTTCTTCTATATTGGGTGTTTCGAGGGTCTGATGCATTGGTCCAGGGTTATTTGGTACTGGCATTTCGTCTTCAGCCATTGCTATCATTCCCAGTTTAGTGCGTACCTGATTGGCGATTTCATCTATTTCCTGTTGAGTTATTAAATTGTTTCTTTTGATGACTCTGCACTGGTCAGATAATCTTTGTGCGGTAATATTTGCGTATTCTGGGTGAGCTTCAGCAAAAAGCTCTTGGAGTCTCTGTCTGTATTGGGTCTTATCAGTTTCCATTCGCGTAGCTAGGAAGTATAGACGCATAACGCATTTGTTTAAGTCAGGAGTCCAGCGCATGCGTCTATTATGCCTATGGTCCCCTACAGCATTGGGAGAAGCACAAGGTATCTCAGCAATTGCTTGTGGGGGTGGATTATTTATTATTATTATTATTATTATTATTATTATTATTATTATTATTATTATTATTATTATTATTATTATTATTATTATTATTATTATTATTATTATTATTATTATTATTATTATTATTATTATTATTATTATTATTATTATTATTATTATTATTATTATTATTATTATTATTATTATTATTATTATTATTATTATTATTATTATTATTATTATTATTATTATTATTATTATTATTATTATTATTATTATTATTATTATTATTATTATTATTATTTTCAGGTTCCACAGGTCTTCCTGGTTAGAGCTTCTCTCCGGTACTTGCGTACAAGGATTCGAAGTGGGGTCTACGGTATAGGTAAGTATTTTCAAGGTAAGTTCAGAACTTTACGTACGATTCCAGTAGTTTCTATCAGAGTGATTTTTTGCATTTGACTAACTAGATTTTCTTTTATTTCCAGGGTTTTGAGGCCATCGAGTGTTGCTGACGGTACTTCCCCAGTAGCTCCGAAGATTATTGGCACAATGGTGACTCGATCTTGGTTCCACATGTCTTTGATCTCATTTGCTAATGGCAAGTATTTGTTTATTTTTTCTTGGTATTTTCGTTGAGTGTTTGTGGGCAGCGGGATTGCCATGTCTATGATGTACGCTTGTTTTGTTTGTTTGTTCACAAGCACCATATCTGGTTTGTTATGTGGTATATGTACGTCCGTGATTATTTCTCTGTTCCAATATAGCTTGTAGTTCTCATTTTCATTCACAGAGTCGGGTTTTAGCTTATAGTACGGGGTGTGAGGTGCGTCAGGTTTTATTTTTTTTAGAAATTCCTGGTATATGACTTTTCCTACGTTGTCGTGCCTTTTTGTGTATTCGTTGGGGGCTAGTACTGTGCAACCGCTCACTATGTGATCTATCGATTCTGTTTGTTCTCCACACATTCTACATTTATCAGTTTCTATGCGTTGTTTCATTATGTGTTTTTGGTAATTGCGTGTGGGAATTACTTGATCTTGGATAGCCATGACAAACCCTTCTGTTTCTGGGAACAGCTGTCCCTTCTTAAGCCAGTCCAGTGATGCTTTTTCATTGATGTGGGCCTGCTTGAGTAATGCAGGATATCGTCCATGTAATTCTTTGCTAAGCCATTTTTCCATGTGATTTATGGATTCTTCTTCAGGTAATTGTCTGCTTTGTAGGTTCAGGGGCGTGATTTTATTGTCTTTGTTTACTATTGCTTTGTACAGTCCGGTCTCTTCCGCTTTTTTGTGAAAGTAGGTTCTTAGGTTTTTTATTTGTTTCTTATGTAGTTCTTCAATGTTTAACACTCCCCATCCTCCTTGCTCTCTGGGAAGGTGAAATCTTTCCATAGAGCTTCTTGGGTGGTGGAACCTGTGTTTAGTGGCTACAGTTCGTATTGTGCGGTTAAGTTCGGTTAGCTCTGTTTGTGTCCACGATATGATGCCGAGGCTATATGTTAGGATTGGGATTGCATAGGTGTTGATTGCCTTCACCATATTCCTTCCACGTAGCTTCGTCCTCATTATCATTTTGAGCCTTTGTTTGAGATTGCATCTAAGGTGTTCTTTGGTTTGTTTCTGATCTATCCCACGTGCTTGCTGGTATCCCAAATATTTGTACAGCTCGTCCTCTTCCATTCCTTCTATCACTCCAGCATCCTCTCCCATTTCTACTCCTTGATGTTTCCTCCATTTCCCTTTTTCCATGACATTGATGCGACATTTGTCTAGGCCAAATGTCATGTTAATGTCTTCACTGAACTTTTTTATTATTTGGATGTTTTTTTCCAGGTCTTCGTTGGATGACGCATATGTTTTGAGATCGTCCATGTATAGGAGGTGGGTAAGTATTTTGTTGTTTTCTAACTTTACACCTTTATTTTGTTCTTTTAGTGTGGAGGAGAGCGGGTTGAGAGCCAGGCAGAACCATAGCGGGCTTAGAGCGTCTCCCTGGAAAATTCCGCACTGTATAGGTATATCTCCGATTACTTGTTGCTTATTTTTAGCTGTGATTGTTAATGTGGTTTTCCATGTGTTCATTGCCTTTTCTAGGAGTTTTATTATTTGCGGGTCAATCTTATATAGTTCCAGTACCTCCAGCAGCCAAGTGTGTGGTACGCTGTCAAAGGCTTTCTGGTAATCTATATATGCAGTGTAAAGATCTTCTTTCTCTTTCTTTGCGTTTCCTGTTATTATGGCATCGATTACCAGTTGGTCTTTGCATCCTTTTGCTGACTTTGTGCATCCCTTTTGCTCTGTTGCCAAGAGTTCGTTCTCGGTTAGGTGCTTATATATTTTTTCAGCTATAACTCCTGTCAGTAACTTATAGAGTGTTGGGAGACATGTAATAGGGCGATATTTACTAGGGTTCTTGCTCGTAGGTGACGTTTTTGGGAGAAGATAAGTAATTCCTTGTGTCATAAATGTTGGTAGTTCAGTCCGGTTTTCCAGTATGTCTGTGAAGATGTCGGCGATTTTTTTGTGTGTGCTTTTGAATTTTTTGATCCAGAAGTTTTGTATTTTATCAATGCCTGGAGCTTTCCAGTTTTTGCTCTTTTTGATCACCTTCTCGAGTTCTTCCAGTACTACTGTGTGGTTAATCATTCTCCTCTTGTTTGTCATCCTTTCTTTTTCTTTCGTTATCCATTTTGCTTTCTTTTTGTGTTGTTTTGGGACGGCCCATATGTTCTTCCAATAGCTTTTTGTGTCTTCTTTCCCTGGTTGTTCGTCTTCTTTGTTATTTGTTGTGGATTTAAGTTGTCTGTAGAACCTTCCCTCGTTATCCTCGAATTGGTTGTTGTCCTGTCTTCGCTGGCGACTTTCTTTGAATCTTCGGAGTCTTTTAGCTCTGGCCGCTAATTGTTGCTTGAGTAGATCGAGTATTTCTTGGTTGGTGTTGTTACTTTCATTTTTGTATTTGTTTATCAGTTTTTTTGTTTTTCGTTTAAGTTTTTCGCTTGCTGTGTTTCTGCTAGCTTGTTCTATTTGTCCTATATGTTTTCTAAGTTCCTCGATTCGTTTAATGAGTCGTCTTTCCCAAGGTGGTTGAGATTCTGTTGAGGTCGAGGTGTCTTCTTTGGGTTTATTTTTTATTTGTTGGTTTATTTCAATCGTGGTCATTGCGCCAACGTAAATAATTGTGTGGAGGTCAAGGATATTGTGTGCATCGTTGATTTTTTCTGCTATTGTGTTATTTATGAGGGTTATTGTTTGCTTTGTGTTTTTATTTGTCTTTAGCTTAGGTATTCTTGGCCTCATTTCTGGTAGGGTTCCGTTGTATTTCATGTATATCTCATCGAACTTTTCTATTACTTGTGCTTGGCCTTCGTCTATCACATTTACATCCGCGTCTGCTACTGGGGGTTGATTTTCGTTCTGGTCTCGTACTCCTAGTTCAATTTCTGCTTCTCTTTTTATGCGTTGGGCGGTTTCGGGTGTTATTGTTTTTGAGGTTAGTAGTACTCGTCTTTGATCTAGTATATTTTGCACTGTTTTACGCGCAAGTTCAGGGAACTGCTGAGTCATTTGTGCATGCAGTT
The DNA here is from genome assembly GCA_963576565.1 of Aspidapion aeneum. Taxonomy (NCBI): domain Eukaryota; kingdom Metazoa; phylum Arthropoda; class Insecta; order Coleoptera; family Brentidae; genus Aspidapion; species Aspidapion aeneum. Next base: position 130,496,906 of record OY755038.1, read on the forward strand.
CTCTGCTGTAACCTGTCTTTTTGGTTTCGAGTTCACTTAGAACAAGGTAGCGTCCGTATAGGAATTCATTCATGGCTGTTGTCCATTTTGTTCGCTGCCTTGGTCTACCCTGTAATGTAGTGGGCTGAGGCGCAGCCTCAGCAACATCTGCATTGTGGATTTCATGTTGCTCTTCATTGAGGGGTTCTTGCGCGTTGGGTATTCGTTGTCCTTGTCCGTTGCCTTGGTCGTTTGCGGTGGGTCTAAGGCGGTTCCGACCCGGGTCCAGCTGCCCCGGCCCGGGTATTATTATTATTATTATTATTATTATTATTATTATTATTATTATTATTATTATTATTATTATTATTATTATTATTATTATTATGATTATTATTATTATTATTATTATTATTATTATTATTATTATTATTATTATTATTATTATTATTATTATTATTATTATTATTATTATTATTATTATTATTATTATTATTATTATTATTATTATTATTATTATTATTATTATTATTATTATTATTATTATTATTATTATTATTATTATTATTATTATTATTATTATTATTATTATTATTATTATTATTATTATTATTATTATTATTATTATTATTATTATTATTATTATTATTATTATTATTATTTATAGTTTTCCAGTATGTCTGTGAAGATGTCGGCGATTTTTTTGTGTGTGCTTTTGAATTTTTTGATCCAGAAGTTTTGTATTTTATCAATGCCTGGAGCTTTCCAGTTTTTGCTCTTTTTGATCACCTTCTCGAGTTCTTCCAGTACTACTGTGTGGTTAATCATTCTCCTCTTGTTTGTCATCCTTTCTTTTTCTTTCGTTATCCATTTTGCTTTCTTTTTGTGTTGTTTTGGGACGGCCCATATGTTCTTCCAATAGCTTTTTGTGTCTTCTTTCCCTGGTTGTTCGTCTTCTTTGTTATTTGTTGTGGATTTAAGTTGTCTGTAGAACCTTCCCTCGTTATCCTCGAATTGGTTGTTGTCCTGTCTTCGCTGGCGACTTTCTTTGAATCTTCGGAGTCTTTTAGCTCTGGCCGCTAATTGTTGCTTGAGTAGATCGAGTATTTCTTGGTTGGTGTTGTTACTTTCATTTTTGTATTTGTTTATCAGTTTTTTTGTTTTTCGTTTAAGTTTTTCGCTTGCTGTGTTTCTGCTAGCTTGTTCTATTTGTCCTATATGTTTTCTAAGTTCCTCGATTCGTTTAATGAGTCGTCTTTCCCAAGGTGGTTGAGATTCTGTTGAGGTCGAGGTGTCTTCTTTGGGTTTATTTTTTATTTGTTGGTTTATTTCAATCGTGGTCATTGCGCCAACGTAAATAATTGTGTGGAGGTCAAGGATATTGTGTGCATCGTTGATTTTTTCTGCTATTGTGTTATTTATGAGGGTTATTGTTTGCTTTGTGTTTTTATTTGTCTTTAGCTTAGGTATTCTTGGTCTCATTTCTGGTAGGGTTCCGTTGTATTTCATGTATATCTCATCGAACTTTTCTATTACTTGTGCTTGGCCTTCGTCTATCACATTTACATCCGCGTCTGCTACTGGGGGTTGATTTTCGTTCTGGTCTCGTACTCCTAGTTCAATTTCTGCTTCTCTTTTTATGCGTTGGGCGGTTTCGGGTGTTATTGTTTTTGAGGTTAGTAGTACTCGTCTTTGATCTAGTATATTTTGCACTGTTTTACGCGCAAGTTCAGGGAACTGCTGAGTCATTTGTGCATGCAGTTCTCTGCTGTAACCTGTCTTTTTGGTTTCGAGTTCACTTAGAACAAGGTAGCGTCCGTATAGGAATTCATTCATGGCTGTTGTCCATTTTGTTCGCTGCCTTGGTCTACCCTGTAATGTAGTGGGCTGAGGCGCAGCCTCAGCAACATCTGCATTGTGGATTTCATGTTGCTCTTCATTGAGGGGTTCTTGCGCGTTGGGTATTCGTTGTCCTTGTCCGTTGCCTTGGTCGTTTGCGGTGGGTCTAAGGCGGTTCCGACCCGGGTCCAGCTGCCCCGGCCCGGGTATTATTATTATTATTATTATTATTATTATTATTATTATTATTATTATTATTATTATTATTATTATTATTATGATTATTATTATTATTATTATTATTATTATTATTATTATTATTATTATTATTATTATTATTATTATTATTATTATTATTATTATTATTATTATTATTATTATTATTATTATTATTATTATTATTATTATTATTATTATTATTATTATTATTATTATTATTATTATTATTATTATTATTATTATTATTATTATTATTATTATTATTATTATTATTATTATTATTATTATTATTATTATTATTATTATTATTATTATTATTATTATTATTATTATTATTATTATTATTATTATTATTATTATTATTATTATTATTATTATTATTATTATTATTTTTTTTTTTTTTTTTTTTTTTTCTCACAGGTTGTCCTGGGGGCAGTCTGTGCATCGGAAGCAAATGCTTCAAGATCCACCGGCGTCGCTGTTGAGAACTGATCTAGCAATCGACAGAGTTTGAATTATTACCGCCTTTTGTATATCACCAATTATTTTTTCAGGTAAGTTCAGTTCTTTTATTTTTTCTTTCAGGTTTTTAGGGATCAATCCTGTTACTGATAATATTATTGGAATTATGCAGACCCTCGTCATATTCCAGAGGTTTCTAATCTCTTCCCTCAGCGGTTGGTATTTCCGGATTTTTTCCGTATATTTCTCCATCAGATTATGGTTTCCTGGAACAGAGATGTCAATCAGATAAGTTGTTTTTGCCGACTTGTCTACGAGTACGATGTCAGGTCTATTATGTGGTATTGTGTGATCAGTCAGGATAGGTTTGTCCCACATGATTTTCCAGTTTTCATTTTCCTCGACCTCGTTTGGATTGAATTTGTAGTATGGGGTTTTTTCTTTTTTTAGGTTCCGCATGAAGAGTAGTTCCTGGTGGACAATTCTAGCTGCCATGTTATGTCTGTTGGTATAGGCTGTAGGTGCCAGCGACGTGCATGCGCTCAGAATGTGGTCGATAGTCTCTGATGCTGCGTTGCAGATGCGACATCTATCGTTTGGTATGTTTTCTTTAATTATATATTTAGCATAGTTTTTAGTTTTTATTACTTGGTCCTGAATAGCCACAAGAAATCCCTCTGATTCAGGGTGCAGGTTGCCTTCGATTGCCCATTGTAAAGATTCTGTTTGGTCGACATTCTCTTGATGAAGTTGGTTATAATATCTCCCATGTAGCTCCTTTCGTGCCCACTCATCTTTCTTTTGCTCATCGGTCATGGCTATGGGTGCATAGTTTATGTCCTGTAAGTTAAGAGGCGTTAAGTTTTTGTCCGCATCTGAAATTATTCGGTGCAAGGTGTTTTGCGAATTTTTTTGAAAGAAGTCTCGAATGTTTTGTATTTGTTTCATCCATTGCTGTTTTATGTCTGTGATTCCTCGTCCGCCCTGTTCTCTAGGTATCGTAATCCTTTCTTTACAGGCCTTCGGATGATGCATGCGAAAGGAGGTTAATGTAGTACGAATTTTCCTATTTAGGTCTTCCAACTCTGTATTAGACCATTTAATGATGCCAAAAGAATATGTTAGGACCGGGATAGCGAATGTATTTATAGCCTTCGTTAGATTTTTGGAATTTAACTTCGTTTTAGTCAGTTTTTTCATACGGTTTTGGAATTCCTTTGTAAGTTTTTCTTTTACTTTTTTGTGTTCAATTTTGTGTGTTTGGGCAATGCCGAGGTATTTATATGGTTCTGATATTGGGGATATCTCTAGCTGTTCCATTAATTCAAGGTTTGGCATTTCTTGCAGTTGACCTTTAATGACCTTAACAGTAGCACATTTCTCCACACCAAAAGTCATGCCAATATCTTGACTCATACTATGTACCAGGCTAAGGATAGTTTTGAGTTGTTTCTCATTTGAGGCGTAACATTTAAGGTCGTCCATGTATAGTAGGTGTGCAAGTAAAAACTCTTCTCCCCTTCCTTTAATTTTTACTCCATACTTGGTTAGTTTAATGGCATTTGATAGCGGATTCAATGCCAAACAGAACCAGAGAGCACTAAGGGAATCCCCTTGGAAAATTCCCCGTCTTAGTGCAATCTCACCGCTATCTATTTGTTCAGATGCAGTTCGAACTTTCAAGGTGGTTTTCCAATTTTTCATGGTAGCTTCTAAAAATAATGTTAGGGAAGGATGAATCTTATAAATTCTGAGTACTTTCAATAGCCAGGAGTGGGGAATGGAGTCAAAGGCCTTTCTATAGTCAACGTAGCCCATGTATACATTGCGTTTTCCTTGCCGAATTTGTTCGGTTACTACTGAGTCAATAATCAGTTGTTCTTTACACAATAATACATTCCTTTTTGCCCCTTTTTGTTCTTCACTAATTATTTTCTTTTTCTCCAGGTGCTCATCGATTTTCCTACAGAGGATTCCCGAGAAGATTTTATAGAGTGTTGGCAGGCATGTAATTGGACGGTATTGTGAGGGATCGCCGATGGAATCATTCTTTGGGATCAGATAAGTAGTTCCTTCGGTTAAGAACTTGGGAAAAGTGTTAGGGTGTGTAAGCACACTATTAAAAGTCCGAACGAGGTGTGAGTAGACTGCTGTTAATCGTTTATACCAGAAGTTTTGAATTTTATCTGCACCTGGCGCTTTCCAATTCGCAGTTTTTTGAAGTGCGTTCTTTAGATCTTCCTGTGTTATATGTACTTCAGGCATTTCCTCAATATTTTGACATCTATCAGCTTCTTGTTGGATCCATGGTGCCTCTTCATGTGTGTACTCTTGTGACCAAATGCTTGCCCAGAATGCTTCCACTGTGTCTGGGTCGGGTGGCTGAGCCTCCGTGACCTTATTGTGTTGAAGAGATGAGCAGAAAGCTTTTTCACTTCGTGCAAACAAATTATTATCTCTTCTTCTATTGTAGCTTCCTTTGTACCTTTTTAATCGTGCTGCATTTACCGCAAGCTTTTGTTTTAGAGTGTCTAGGTGCGTGAGCACTAGTGGTTTTTGCTGTTCATTATTCTTTCCATGAATAGCTTTTTTGAGGTCTGCTGGGAGATTCTCTATCACTTTTTTATTGCGATTACCTCTGTAAAATTGTTCTACCCTTCCGATTATTTTGCGTATACTTTCTATTCTTTTTTCTATACGTTTTTGCCAAGCAGGCTTATAGGCGGTCGAGAAGGCGGTGAATGTTTTGTTTTTAATTTCTTGATTTTGTGCGATGATTGAAATAGCCGCACAGTATACATAAGAGTGAATCACTTCTATTGTAGAGTTTTGCTCTATCGTTTTGGAAAGTATGTTATTCATTTCCTGTATTAGTTTTGGCGTTGCCTTACTGAATTTAACTCTGGGTTAAGTCTCAGAGTAGGGTTCATACCCTCATATTTGAGCAGGTTTAATTTAAAGGCGTCTTCTAAAGTTGTGTCGAGGTTTTCTTCTATATTGGGTGTTTCGAGGGTCTGATGCATTGGTCCAGGGTTATTTGGTACTGGCATTTCGTCTTCAGCCATTGCTATCATTCCCAGTTGAGTGCGTACCTGATTGGCGATTTCATCTATTTCCTGTTGAGTTATTAAATTGTTTCTTTTGATGACTCTGCACTGGTCAGATAATCTTTGTGCGGTAATATTTGCGTATTCTGGGTGAGCTTCAGCAAAAAGCTCTTGGAGTCTCTGTCTGTATTGGGTCTTATCAGTTTCCATTCGCGTAGCTAGGAAGTATAGACGCATAACGCATTTGTTTAAGTCAGGAGTCCAGCGCATGCGTCTATTATGCCTATGGTCCCCTACAGCATTGGGAGAAGCACAACGTATCTCAGCAATTGCTTGTGGGGGTGGATTATTTATTATTATTATTATTATTATTATTATTATTATTATTATTATTATTATTATTATTATTATCATTATTATTATTATTATTATTATTATTATTATTATTATTATTATTATTATTATTATTATTATTATTATTATTATTATTATTATTATTATTATTATTATTATTAGTATTATTATTATTATTATTATTATTATTATTATTATTATTATTATTATTATTATTATTATTATTATTATTATTATTATTATTATTATTATTATTATTATTATTATTATTATTATTATTATTATTATTATTATTATTATTATTATTATTATTATTATTATTATTATTATTATTATTATTATTATTATTATTATTATTATTATTATTATTATTATTATTATTATTATTTTTTTATTTTTTTTTTTTCACGCCTGAGCGGTAAGGTTTTTCTAAGGAATTTGTCACCGGACCTATAGTCAAGGTTACAAATCCCGCAACAAGTATCTTCGGACGATATGGCACGTCCCCAGTATGACAGCTTTTTGTGCGGAAGCTGTGATGTTTCTTACATTTACATCTATGGTAAGGCTTTTAAGGTTTTTAAGAAAGTTTTTTTCCACTAATCCGTTGGCAGAAATTATAAATGGCAGGATATCCACATTTTTCAGATTATAAAGATGTTTCAGCTCGTGACGAAGGTCTTGGTATTTAATCACTTTTTCGGTGTATGATTTGCTAATATTTTCGTCAAGAGGAATGGCGACGTCGATTACTTGGGCAGTTTTAGCAGCTTTATCAATGACAATTATATCAGGTTTGTTATGAAGCACAGTTCTATCAGTAACTATTGATGTATCCCAATAGATTTTAACATTTTGATTCTCTGCCACTGGTTCTGGATTATATTTGTAATAGGGCTGGTTAGTGTTCTTTAGCTTATACTTGCTACAAAGGTTACTGTGTATAATCTTCGCGACGTCGTTGTGTCTATTAAGGTACTCCTTGGGAGCGATAACACTGCATCCGCTGATTATATGTTGTATTGTCTCTTGTTTTTGACCACATACTCTGCATGTTTCATTTTGGATGTTTTCTTTTAGTATATGTTTTCTGTATGACCGTGTTCCCATCACTTGATCTTGGATCGCTAACATTAGACCTTCGGTTTCCCTGGTTAGACCGCTTTGTTTTAAGAACAGACAGGACGAGTTCGAATCGGCAGCTTCTTGTCTGAGTCCTGCTGCATATCTACCATGTAATACCTTGGAGTTCCATTGTTCTTCCCAAGGTGTGGCCGTCTCATTTTGTTCCCTTTCAGAGAGGTTAAGTGGTGTATAGCCTTTGTCCTCTCTTGCGATTGCTATGTGCAGTGCATCAGTGCTTTCCATAAAAAATTTCCTTAATGATTTTTTTTGTCTTAGGTGCCCATCTCGGAGCGAGATCAGCCCCCTTCCTCCGCGGTTTCTGGAGATGTACAATCTGGCGACAGAAGAATTTGGATGCAGTGCACGGAACGAGGTAAGTGTTGTTCTTATAGGACGGTTCAAAGCTTGTAGGTCGGTTTCACTCCATTTTAGCACTCCAAAAGTAGCTGTAACGACAGGGATTGCCCATGTGTTTATAGCAATGATGGAGTTTCGGGCGTTAAGTTCTGTTTTTAGCAGCAGCTTGAGTCTTCGCTGTAGCTCCTTTTTCACCCTGTCTTTCATTTCTGCAGCATCTATATTTAAAGCTTGTTGGAACCCCAAGTACTTGTATGTTGCTCTTCCTGTGTTGTTTATTAGAGTGCCATCCATTAGTTCTGTACTCTCACCTTCTTGAATTTTTCCTTTCTCTACATGTAGTACTGCGCATTTATCAAGCCCGAACTCCATTCTGATTGATCGACTGAACAACGCCACAAGCTCCAGCTGTCCTTGGAGCTGACTTTTTCCTTTTGCGTAGCATTTAAAGTCATCCATGTATAGTGAATGTGAGAGCCTCACTCCATTTGGTCTGCCGATATTATAACCGTACGTGCTGTTGTTAATAATATGACTTAGTGGGTTCAGTGCTAGGCAGAACCATAACGGACTGAGGCTATCACCCTGAAATATTCCCCGTTGGATACTTAGATGTTCAGTGCAATATTCGACATCACCTGCCTTTACCCTTAAGCATGTTCTCCATTGTGCCATCGCGTGCTCAAGGACTCTGAAGGTATTAGCGCTTATCTTGTAGATCTGTAGAACCTTTAGGAGCCAACTATGCGGAACGGAATCAAATGCTTTCTGATAATCGATCCATGCTACTGATAAGTTACGTTGTTTTACTCTGGCTTGGTTGGTAGCAATGGCGTCGATTACAAGTAGTTCTCTGGTTCCTTGAGATCCTCGCTTACAGCCTTTTTGTTCCATTCCCATAAGGTTATGTCTTTTTATGTGAATCTCCATTTTTCTAGCGAGAATCGTCGTAAAGAGCTTATACAGGGTAGGGAGACAGGTTATTGGTCGAAAGTTTTTTGGGTGGGAGATGTCTGGCTTTTTGGGCAGCATTGTTGTTAATCCGGTTGTGAGAAATTCAGGTAGTAGTTCTGGTGTTAAAAGAAAATCATTAAAATATGTCTTTAGTTTTGAATTATTAATTAATTAATAATTGAGTATTATTATTATTATTATTATTATTATTATTATTATTATTATTATTATTATTATTATTATTATTATTATTATTATTATTATTATTATTATTATTATTATTATTATTATTATTATTATTATTATTATTATTATTATTATTATTATTATTATTATTATTATTATTATTATTATTATTATTATTATTATTATTATTATTATTATTATTATTATTTTCAGGTTCCACAGACGTATCTGGATATGGCTTCTTACCTTTTTCGGCATTAGATGCAAGAAAACAGGTAAGTTTTTTTAATTAATTAATAATTGAGTATTATTATTATTATTATTATTATTATTATTATTATTATTATTATTATTATTATTATTATTATTATTATTATTATTATTATTATTATTATTATTATTATTATTATTATTATTATTATTATTATTATTATTATTATTATTATTATTATTATTATTATTATTATTATTATTATTATTATTATTATTATTATTATTATTATTATTATTATTATTATTATTATTATTATTATTATTATTATTATTATTATTATTATTATTATTATTATTATTATTATTATTATTATTATTATTATTATTATTATTATTATTATTATTATTATTATTATTATTATTATTATTATTATTATTATTATTATTATTATTATTATTATTATTATTATTAATATTATTATTATTATTATTATTATTATTATTATTATTATTATTATTATTTTTTTTTTTTTTTTTTTTTTTTTTTTTTTTTATTCCACGATATTTATCGGATCTTTTGACAGGCATGCATCGGCCTTGACGGCAAGATGCAGACTCTGTGTTTACGTTTCTAGAAACGACCTAACTGTATGCGTAGTATCTATTATCACTGACTTCTGCATTAGATGGTAGGTATTTTCTGGAATATTAAGTTTCTTTAAATTTGTCCTTAGGTTCTTAGGTACCAGTCCCATGGCACTAATAACAAGAGGTATGACTTCAACGCTTTCCAGTTTCCACAGCCCTTTTATTTCTCGACATAATGGTAGATACTTGTTTATTTTTTCTTTTATTTTTGTGTCCATGTTATTGTTGTTGGGTATCGCTATATCAACTAGATATGCTGTTTTGTCTTTTTTGTTCACAATTGTAATGTCTGGTCTGTTGTGTTCTACGGTTCGGTCCGTAAGCAGTGTTTTATCCCAGTATATCTTGACATTGTCATTTTCTACAACTGGTGGGGGTTTTAGTTTATAGTAGGGTGTTTGACTTTCATATGTGATATCATGTTTTTTGAGGAGTTCTTGGTAAACTATGGCTGCAACTTTGTTATGTCTTTCCAGGTACTTATTGTTTGCTAGGCATTGACAGGCAGAGATAATGTGTTCTATTGTTTCAGTGTTATTGCTGCATTTTCTGCATTTATCAGTTTCAATGTTTTCTTTTAATATGTATTTACGGTGGTTTCTCGTACTAACAACATTATCTTGGATGCTAAGCATAAAGCCTTCTGTTTCCGGGAAGATTATACCTTTTCTTAGCCAGTAGAGCGATGCGTTTTTATCAACTGACTCTCTTTGTAGGTCATTTTGAAATCTTCCATGGAGTTCCATACCTAGCAGATCTCTTTTCTTTTGTTCGTTGGTCAGCATATTTGGAAACGGTAAGTATCTTATTTCACTAAGGTTTAGTGGTGTCAGTTTTATGTCGGCATTTATAATAGCTTCAAACAGGTGGTTATTGTTGTTTTCATAGAAGTACTTTCGAAGAGAACCAACTTGTTGTGCACACAGCTGAACCATATCAAATATACCTCTTCCTCCATCTTCGCGAGGGAGCGTTATTCGGTGTTTGGAAGATTGCGGGTGGTGCTTCCTGTGGCCTGTCATTTTGGTTCGTATTTGTCTATTAACATTTTCCAGCTCTGTGTGGGTCCATCTCACAACTCCAAATGAATAAGATAAAGTAGGGATTGCATAGCTGTTAATCGCCTTCGTAAGTCTTGATGAAGTCAGCTCTGTTTTAAGTAGAGAGATCAGTCGGGATTGGAATTTTTTGATAAGCTTTTCTTTGATTATTTTATGTTCAACTCTGTTTGTCTGAAGATAGCCAAGATATTTATATGGGTCCTTTGACATAGCCCCAATAGCTGTTTCTGCGTCAAGCTGCAAATCTTCACTTTCTATAAGTTTTCCTTTATGCACGGTAACCGTTTGGCATTTACTAGCTCCTAGTTTCATACCAATGTCTTTGCTGATTTTGTAAACCAGCTTTATAATTGTCTCTAGTTGCTTCTTTGTGGCAGCATATATCTTTATATCATCCATGTATAAAAGGTGGCTGACCAGCTTTAAATTATTATTGGTTTTGATATTGAAACCGTAGCCCGTGGAGTTTATTGCATTTGATAGGGGATTTAGAGCCAGGCAGAACCATAATGCGCTAAAACTGTCACCCTGGAAGATTCCACGTTTTAGGTCAATATTACCAATTTCGATGTTGCTTTTTACATTTTTTATTTGCAAGCAAGTTGACCAACTCTTCATAGATTCTTTAAAGAAGTCTGTTATTTTGCTGTCTATCCCATATATTTGGAGTGTTTGCAGAAGCCAACTGTGAGGAACTGAGTCAAAGGCCTTCTGATAGTCTATATAGCCCATATGGATATTTCTGCACTTACTTTTTGCTTGCTCTAGTACTATCGAATCTATCACCGCCTGTTCCTTACATCCCATAGCCTTACGTCTGCATCCTTTTTGCTCGAAGGTTAGTATTTCTTTAGCATCTAGGTAAGTATATATTTTGTTACATATTACTGATGAGAAAAGTTTGTAGATAGTGGGCAGGCAGGTGATAGGTCGGTACTGTGAGGGATCCTGCGTATTTTCATTTTTAGGTAGCAGATGCGTTGTACCTTGTGTCATGAATCTTGGCATATGGGTGGGGTTGACGAGAATATCATTAAAAGCTTTGGCCAGATGTCCGTGTGCATTTGAGAATGACTTCAGCCAGAAATTTTGAATAGCATCAGGACCTGGTGCTTTCCAGTTAGCCATTTTTCTACAGCTTTCTAAAATATCTTTTTTGGTGAATTCAATTGGATTCATTTTCTGTTCTTTGTATCTCTGAGCTTCGCTGGTAATCCAATGTGCATTCTCATTATGTTGAAATGGGACAGACCATATTTCCGACCAAAAGTCTTTAATGGCATCTTTGGTTGGTAGTACAATATTTTGATCAGATTTTTATTATTATTATTATTATTATTATTATTATTATTATTATTATTATTATTATTATTATTATTATTATTATTATTATTTTGTTTTTTCTCCTTTTCAGGGCTTTTGCTAAAGTGGGATTCTCTTGAATCAGTCACTTTAACCGGTTTTATTGAGGTTTCTCAATTTACGTTTGTGAAGGTAAGTTAAGGGTTTTTCTTACAATACGACAGGTTTCCAGTATCACTGATTTCTGCATTGTCGTGAATATTTTTTTTATCTGTGATATTTATTTGTTTTAGGTATGATTCCAAGTTCCTCGAGACCAGGCCTGTAACTGAGATGACAATAGGAACTATGGTAAGACTTTTAAGTTGATGGATGTTTCTGTATTCTTCTGATAAGTCAAAATATTTATTAATTTTTTCTCTTTCAGCTTTTTCTAGGTTGTGATCGTTCGGATGCGTGATGTCAATGAAAAAACCCCGCCTTTCCTTTTTTTCTACTAAGACAATGTCAGGTCTATTACAGGGGATTGGTTTATCCGTTTGAATTGGCGTGTCCCAGTATAGAAGGTATGTATCATTTTCATGTACTGGAAATGGAACATATTTAAAGTGTTGTTCAGTTTTATTTAGGAAATTGCAGTAAATAGCAAGGTGTTGATGAATTATATTAGCTGTTAAATTGTGCCGTTTTAAATATTCTGTAGGTGCTAACACCGTACATCCTGCTATAATATGTTCTATCGTCTCGGAGTGACGTCTACACATTCTACAGAGATCATTGTCAAGTTGTACTCCATGAATCGTTCTTATGTGGTTTCTTGTTGCTATGACATTGTCCTGAATGGCCACCAAAAATCCCTCTGTCTCTCCGTATAGGTAACCTTTTTTTAACCATTCCGTCGATGCTTCAGCCTTTGATTGATTAAGGTGATTAGGAAATTTTCCGTGAAGAGGTTTTGATAGCCATTTATTTTTTAGAGTAGCGAGGTCAGGTAAGTCATGAGTTTCTTCTCTGAATTTTACCGGTGAGTAAGTTCCAATTTCAGTTATGACATTATGAAGTAAAGATGTAGCGGACTTCCTGCGAAAATATGTTCGTAATTTATTTATTTGCCTGTGGTGAAGTAGTGCGATGTCTATGAGTCCTCTTCCTCCCAATTTTCGTGGGATGTAGAGCCTTTCGGTGCACGCTTTAGGATGATGGATTAGATACTTCGACATTTGTACACGAATTACGCGGTTGAGAGCTTCTAACTCGGTGTTTGACCAACCAATTATTCCAAAGGAATAAGCAGTTGCTGGTATCGCATAAGTGTTGATTGCTTTGATTTTGTTTTTAGCTGTGAGTTCCGTCCGGAGTATTTGTTTGGTTCTTTTCTCGAGTGTTAGGCTAAGTATATTCTTTGCTTCTTTTTTGTTGATAACTAGTTTCTGTTTGTATCCTAGATACTTATAGTTTTCATGTTCTCGATTTCAATGTTATCATATTCTTTTGGTTTTCCGCGATGAGCTACTAACTTTGCACATTTATCAAGACCAAATTTCATTTTGATATCATTACTGAATACCTCTGTCAGCTCTATCAGTCTATCCAGATCCTTTTCTGATGACGCATATAATTTTAAATCATCTACATAAAACAAGTGAGCCATTGTGTACGATATATCACCCTGCTTTAGTTTATATCCGATGTTGGATCGTTGCAAAGCTTTTGAGAGCGGGTTTAGGCTTAGAATAAACCAGACAGGACTAAGAGAGTCACCCTGAAAAATACCGCTTTTAATATTGATTTCATCAGTCGTTATTTCTCTGTTGTTCAGTGTGAGAATAAGTGTAGTTCTCCAGGAGTTCATGCATTCACTGAGGAATTTGATTATATTTTTGTCGATTTTGTACAACTCTAGGACTTCTAATAGCCAGCTGTGTGGTACAGAGTCGAATGCTTTCTGATAATCGATCCATGCCACTGCGATGTTCCGTGATCTGTGTTTGGCATCTTGTGTTATTACTTCGTCAATAATCAGTTGTTCTTTACATCCCTGTGATTTTTTCCTACACCCTTTTTGTTCTTCTGTTAAGATATCTTGTTGTACCAGATGGTTGTCTATTTTTTCAGCGATTATTGACGTAATTATTTTATAGAGTGTTGGTAAGCAAGTAATTGGTCGGTAATTTTTTGGGTCATCAGTTCTCTCTGATTTTGGAAGCATGTATGTAACACCTTTAGTTAGGTAGGCTGGCAATTTCTCTTTATTCATTATTATTATTATTATTATTATTATTATTTTTATTATTATTATTATTATTATTATTATTATTATTATTATTATTATTATTATTATTATTATTATTATTATTATTATTATTTTTTTTTTTTTTTTTTTTTTTTTTTTTTTTTTGTGGTGGCCTTACTTGCGGTCTCGCGGCTCCGACTCACACGGGTGCAAGTAGGCCAGATGGTCCGTTACCGTTTCTGCTCCCCACCAACCGCGGGGTTAGTAGAAACGGTGTTCCGCATCGTGTGCCCTGAGTAGACGCAATGATCCGAGGATGACTGCTTTCTGCATGTTGCCTGCAAGTTGCTCTGCCCTGTCACGGCAGGCCGGCAAGGTCTTGAGAGCTGAGAGCAGTGTCTGCCGTGCGCCTCCGAGAGCTCCAATTACCAAAACCACTAGCTTGACTGTATAGCCCCGGTACACTCGGCGAAGGTCAAAGAGAAGATCCTGATATTTCGTCCGTTTCTCTTCTTCCTTGGCAATGATGTTCGTCTCGGCAGGAGCCGAGAACTCAATGACATACATAGTTTTGTCATTTTTGTCAAGGAGTACTATATCCGGCTTGTTAGCGTTTACAAGCCGGAGTGTGGGGAATGCGAAATTCCAGTATATTCTGGTTCTGTCATTCTCCACGACGGACGGAATATCAGAGGGGACATATGGCAGCACTGGAGCATCATCAACACCGTACGAGTGCCTTAGATGGTAATACAGCACCCGTAACGCTGCGTTGTGTCGATGGATATACGCCGAGACCGCATAGCGCCCGCAAGCGGACAGCAAATGATATAAGGTCTCCGGCGCCCTATGGCAGGCCCTACAACTTGTATCAGGAACCTGTATACCCATCACGCGACTTCGGTGTTCCAAGGTGTTGATGACTCCGTCTTGGCAAGCAATGATAAACCCCTCAGTTTCCGACTTTAATGCACCTGACCTTAAGAATGCAAAGCTTAGCTTTTTGGATAAGCCAGTGTTTTCAATGGTTTTATAGAAAACACTGTGCAATGGCTTATCCATATGTAGACGTAATAAATAGTCTGCCTCTGCATTCTTTAAGGTGGTTTTAAGTCTTTGGCAGGTCAACTGTGTAATGGAGTTTTCCTGCCGCCGACTTATGTCGAAAACTATTTGGAGCTCATCTGCTGCTCTTTGTGCTGCTTTAAAAAGAAATGCCCCCACCCCAAATGTTTCATGGTTACGCACCATGCATAGCAGGGGATCCTCGTCTCTGATTACTTCGCACGCGGTACTTAGGACTATTCGTCTGTGTAAACACTCCAAACTTAAGAGTCCACGGCCTCCCTGATAACGTGGGAAGTAAAGCCGTTGGACAGACGCCTTAGGATGATGACTTCGGTATCGAGTCATCATCTTGCGGGTTTTCACGTCAATTTCACGCAACTCGTTCACGTTCCACTTAATGACTCCAAAGGAGTAAGTGATTATAGGGACGGCAAGCATATTTGTAGCAGCGACTTTGTTCTTTCCAGACAACTCTGAATTCCAGATTTGTCTTAGTCGTTGCTGATACTTGTCGCGAAGAGACCCTTTTATTGCTACACTATCATGGATGTGTCCCTGGGGAACACCCAGATAGGTATAGGTCTCTCCGGCATCCAGATGTCGTAGGATGCTCCCATCTACAAGTTGCGCGTCCTCGGCGTGATCCGCATGGCGTCCTTTCTTAAGTTGAACCGTCGCACACTTATCCAACCCAAACTCCATCCCGATCGCATGAGTATACTCCTGTACTACCCGAAGAGCTTGGTCGAGGTCTCTCTTCGTCGACGCGTAGAACTTAAGGTCATCCATATAAAAGAGGTGAGTAACCTTATGGGTTCTACGGCCAGGAGCACCGCACATGTATCCCTTTGTGTTCCGCAAAGCAACGGATAACGGAAGTAGCGAGACGCAAAAGAGGAGTGGGCTGAGGGAATCACCCTGAAACACTCCCCGTCGGAATGACACCAATTCAGTCGACACCTTTGCGTTACCCGTACATATGGTAAATCGGGTTTTTCAAAATGGCATCATTCCTGAAATGCATCTCGCTATGGGATCTGGCACCGCAAGGCCTCTCAAAAGGTGAATAATAAGTTCATGAGAAGTTGTGTCAAAGGCCTTACGGTAATCAATCCAGGTCATCAAAAGGTTTCGCTTGTACTGGAAGGAGTCCTGTGTGACACATCGGTCTATTAGAAGGTTCTCCTTGCAGCCGGCTACGCCTTTCTTTGACCCTCGCTGCTCGTATACTCCACTAAACACGGGACCCATGGCTTGGAGTATCCGCTGGTACAAGAGTCGCGTAAAAATCTTGTAACAGGCGTTTAAACATGTTATCGGGCGATAGTTCTTTGGGTCGGACAAGTCTCCGTTCTTGGGGAGAAGGACGGTTCGCCCCTCAATAAACCAGGGAGGGATTGGCTGCCCCTCATTAACCCAGGAGTTAAAAATTCGGGCAAGGGCCTCATGGGTTGATGGAAATTTTTTCCACCAGTAGGTGTTAATTCCATCAGGCCCAGGGGCAGCAAAGTTCTTAGCACCCGTAAGAGCACTTCGAACTTCCTCCACGGTTATTGGTGGGCACAGTTGCTCAGGTGGTGGGAACCCCCTCACAAAGGTTTCAAACTGTGCCAGGGCTGGTGTGTTTACGTTGAGCGGCCGAGTTACCTCGTAAATACCCCTCCAGAAGTTTTCCACCCTCTCAGCGGTCTGAGGATCATTAATAATCCTCGGCGGCGCCTGAAATAGGCGACTGGGGTTTTCGAAAAATAATTTATTTTCCGAAATACCCCTCGCCCGCCGAATTAGATTTTGTTTGGCAGTCACTAACATCCGTATCCGTTCGCAGCACTGCTGCTTGATGGTCTGCAACAGTGCTTCGTTCAGTGTGTGGTGGGTGCGTCGCAGGTTGGCCGCTATGCTGCGCACTTTTGGCGTAAAAGGCCTGCCTGCCAATTTGTATTCCACCACACACTGTATACGGGATGCGTGCTGCCTTGCTGAGAGGATTTTTGCTTCCATCTTCTTATTATTATTATTATTATTTTAGGTTTCCACAGGGATATTCCTGGAGTTATATTTCTTTCCGGTACTGTGTACAAGGAGAAGAAGTTAGGTAGTTGGCACGGTAGTTTTTATTTTTTATTTTTTATAGGTTAAGATATTAAGGTAGGTTAAGAACTTTGCGTACTATTCCTGTAGTTTCTATGAGAGTGATTTTTTGCATTTGGCTAAATAGATTTTCTTTTATTTCCAGGTTTCTTAAGTTGTCTAGTGTTGTGGACGGAGTTTCTCCGGTTGCTCCTAAAACTATTGGGATGATGGTTACTCGTTCTTGGCTCCACATGTCCTTGATTTCCTCCGCCAAAGGTAAATATTTGTAGATTTTTTCTTGATATTTTTTCTGTAGGTTCGTTGGAAGAGGGATTGCGATGTCAATGATGTGTGTTTGCTTAGTCTGTTTGTTTACAAATACTATGTCAGGTTTGTTACTTGCAATATGTACATCTGTGATGATTTCCCTATTCCAGTATAGTTTATATTTTTCATCTTCAATTACAGGTTCCGGTTTTAGTTTATAATAGGGTATGTGTGGTAATTCCGGTTTAATTTTCCTTAGTAGCTCTTGGTACACAACTTTCCCGACATTGTCATGCCTCTTCGTGTATTCATTGGGGGCTACTACTTTACACCCGCTTATTATATGTTCTATTGATTCTGTTTGTTCCCCGCACATTCGGCATTTGTCTGTTTCTATTTGTTGTTTCATTATATATTTCTGGTAGTTGCGTGTGGCTACGACCTGATCTTGTATAGCCATTACAAATCCTTCGGTCTCTGGAAATAGTTGTCCTTTCTTTAACCAGTCAAGAGAAGCTTTTTCATTGATGTGAGCTTGTCTGAGTAATGCTGGGTATCGTCCGTGCAGTTCTTTGCTCAGCCATTTGTCGACTTTGTTAATAGGTTCTTCTGCTTCTATCGGGATGTGCCTGTTGTTTAGGTTTAGTGGTGTGATTTTGTTATCTTTGTTAATTATTAAAGAGTACAGGTCATTTTCATCCGCCTTTTTGTAAAAGTAGCTCCGCAGGTTTTTTATTTGTTTTCGGTGCAGTTCATCAATATCCAGAACTCCCCATCCTCCCAGTTCCCTTGAAAGGTGAAACCTCTCGACTGAACTTCTTGGGTGGTGATATCGAAATTTAGTTGCTACCGTTCGTACGCTGCGGTTCAGTTGATCAAGCTCGGTTTGTGTCCATGATATGACTCCAAAACTGTAGGTCAGGATTGGTATTGCATAGGTGTTGATTGCTTTGACCATGTTCCGTCCCCGCAGCTTTGTTTTCATTATCATTCTAAGTCTTTGGTTAAAGTTTTCTGTTATTAATTGTTTGGCATGTTTTTGATCGATTCCTCGAGCTTGTTGGTACCCAAGATACTTGTACAATTCCTCCTGTTCCATTCCCAGTATAACTCCTTCCTCCTCTACCATTCCCACACTCTCGTGTTGTTTCCATTTTCCTTTTTCCATAACATTGATACGGCATTTGTCAAGTCCAAATGTCATGTTGATGTCTTTACTAAACTTTTTTATTAACTCAATGTTCTTTTTCAGGTCTCCGTCCGATTCAGCGTACGCTTTGAGGTCATCCATGTAGAGAAGATGGGTAAGTGTTACATTTGTTCCTAACATAATTCCTTTATTTTGTTGTTTTAGGGCGGAAGAGAGGGGGTTGAGAGCCATACAAAACCATAATGGGCTAAGTGCGTCACCTTGGAAGATTCCGCATTGTATTGGTAAGTTGCCTAGTACTTGTTGGTTATTGTCTGCTGTGATTGTTAGGGTTGTTTTCCATGTTTTCATTAAATTCTTTAGCAGGTCGCTGATTCGGTGATCTATTTTATATATATCGAGTACTTCAAGAAGCCATGAGTGAGGGATGCTGTCAAAGGCTTTTTGGTAATCGATATATGCAGTGTAGAGTTTCTTTTTTTGTTTTTTGGCATGTCCTGTTACTATTGTATCAATTACCAGTTGGTCTTTGCATCCCTTTGCCGATTTTGTGCATCCTTTTTGTTCTAATGCAAGGAGTTCATTTTCTGCGAGATGCTTGTATATTTTTTCAGCTATGACTCCTGTCAGGAGCTTATAAAGTGTTGGTAGGCATGTGATTGGCCTATATTTACTTGGGTTTTGACTTGTTGGTGTGGTTTTTGGAAGAAGGTATGTTACCCCTTGGGTCATAAATGGTGGAAGGTTTGTATTGTGTTCAATGATGTCTGAAAGAATAGCTGCAATTTTGTTGTGTGTACTTTTAAATTTTTTTATCCAGAAGTTTTGTAGTTTGTCACCACCTGGTGCTTTCCAGTTTTTGCTTCTCCGTATTACGTTCTCTACCTCCCGCAATGTTACTTGGTCGTATACCATTCTTCGTTTATTTTTTAGTGTTTCTTTTTCTTTTGTTATCCATTTTGCATTTTCTTTGTGTTGTTTTGGTGTCGCCCATATGTTTCTCCAGTAATTCATGGTATCTTCAGTTTCTGGGTATTTGTCATCGATGTTATGTGCTGTGGCTTTGAGTTGTCTGTAAAACCTAGCTTCATTGCTTTCAAATTCTTTGTTGTCTTCTCTACGTCGTCTGCTGTCTTTATATCTGCGTAGTCTTTTTGATATGGCGGCCAATCGTTGCTTAAGTAGGTCCAGGACTTCTTGTATGGTGTTGTTGTTAGAGTTTTTGTGTTCGTGTATTATTTCATTTGCTTTTCGTTTTATTTTTTCGCTTGCAGTTTGTTTCATCGCTTGGTGCATTTGTCCTATGGGTTTTCTGAGCTTTATTTGTCCGGCTAACCTTCTTTCCCAAGGTGGTTGTGTCGTTGTTTGGTTACAAGCTTTCTTACCTATTTTTTTTTTATGTATGGTTTGGTTAATTTCGACAGTAGCCACTGCACCAACATAAAGGTATGTTTGGAGGTCTGTCAGGGTGTTGACCTGTTCCATTTTTTCAGTAAGGATGCTGTTTACTTGGGCTATTATGGAATTTGTCTTGTTATTTGTTTTTAGTTTCGTTATGTTTGGTCTCATGTGAGGAGTTATTCCGTTATATTTTAGTAGTAACCTCTCAAAAGTTTCTCTGGTTGTTCTTTCTTCTTCATTTATTGATGGATTATCTATTTCTATTTCTCCTTCTTGAGGTTGATCTTCGTTTTCAGGGCGTACGCCTAGTTCTATTTCTACTTCTCTTCTTATTCGGTTTAGGGTGTCGGGTCCTATTTTTTGTGAAGCCATTAGTGTTCGCTTTTGGTCTAATATGTTTTGTATGGTTTTTCGTGCTAGCTCGGGGAACTGCCGTGTTACGTCTGCATGCAGTTCTCTGCTGTATCCCGTGTTTACGGTCTCCAGCTTCGTGTGAACAAGGTAGCGTCGGTATAAAAACTCGTTCATGGCGTCTGTCCATTTTGTCCGCTGCCTTGGTCTCCCCTGTAACGTAGTGGGTTGAGGCGGGGCCTCAACAACATCTGCATTTTGGGGTACCATTTGGTCTTCTTGGTGGGGTGCTTGCGCGATTTGTGCTCTTTGTCCGTGTCCATTGCCTTGGTCGTTTGCGGTGGGTCGATGGCGGTTCCGACCCGGGTCCAGCTGCCCCGGCCCGCCCGAGTATCTCTTATTTCTTGTATTTACAGCAAGAGAGATTCACATCCGTTGGGTTGCTAACCCCCCGAATGGTTGCTGAGGTCTGCGGGATTGCGGCCCGTGGCCCTTAATGGGCCCCCCATGCAGGCGAAGCTGGCTGTACAGGTCTTACGTCGTTACCTGTAGCAAAACAAGCCCTGCTGGCGGCAGTGCCTATTTTGGCCAGACATATTATTATTATTATTATTATTATTATTATTATTATTATTATTATTATTATTATTATTATTATTATTATTATTATTATTATTATTATTATTATTATTATTATTATTATTATTATTATTATTATTATTATTATTATTATTATTATTATTATTATTATTATTATTATTATTATTATTATTATTATTATTATTATTATTATTATTATTATTATTATTATTATTATTATTATTATTATTATTATTATTATTATTATTATTATTATTATTATTATTATTATTATTATTATTATTATTATTATTATTATTATTATTATTATTATTATTATTATTATTATTATTATTATTATTATTATTATTATTTTTTTTTTTTTTTTTTTTTTACGCTTTGAACGGATTTTAAGGAATGTCGGCTTACGGTATGTAAAGCAAGACAAACCCTAAGTGTTACGGATCTCTGTTTAAAACTCTCCTTACAATGCTACAAGTTGCCAGGATGACAGCTTTCTGCATCTCCAAATAGTGTTTTTCATTAATATTCAATGACTTTAACCCATGCAATAATTTTTTAGGTATTTCGCCAGTCACACCCAGGATGATCGGGACTATCTCGACCTTTTTGACCTTCCATATTTTTTGCAACTCATGACTTAGAGGTAGGTATTTTTCAACTTTCTCAGTATGTTTTTTGTGCATATTTGCTGATGCTGGTATAGCGATGTCAACAAGTAAAATTCTGTTGGTTTGTTTGTCTAGGACAAAAATGTCTGGTCGATTGTGTTGAATGGGGTTATCTGTTTGCAATCCTCTATCCCAGTAGATTGTAGCTTGATTATTTTCTAAAACATTGGCTGATTTGTACTTGTAATATTGTTCGTGGGTTGTAACAAGTCCATATTTCATACCTAATTCTCTATGAATTATTTTTGCAGCATCATTATGCCTGTCTGTATATTCCCTTGGTGCTAAACTTGTGCAGCCACTCATTATGTGTTCGATATTTTCATGTCCTTGTTTACACATTCTGCACATTGTATTTTGAGTTGCTGGATCCTTTATGATATACTTCTTATATGACTTAGTTGGAATAACTTGATCTTGAATAGCACAAAGAAAACCCTCAGTTTCAGGAAATATATTGCCATTTGTTAACCAGCTCAGTGAAGCTTTCTTGTCAATTTCTTCATGTTCTAAAGAATGAGGATATCTGCCGTGAAGTTCTTTTTGATGCCAATTTTCAATTTTCTTAATTGTGCTATATTCCGTATCACAAGCAAAGTCTGGGTTTCCGAGGTTCAATGGTGTAAGATTTTTGTCAGTGTGTTTTATTGCCTTATGTAACGGGGAGGTAGTTGCAGTCTCATAGAAGTAGCGTCTTAAGTTATTTATTTGTTTTTTGTGGAGCAGGCGAAAATCCATAACTCCTCTTCCCCCTACATTCCTCGGCAAATGGAACCTTTCCTTGCATGCTCTCGGATGGTGGGAGCGATATTTAGTATATGTTTTCCTAATCGTTCTGTTAAGGTCTTCTAGTTCATGCTCACTCCATTTTACTACGCCAAAGCTGTATGATACAATTGGTATTGGTAGAGTGTTTGTGGCGCTTATTTTGTTTCTGGCAGATAGATGGCTTTTTGAGATAACCCTAAGACGTTCTGCAAGTTTCTCTATAAGTTGTTTTTTGACAGTTCTATCCTCAATCCCTGTTGATTGCACAAATCCCAAGTATTTATACTTTTCGTTTTTATCCATGGCTTGTATATGTCCTTCTCCAGATCTTTGTAGCAGTTTAAAATCTTCGTTTTGTTTCCACTTTCCCTTCTCGATACTGTTTGTTTTGCATTTGTCTAAACCAAAATTCATTGCGATGTCATTGGAGAAAATTTCGGTTTGTCTAAGTAGCTTTTTTAGTCCTATTTGTGAGTCTGAGAAGAGTTTAAGATCGTCCATATAGACAAGATGGCTTAACTGCTGGGTGCCGTTTGGAATTCTATAGCCAACATTTTTATTGTTTAAAGCATTGGATAATGGATTTAGTGCAATGCAAAACCAAAGTGCACTTAAGGCGTCTCCCTGATATATGCCTCTTTTGATTTTCATTTGAATGGGTTCGACGTTTGAGTTTTCGATTTTTATTTGAGTTTCCCATGATGACATTACGTATTCGAGGAAATTAACAATTTGAGGGCTAACTTTGTAGAGAGTGAGGCTACTAATTAGCCATGTATGTGGAACACTATCAAAAGCTTTTTGGTAGTCAATAAAAGCAATGTGTAAGTTTTTCTTATTTTTAATAGTGTCCCTTGTAACAACAGTGTCAATTAGCAGTTGTTCCTTGCAGCCTTGAGATTTCTTTCTGCATCCTTTTTGCTCCTCTGCGAACAGTTGGTTTTCTGTCATATGTTTGTACAGTTTTTCTGATATAATGCCCGTTAAAAATTTATATAATGTTGGTAAGCATGTTATGGGTCGATATTTAGAAGGGTCTGGTTGAGGCTGAATTGATTTTGGTAGTAGAGAGGTAATTCCTTGCGTCATAAATTTAGGCAAGCTTTCAGGGTTATTTAGGATTTTATTTAGCTGATCTGCAATACATTGGTGCGTGGACGTGAATCTTTTGTACCAATAGTTATGCAAACCATCTGGACCTGGTGACTTCCAGTTTTGTGCTCTTGCCAATATATTCTTAAGATCTTGTTTAGTTATTGTTGCGGGTAGCATCGCTGGCACTTTCTCTACTCTTTTCTTTTCAAGCTCGATCCATTCCGCTCCAGAATTATGTTTGGCAGGTTTTTCCCATATTTGACTCCAAAACTCCTTGATTTCTTTACTTTTTGGGTATTCTCCTTCTTGTGCATTGTTGCTGGGATTAAGGATTTGTCGGTAGAACAATCTTTGATTGGTTTCATATTTTCGATTGTCAATTCTTCTGTTATATGCTATTTTGTATTTCCTTAGTCTAAGTGTGTAGACTTGTAGCCTTTGTTTTAGGAAGTCGAGTATCTCCACTGAGGTGGGATTGGTAGCATTTTTGTATCGCGTGATGATATTTTTCGACTTAGTATTCACTTTTTTGCTGATATTTCCTTTATTCAACTGTGTAAGAAGGCCAATCTCTCCGCGGATATTATTGATTTTTTGTGCGAGTCTTTTTTCCCACATTGGCGTCGGCTGTATTTTTTCTGCCGATTTTTTATGAGATACTTGTTGATGGAGCCCTATAGTTGTGATTGCTGCTGCATAGACTAAATCATGGAGTGACTGGAGATCCTCACACTGTTGAATTTTTTTCTTATTATTATTATTATTAATATTATTATTATTATTATTATTATTATTATTATTATTATTATTATTATTTTTATTTTTATTATTATTATTA
The DNA here is from genome assembly GCA_963576565.1 of Aspidapion aeneum. Lineage (NCBI taxonomy): Eukaryota > Metazoa > Arthropoda > Insecta > Coleoptera > Brentidae > Aspidapion > Aspidapion aeneum. Next base: position 130,521,167 of record OY755038.1, read on the forward strand.
TTATTATTATTATTATTATTATTATTATTATTATTATTATTATTATTATTATTATTATTATTATTATTATTATTTATTTTATTTTTTTGTGGTGGCCTTACTTGCGGTCCCGCGGCTCCGTTTCACACGGGTGCAAGTAGGCCAGATGGTCCGTTACCGTTTCTACTCCCCACCAACCGCGGGGTTAGTAGAAACGGTGTTCCGCATCGTGTGCCCTGAGTAGACGCAATGATCCGAGGATGACTGCTTTCTGCATGTTGCCTGCAAGTTGCTCTGCCCTGTCACGGCAGGCCGGCAAGGTCTTGAGAGCTGAGAGTAGTGTCTGCCGTGCGCCTCCGAGAGCTCCAATTACCAAAACCACTAGCTTGACTGTATAGCCCCGGTACACTCGGCGAAGGTCAAAGAGAAGATCCTGATATTTCGTCCGTTTCTCTTCTTCCTTGGCAATGATGTTCGTCTCGGCAGGAGCCGAGAACTCAATGACATACATAATTTTGTCATTTTTGTCAAGGAGTACTATATCCGGCTTGTTAGCGTTTACAAGCCGGAGTGTGGGGAATGCGAAATTCCAGTATATTCTGGTTCTGTCATTCTCCACGACGGACGGAATATCAGAGGGGACATATGGCAGCACTGGAGCATCATCAACACCGTACGAGTGCCTTAGATGGTAATACAGCACCCGTAACGCTGCGTTGTGTCGATGGATATACGCCGAGACCGCATAGCGCCCGCAAGCGGACAGCAAATGATATAAGGTCTCCGGCGCCCTATGGCAGGCCCTACAACTTGTATCAGGAACCTGTATACCCATCACGCGACTTCGGTGTTCCAAGGTGTTGATGACTCCGTCTTGGCAAGCAATGATAAACCCCTCAGTTTCCGACTTTAATGCACCTGACCTTAAGAATGCAAAGCTTAGCTTTTTGGATAAGCCAGTGTTTTCAATGGTTTTATAGAAAACACTGTGCAATGGCTTATCCATATGTAGACGTGATAAATAGTCTACCTCTGCATTCTTTAAGGTGGTTTTAAGTCTTTGGCAGGTCAACTGTGTAATGGAGTTTTCCTGCCGCCGACTTATGTCGAAAACTATTTGGAGCTCATCTGCTGCTCTTTGTGCTGCTTTAAAAAGAAATGCCCCCACCCCAAATGTTTCATGGTTACGCACCATGCATAGCAGGGGATCCTCGTCTCTGATTACCTCGCACGCGGTACTTAGGACTATTCGTCTGTGTAAACACTCCAAACTTAAGAGTCCACGGCCTCCCTGATAACGTGGGAAGTAAAGCCGTTGGACAGACGCCTTAGGATGATGGCTTCGGTATCGAGTCATCATCTTGCGGGTTTTCACGTCAATTTCACGCAACTCGTTCACGTTCCACTTAATGACTCCAAAGGAGTAAGTGATTATAGGGACGGCAAGCATATTTGTAGCAGCGACTTTGTTCTTTCCAGACAACCCTGAATTCCAGATTTGTCTTAGTCGTTGCTGATACTTGTCGCGAAGAGACCCTTTTATTGCTACACTATCATGGATGTGTCCCTGGGGAACACCCAGATAGGTATAGGTCTGGCATCCAGATGTCGTAGGATGCTCCCATCTACAAGTTGCGCGTCCTCGGCGTGATCCGCATGGCGTCCTTTCTTAAGTTGAACCGTCGCACACTTATCCAACCCAAACTCCATCCCGATCGCATGAGTATACTCCTGTACTACCCGAAGAGCTTGGTCGAGGTCTCTCTTCGTCGACGCGTAGAACTTAAGGTCATCCATATAAAAGAGGTGAGTAACCTTATGGGTTCTACGGCCAGGAGCACCGCACATGTATCCCTTTGTGTTCCGCAAAGCAACGGATAACGGAAGTAGCGAGACGCAAAAGAGGAGTGGGCTGAGGGAATCACCCTGAAACACTCCCCGTCGGAATGACACCAATTCAGTCGACACCTTTGCGTTACCCGTACATATGGTAAATCGGGTCTTCCAAAATGGCATCATTCCTGAAATGCATCTCGCTATGGGATCTGGCACCGCAAGGCCTCTCAAAAGGTGAATAATAAGTTCATGAGAAGTTGTGTCAAAGGCCTTACGGTAATCAATTCAGGTCATCAAAAGGTTTCGCTTGTACTGGAAGGAGTCCTGTGTGACACATCGGTCTATTAGAAGGTTCTCCTTGCAGCCGGCTACGCCTTTCTTTGACCCTCGCTGCTCGTATACTCCACTAAACACGGGACCCATGGCTTGGAGTATCCGCTGGTACAAGAGTCGCGTAAAAATCTTGTAACAGGCGTTTAAACATGTTATCGGGCGATAGTTCTTTGGGTCGGACAAGTCTCCGTTCTTGGGGAGAAGGACGGTTCGCCCCTCAATAAACCAGGGAGGGATTGGCTGCCCCTCATTAACCCAGGAGTTAAAAATTCGGGCAAGGGCCTCATGGGTTGATGGAAATTTTTTCCACCAGTAGGTGTTAATTCCATCAGGCCCAGGGGCAGCAAAGTTCTTAGCACCCGTAAGAGCACTTTGAACTTCCTCCACGGTTATTGGTGGGCACAGTTGCTCAGGTGGTGGAAACCCCCTCACAAAGGTTTCAAACTGTGCCAGGGCTGGTGTGTTTACGTTGAGCGGCCGAGTTACCTCGTAAATACCCCTCCAGAAGTTTTCCACCCTCTCAGCGGTCGGATGATCGTTAATAATCCTCGGCGGCGCCTGAAATAGGCGACTGGGGTTTTCGAAAAATAATTTATTTTCCGAAATACCCCTCGCCCGCCGAATTAGATTTTTTTTGGCAGTCACTAACATCCGTATCCTTTCGCAGCACTGCTGCTTGATGGTCTGCAACAGTGCTTCGTTCAGTGTGTGGTGGGTGCGTCGCAGGTTGGCCGCTATGCGGCGCACTTTTGGCGTAAAAGGCCTGCCTGCCAATTTGTATTCCACCACACACTGTATACGGGATGCGTGCTGCCTTGCTGAGAGGATTTTTGCTTCCATCTTCTTCACTCGGCGTTGCGCCCTGTCGCCGTAGGGGTCCCTATTGGGCGCCCTGGGCGACACGGAGCAAGCTGCCTCGTAGACGAGGCAATTAATGCGCCAGATGTCAGCTTCTTCTGTTAGAGTATTCAATAGCTCTGCGTCCGCTCTAGCTAGGTCTTGTGGCTTCGGGCGCTTTATCTTGTGTAGCCCCTGCGGTCTTGAAGACTCTCTTCTGGTGCAATGGGAAGTACCTCTTCAGCCACATGTACCTGCAATTCCTGTACCCCAGGTACTGCCGGCTGTTGAGGTCCTCTTACATATCCCCTTTGCCGAAGGTAGGATACATAGTCTCGCAGGCTCTGAGCAGTAAATGTATTATGCTCAGGATGCATAACATTCCACCGCTTACGCATACGAGCCATATATCCCCTTCGACCTGGGCTACTGCTCTCATAGCATTCCAGCAAGTCATCTCTCAGATCATTGGTCCACTCAAAGCGTCCTTGGTCATCGCGGTCGTCATCGGGCAATCCATCCGGCTGGGCCCCTCCACCTTGCCTTTGACCCCTCATCCGACGGGGTCGGTCGTGGGGGCCCTCTCGATCCTCCGCGTCCTGAACCGAGTCTTAGGGACTGGCAGGAGGTTACCCTGGCCAGCCCCCGGTCGACATTTAGGAGAAGTAGATTTTCGTCCTCGCGGGTCACCTGTTTTGCAGGTTGCCGATCCGATTTGACCCTTGCAGCTGGGGTAAAGGGGAGTGTTGCTAATACCCAGGCGTTGTTCTTGTGTGCCTCCTTGCCCTATGCCCTATTATTATTATTATTATTATTATTATTATTATTATTATTATTATTATTATTATTATTATTATTATTATTATTATTATTATTATTATTATTATTATTATTATTATTATTATTATTATTATTATTATTATTATTATTATTATTATTATTATTATTATTATTATTATTATTATTATTATTATTATTATTATTATTATTATTATTATTATTATTATTATTATTATTATTATTATTCTTATTATTATTCTTATTATTATTATTAATATTATTATTATTATTATTATTATTATTATTATTATTATTATTATTATTATTATTATTATTATTATTATTATTATTATTATTATTATTATTATTATTATTATTATTATTATTATTATTATTATTATTATTATTATTATTATTATTATTATTATTATTATTATTATTATTATTATTATTATTATTATTATTATTATTATTATTATTATTATTATTATTATTATTATTATTATTATTATTATTATTATTATTATTATTATTATTATTATTATTATTATTATTATTATTATTATTATTATTATTATTATTATTATTATTATTATTATTATTATTATTATTATTATTATTATTATTATTATTATTATTATTATTATTATTATTATTATTATTATTATTATTATTTTTATTTTTATTTTATTTTTATTTTTATTTTTATTTTTTTTATTATTATTATTATTATTATTTTTTTTTTTTTAATTATGCTCTGTATTGACAGGTATAATAGAACCAAAGTTGTCGGCCTATAAGCAAGACAATCTTGGCAAGTTTACATTTCAAGAAACGACCGCACGATATGAGCCGCATCTAGGATTACTGCCTTCTGGATTTGGCGATATGTATTCACCGGTAGGTCTATCATTTTTAGGTATTCTTTAAAGTTTTTTGGAACAACACCTGTGCTAGATAATATGATTGGTATTATTTCGACTCTATCCATGTTGTGCATTTCTTTATATTCTCGTTTTAACTCTCTATATTTTTCAATTTTTTCATTTGTTTTTAGATCCAGGTTATTAGTGTTTGGAATGGCGATATCTATAAAGTAGGTAGTTTTTGTGTTTTTGTTGATGAGCACGATATCGGGCCTGTTGTGTCGCACTTCAATATCAGTGATAATTGCTTTATCCCATATTAATTTTATGTTTTCGTTTTCTTTAACCGGCGGTGGTTGGTAACTTGGATTTGAGTTTTCTAAGGCTAAGGAGTATTTTTTTGCAATTTCTTGATATACTATTGCTGCTGCTTTGTTGTGTCTCTCTACGTATTTATTCCCAGCAAGTTTTTTGCATCCTGAGAGTATGTGTTCTAAAGTCTCTTGCATTTGGTTGCATTTGCGACACTTGTCGTGTGTGTTGTTTTCTTTTAATATGTGCTTTGCGTAGCTTCTTGTTTTGATAACTTGGTCCTGAATTGCAATAAGAAATCCCTCAGTTTCTGGCATAAGATAATCAGCTACCAACCAATTTAGTGATGCTTGCTTGTCTACGTTATCTCGGTTAATATCTCTATGATATCGGCCGTGAAGCTCTTTCTCAGCCCATTTGTTATTTTTTTCAGCATCATTCTGGCTTTTGATGGTTGTTCCTTCTGGTTTGCTGAGATTCAGGGGGGTATAGTTTTCGTCAGCGATTCTTATGTTGCGAAATAGGGCTTCGTTTTTGTGCTGAAAATACTTACGCAAACCTTGAATTTGGACACTGCAGGCTGACGTCAGATCTTTTATCCCTCTACCTCCTTGATTTCTTGGTAGAGTTACTCGCTCCATGGACGCTCTCGGGTGGTGCATTCTAAATTTGTTCAATCGAGTGCGTATTAGCCTGTTAATGTTCTCTAATTCCGTTGTAGTCCACTTGATGACCCCAAAAGAATACTCAAGGATTGGAATCGCATAGCTATTGATGGCTTTAGTTAAATTTAAGGAGTTTAATTTTGTTTTGAGTAGGGAAATCAGCCTCATCTCGAATTTTTTGATTAGGTTTTCTTTGATTTGTGCGTGCTCTATTCTATTAGTTTGCAGCATTCCTAGATATTTATAAGGCATATTTTCCATAGAAGATATTTCAGTATTCCCATCCAGCCGCATAGGATCTCCGTGACTAAGTTTACCTTTGATGATCGTCACAACTTGGCATTTATCTACACCAAAAGTCATGGATATATCATTACTGATCTTGTGTACTAGCTTTAGCAGGGACTCAAGATGGGATTTAGTGGAGGCATATAATTTGAGGTCATCCATATACAGTAGATGATTGACGAGTTGGTGTCTCTCATTAGTTTTCAGTTTGAAACCATAGTTTGTTGTGTTGAGTGTTTTAGAGATTGGGTTTAGTGCAAGGCAAAACCATAATGCGCTGAATGAGTCCCCCTGAAATATTCCCCTTTTAATGCTAATTCTCGATGTTTCTATTTGGTCTTCTTCAGTATTGATAGCTAGAACCGTACCCCAAACCGTACCCCAATTTTTCATGGTATGTTCGAAGAAATTTAAAATTTTTGGGTCGATATTATAGATCTTCATTACCTTCAGAAGCCACTCATGAGGAACTGAGTCAAACGCTTTTTGGTAATCAACATATGCCATGTAAATATTGCGGTTTTTGCGTGTTGCTTGCTCTAATATTATGGAGTCGATGATGAGTTGTTCCTTGCAACCCATTATTATTATTATTATTATTATTATTATTATTATTATTATTATTATTATTATTATTATTATTATTATTATTATTATTATTATTATTATTATTATTATTATTATTATTATTATTATTATTATTATTATTATTATTATTATTATTATTATTATTATTATTATTATTATTATTATTATTATTATTATTATTATTATTATTATTATTATTATTATTATTATTATTATTATTATTATTATTATTATTATTTTTTTTTTTTTTTGTGGTGGCCTTACTTGCGGTCCCGCGGCTCCGACTCACACGGGTGCAAGTAGTCCAGATGGTCCGTTACCGTTTCTACTCCCCACCAACCGCGGGGTTAGTAGAAACGGTGTTCCGCATCGTGTGCCCTGAGTAGACGCAATGATCCGAGGATGACTGCTTTCTGCATGTTGCCTGCAAGTTGCTCTGCTCTGTCACGGCAGGCCGGCAAGGTCTTGAGAGCTGAGAGCAGTGTCTGCCGTGCGCCTCCGAGAGCTCCAATTACCAAAACCACTAGCTTGACTGTATAGCCCTGGTACACTCGGCGAAGGTCAAATTTCGTCCGTTTCTCTTCTTCCTTGGCAATGATGTTCGTCTCGGCAGGAGCCGAGAACTCAATGACATACATAATTTTGTCATTTTTGTCAAGGAGTACTATATCCGGCTTGTTAGCGTTTACAAGCCGGAGTGTGGGGAATGCGAAATTCCAGTATATTCTGGTTCTGTCATTCTTCACGACGGATGGAATATCAGAGGGGACATATGGCAGCACTGGAGCATCATCAACACCGTACGAGTGCCTTAGATGGTAATACAGCACCCGTAACGCTGCGTTGTGTCGATGGATATACGCCGAGACCGCATAGCGCCCGCAAGCGGACAGCAAATGATATAAGGTCTCCGGCGCCCTATGGCAGGCCCTACAACTTGTATCAGGAACCTGTATACCCATCACGCGACTTCGGTGTTCCAAGGTGTTGATGACTCCGTCTTGGCAAGCAATGATAAACCCCTCAGTTTCCGACTTTAATGCACCTGACCTTAAGAATGCAAAGCTTAGCTTTTTGGATAAGGATGGATTATTATTATTATTATTATTATTATTATTATTATTATTATTATTATTATTATTATTATTATTATTATTATTATTATTATTATTATTATTATTATTATTATTATTATTATTATTATTATTATTATTATTATTATTATTATTATTATTATTATTATTATTATTATTATTATTATTATTATTATTATTATTATTATTATTATTATTATTATTATTATTATTATTATTATTATTATTATTATTATTATTATTATTATTATTATTATTATTATTATTATTATTATTATTATTATTATTATTATTATTATTATTATTATTATTATTATTAGTATTATTATTATTATTATTATTATTATTATATTATTATTATTATTATATTATTATTATTATTATTATTATTATTATTATTATTATTATTATTATTATTATTATTATTATTATTATTATTATTATTATTATTATTATTATTATTATTATTATTATTATTATTATTATTATTATTATTATTATTATTATTATTATTATTATTATTATTATTATTATTATTATTATTATTATTATTATTATTATTATTATTATTATTATTATTATTATTATTATTATTATTATTATTATTATTATTATTATTAGTATTATTATTATTATTATTATTATTATTATTATTATTATTATTATTATTATTATTATTATTATTATTATTATTATTATTATTATTAGTATTATTATTATTATTATTATTATTATTATTATTATTATTATTATTATTATTATTATTATTATTATTATTATTATTATTATTATTATTATTATTATTATTATTATTATTATTATTATTATTATTATTATTATTATTATTATTATTATTATTATTATTATTATTATTATTATTATTATTATTATTATTATTATTATTATTATTATTATTATTATTATTATTATTATTATTATTATTATTATTATTATTATTATTATTATTATTATTATTATTATTATTATTATTATTATTATTATTATTATTATTATTATTATTATTATTATTATTATTATTATTATTATTATTATTATTATTATTATTATTATTATTATTATTATTATTATTATTATTATTATTATTATTATTATTATTATTATTATTATTATTATTATTATTATTATTATTATTATTATTATTATTATTATTATTATTATTATTATTATTATTATTATTATTATTATTATTATTATTATTATTATTATTATTATTATTATTATTATTATTATTATTATTATTATTATTATTATTATTATTATTATTATTATTATTATTATTATTATTATTATTATTATTATTATTATTATTATTATTATTATTATTATTATTATTATTATTATTATTATTATTATTATTATTATTATTATTATTATTATTATTATTATTATTATTATTATTATTATTATTATTATTATTATCATTATTATTATTATTATTATTATTATTATTATTATTATTATTATTATTATTATTATTATTATTATTATTATTATTATTATTATTATTATTATTATTATTATTATTATTATTATTTTGTTTTTTCTCCTTTTCAGGGCTTTTGCTAAAGTGGGATTCTCTTGAATCAGTCACTTTAACCGGTTTTATTGAGGTTTCTCAATTTACGTTTGTGAAGGTAAGTTAAGGGTTTTTCTTACAATACGACAGGTTTCCAGTATCACTGATTTCTGCATTGTCGTGAATATTTTTTTATCTGTGATATTTATTTGTTTTAGGTATGATTCCAAGTTCCTCGAGACCAGGCCTGTAACTGAGATGACAATAGGAACTATGGTAAGACTTTTAAGTTGATGGATGTTTCTGTATTCTTCTGATAAGTCAAAATATTTATTAATTTTTTCTCTTTCAGCTTTTTCTAGGTTGTGATCGTTCGGATGCGTGATGTCAATGAAAAAACCCCGCCTTTCCTTTTTTTCTACTAAGACAATGTCAGGTCTATTACAGGGGATTGGTTTATCCGTTTGAATTGGCGTGTCCCAGTATAGAAGGTATGTATCATTTTCATGTACTGGAAATGGAACATATTTAAAGTGTTGTTCAGTTTTATTTAGGAAATTGCAGTAAATAGCAAGGTGTTGATGAATTATATTAGCTGTTAAATTGTGCCGTTTTAAATATTCTGTAGGTGCTAACACCGTACATCCTGCTATAATATGTTCTATCGTCTCGGAGTGACGTCTACACATTCTACAGAGATCATTGTCAAGTTGTACTCCATGAATCGTTCTTATGTGGTTTCTTGTTGCTATGACATTGTCCTGAATGGCCACCATAAATCCCTCTGTCTCTCCGTATAGGTAACCTTTTTTTAACCATTCCGTCGATGCTTCAGCCTTTGATTGATTAAGGTGATTAGGAAATTTTCCGTGAAGAGGTTTTGATAGCCATTTATTTTTTAGAGTAGCGAGGTCAGGTAAGTCATGAGTTTCTTCTCTGAATTTTACCGGTGAGTAAGTTCCAATTTCAGTTATGACTTTATGAAGTAAAGATGTAGCGGACTTCCTGCGAAAATATGTTCGTAATTTATTTATTTGCCTGTGGTGAAGTAGTGCGATGTCTATGAGTCCTCTTCCTCCCAATTTTCGTGGGATGTAGAGCCTTTCGGTGCACGCTTTAGGATGATGGATTAGATACTTCGACATTTGTACACGAATTACGCGGTTGAGAGCTTCTAACTCGGTGTTTGACCAACCAATTATTCCAAAGGAATAAGCAGTTGCTGGTATCGCATAAGTGTTGATTGCTTTGATTTTGTTTTTAGCTGTGAGTTCCGTCCGGAGTATTTGTTTGGTTCTTTTCTCGAGTGTTAGGCTAAGTATATTCTTTGCTTCTTTTTTGTTGATAACTAGTTTCTGTTTGTATCCTAGATACTTATAGTTTTCATTGTTTAGGTATTTAATGTTCTCGATTTCAATGTTATCATATTCTTTTGGTTTTCCGCGATGAGCTACTAACTTTGCACATTTATCAAGACCAAATTTCATTTTGATATCATTACTGAATACCTCTGTCAGCTCTATCAGTCTATCCAGATCCTTTTCTGATGACGCATATAATTTTAAATCATCTACATAAAACAAGTGAGCCATTGTGTACGCTATATCACCCTGCTTTAGTTTATATCCGATGTTGGATCGTTGCAAAGCTTTTGAGAGCGGGTTTAGGCTTAGAATAAACCAGACAGGACTAAGAGTGTCACCCTGAAAAATACCGCTTTTAATATTGATTTCATCAGTCGTTATTTCTCTGTTGTTCAGTGTGAGAATAAGTGTAGTTCTCCAGGAGTTCATGCATTCACTGAGGAATTTGATTATATTTTTGTCGATTTTGTACAACTCTAGGACTTCTAATAGCCAGCTGTGTGGTACAGAGTCGAATGCTTTCTGATAATCGATCCATGCCACTGGGATGTTCCGTGATCTGTGTTTGGCATCTTGTGTTATTACTTCGTCAATAATCAGTTGTTCTTTACATCCCTGTGATTTTTTCGTACACCCTTTTTGTTCTTCTGTTAAGATATCTTGTTGTACCAGATGGTTGTCTATTTTTTCAGCGATTATTGACGTAATTATTTTATAGAGTGTTGGTAAGCAAGTAATTGGTCGGTAATTTTTTGGGTCATCAGTTCTCTCTGATTTTGGAAGCATGTATGTAACACCTTTAGTTAGGTAGGCTGGCAATTTCTCTTTATTCATCAAGATGCGGTTTACCTGCACAGCAAGCTGTTTCCACACATTTAGCTTTTTCCACCAGTAGTTATGTATCATATCGATACCTGCCGCCTTCCAGTTTTGAGTTTTTAAAACAGCCTTCTTTACGTCTTCCTCTGAGATGTTTATAAGATTCATCGCTGGTATTGTTTGGCATTCTTGTCTCTCTGTACTCAACCACGTAGCTCTTTTGTTGTGTTCGCCCTTTTTCTTCCATATGTTTGACCAGAAATCCATTAACTCTTCTTTTTTTGGGAGGGATGAAAGTTTTTGTTGTTTTGGTTCTAAAGTCTTATAAAAATGCTTTTCGTTTTTGTAAAAGATTTTGTTTTGTTCTCTTCTTTTAAAGCTCTTGTTGTACCGTCTTAGTCTTAATCTCTTACCCAATGCTGCTATTCTCTGTTTAAGTTCGTCTATGAAAATTGACAGTTTTTCTTTATATTTTCTTTCCCCTATTTGTATGTTCCTTTCTTTGAGAATTTTCTTTATCTCTTTTCTTAAATTTTTACTGAGATTTCCCTTTTCCCAAGCCAGCAATTTTGTTATGCGACTTCTTATATTTTTAATTTTTGTTTCTAACCTTATTTTCCACTTGGGTGCCTTCCCTTCTGTTTTATGAGCTTGTGGTTTTGTTTTTATTTCCATGTGTTCTATCACAGTTTTTGCTGCACAATATACCAAACATTGCGTCTTTGTAATAGGGTCATCTTCTTCTAGTAAGTTTAATAATTCTTCGTTGATGATTTGGATTCCTTCTTCTGTTTTTGAGTTTGGTCTAATTTTGGGCAGTTTTTCTCTTTTTTCTGGGTCAGTTTCTTGGTACATTATTATGTATTTTTTAAATGTGTTAACAAGATTAATTTGTAAAACGTTTTCCTTAGTTACAGGTACCACGGTCTCTAGAACCTCTACGTCGCTTGATGCTTCTTCCAGCATTACGGGTAGGTTGTTTGTTTCCTGTGGTGTTATGTTCTGTCTTCTGATCATTTGTTGTACTTCGTCTTTAATGTTTGCAATTTCCAATGCAGTTAGCAGAGAATGAGTTCTGATAGCGTAGAGTTGGTTGGCTATTTGTGACTCAGTAAAATATACGTCTGGCTTTAAATCTTCTTTCGAAAACCTTGTTTGCTTGACTCGCACTTTGTGCCAAGGAAGTAAGCTCGCATAATGTCTTCGTTTTCCATTTTGGTCCATTTTTTTCTACGAGTTTGTCTATTCTGAACCTCGGGAGGAGCAACATCTTCTTGATGTGCTATTCTCGCTTCTTGAGGCTCATCACTTCCTGATACCGTTGTCATAGGCCGCCTTGTGGTTCCGTAACTCGCAGGGGCGCCACTTGCTTCGCCTACCTGTAAGTCAGGTTGATCCTCCTGACGGTTCCGACCAGAGCCAACCTGAAGCTCTGACCCGCCCGAGTATCGTTTCGCTCTGGTGCGCACAGCACATCCGGTCGGGGTGCTAACCCTCGCAGACGGTGGGTGCTGGTTTTTGTCCACTCCGGGTATTTTATTTCCCCGGTACTCTCCAGTTTTTAGGCTGGCGAGCATACCCCATCGCCAGGGGCAGCCTCCGATAGCAGACCAGCAACAGCCATTATTATTATTATTATTATTATTATTATTATTATTATTATTATTATTATTATTATTATTATTAGTATTATTATTATTATTATTATTATTATTATTATTATTATTATTATTATTATTATTATTATTATTATTATTAGTATTATTATTATTATTATTATTATTATTATTATTATTATTATTATTATTATTATTATTATTATTATTATTATTATTATTATTATTATTATTATTATTATTATTATTATTATTATTATTATTATTATTATTATTATTATTATTATTATTATTATTATTATTATTATTATTATTATTATTATTATTATTATTATTATTATTATTATTATTATTATTATTATTATTATTATTATTATTATTATTATTATTATTATTATTATTATTATTATTATTATTATTATTATTATTATTATTATTATTATTATTATTATTATTATTATTATTATTATTATTATTATTATTATTATTATTATTATTATTATTATTATTATTATTATTATTATTATTATTATTATTATTATTATTATTATTATTATTATTATTATTATTATTATTATTATTATTATTATTATTATTATTATTATTATTATTATTATTATTATTATTATTATTATTATTATTATTATTATTATTATTATTATTATTATTATTATTATTATTATTATTATTATTATTATTATTATTATTATTATTATTATTATTATTATTATTATTATTATTATTATTATTATTATTATTATTATTATTATTATTATTATTATTATTATTATTATTATTATTATTATTATTATTATTATTATTATTATTATTATTATTATTATTATTATTATTATTATTATTATTATTATTATTATCATTATTATTATTATTATTATTATTATTATTATTATTATTATTATTATTATTATTATTATTATTATTTTTTTTTTTTTTTTTTTTTTTTGTGGTGGCCTTACTTGCGGTCCCGCGGCTCCGACTCACACGGGTGCAAGTAGGCCAGATGGTCCGTTACCGTTTCTACTCCCCACCAACCGCGGGGTTAGTAGAAACGGTGTTCCGCATCGTGTGCCCTGAGTAGACGCAATGATCCGAGGATGACTGCTTTCTGCATGTTGCCTGCAAGTTGCTCTGCCCTGTCACGGCAGGCCGGCAAGGTCTTGAGAGCTGAGAGCAGTGTCTGCCGTGCGCCTCCGAGAGCTCCAATTACCAAAACCACTAGCTTGACTGTATAGCCCCGGTACACTCGGCGAAGGTCAAAGAGAAGATCCTGATATTTCGTCCGTTTCTCTTCTTCCTTGGCAATGATGTTCGTCTCGGCAGGAGCCGAGAACTCAATGACATACATAATTTTGTCATTTTTGTCAAGGAGTACTATATCCGGCTTGTTAGCGTTTACAAGCCGGAGTGTGGGGAATGCGAAATTCCAGTATATTCTGGTTCTGTCATTCTCCACGACGGACGGAATATCAGAGGGGACATATGGCAGCACTGGAGCATCATCAACACCGTACGAGTGCCTTAGATGGTAATACAGCACCCGTAACGCTGCGTTGTGTCGATGGATATACGCCGAGACCGCATAGCGCCCGCAAGCGGACAGCAAATGATATAAGGTCTCCGGCGCCCTATGGCAGGCCCTACAACTTGTATCAGGAACCTGTATACCCATCACGCGACTTCGGTGTTCCAAGGTGTTGATGACTCCGTCTTGGCAAGCAATGATAAACCCCTCAGTTTCCGACTTTAATGCACCTGACCTTAAGAATGCAAAGCTTAGCTTTTTGGATAAGCCAGTGTTTTCAATGGTTTTATAGAAAACACTGTGCAATGGCTTATCCATATGTAGACGTAATAAATAGTCTACCTCTGCATTCTTTAAGGTGGTTTTAAGTCTTTGGCAGGTCAACTGTGTAATGGAGTTTTCCTGCCGCCGACTTATGTCGAAAACTATTTGGAGCTCATCTGCTGCTCTTTGTGCTGCTTTAAAAAGAAATGCCCCCACCCCAAATGTTTCATGGTTACGCACCATGCATAGCAGGGGATCCTCGTCTCTGATTACTTCGCACGCGGTACTTAGGACTATTCGTCTGTGTAAACACTCCAAACTTAAGAGTCCACGGCCTCCCTGATAACGTGGGAAGTAAAGCCGTTGGACAGACGCCTTAGGATGATGGCTTCGGTATCGAGTCATCATCTTGCGGGTTTTCACGTCAATTTCACGCAACTCGTTCACGTTCCACTTAATGACTCCAAAGGAGTAAGTGATTATAGGGACGGCAAGCATATTTGTAGCAGCGACTTTGTTCTTTCCAGACAACTCTGAATTCCAGATTTGTCTTAGTCGTTGCTGATACTTGTCGCGAAGAGACCCTTTTATTGCTACACTATCATGGATGTGTCCCTGGGGAACACCCAGATAGGTATAGGTCTCTCCGGCATCCAGATGTCGTAGGATGCTCCCATCTACAAGTTGCGCGTCCTCGGCGTGATCCGCATGGCGTCCTTTCTTAAGTTGAACCGTCGCACACTTATCCAACCCAAACTCCATCCCGATCGCATGAGTATACTCCTGTACTACCCGAAGAGCTTGGTCGAGGTCTCTCTTCGTCGACGCGTAGAACTTAAGGTCATCCATATAAAAGAGGTGAGTAACCTTATGGGTTCTACGGCCAGGAGCACCGCACATGTATCCCTTTGTGTTCCGCAAAGCAACGGATAACGGAAGTAGCGAGACGCAAAAGAGGAGTGGGCTGAGGGAATCACCCTGAAACACTCCCCGTCGGAATGACACCAATTCAGTCGACACCTTTGCGTTACCCGTACATATGGTAAATCGGGTCTTCCAAAATGGCATCATTCCTGAAATGCATCTCGCTATGGGATCTGGCACCGCAAGGCCTCTCAAAAGGTGAATAATAAGTTCATGAGAAGTTGTGTCAAAGGCCTTACGGTAATCAATCCAGGTCATCAAAAGGTTTCGCTTGTACTGGAAGGAGTCCTGTGTTACACATCGGTCTATTAGAAGGTTCTCCTTGCAGCCGGCTACGCCTTTCTTTGACCCTCGCTGCTCGTATACTAATTATTATTATTATTATTATTATTATTATTATTATTATTATTATTATTATTATTATTATTATTATTATTATTATTATTATTATTATTTTGTTTTTTCTCCTTTTCAGGGCTTTTGCTAAAGTGGGATTCTCTTGAATCAGTCACTTTAACCGGTTTTATTGAGGTTTCTCAATTTACGTTTGTGAAGGTAAGTTAAGGGTTTTTCTTACAATACGACAGGTTTCCAGTATCACTGATTTCTGCATTGTCGTGAATATTTTTTTATCTGTGATATTTATTTGTTTTAGGTATGATTCCAAGTTCCTCGAGACCAGGCCTGTAACTGAGATGACAATAGGAACTATGGTAAGACTTTTAAGTTGATGGATGTTTCTGTATTCTTCTGATAAGTCAAAATATTTATTAATTTTTTCTCTTTCAGCTTTTTCTAGGTTGTGATCGTTCGGATGCGTGATGTCAATGAAAAAACCCCGCCTTTCCTTTTTTTCTACTAAGACAATGTCAGGTCTATTACAGGGGATTGGTTTATCCGTTTGAATTGGCGTGTCCCAGTATAGAAGGTATGTATCATTTTCATGTACTGGAAATGGAACATATTTAAAGTGTTGTTCAGTTTTATTTAGGAAATTGCAGTAAATAGCAAGGTGTTGATGAATTATATTAGCTGTTAAATTGTGCCGTTTTAAATATTCTGTAGGTGCTAACACCGTACATCCTGCTATAATATGTTCTATCGTCTCGGAGTGACGTCTACACATTCTACAGAGATCATTGTCAAGTTGTACTCCATGAATCGTTCTTATGTGGTTTCTTGTTGCTATGACATTGTCCTGAATGGCCACCATAAATCCCTCTGTCTCTCCGTATAGGTAACCTTTTTTTAACCATTCCGTCGATGCTTCAGCCTTTGATTGATTAAGGTGATTAGGAAATTTTCCGTGAAGAGGTTTTGATAGCCATTTATTTTTTAGAGTAGCGAGGTCAGGTAAGTCATGAGTTTCTTCTCTGAATTTTACCGGTGAGTAAGTTCCAATTTCAGTTATGACTTTATGAAGTAAAGATGTAGCGGACTTCCTGCGAAAATATGTTCGTAATTTATTTATTTGCCTGTGGTGAAGTAGTGCGATGTCTATGAGTCCTCTTCCTCCCAATTTTCGTGGGATGTAGAGCCTTTCGGTGCACGCTTTAGGATGATGGATTAGATACTTCGACATTTGTACACGAATTACGCGGTTGAGAGCTTCTAACTCGGTGTTTGACCAACCAATTATTCCAAAGGAATAAGCAGTTGCTGGTATCGCATAAGTGTTGATTGCTTTGATTTTGTTTTTAGCTGTGAGTTCCGTCCGGAGTATTTGTTTGGTTCTTTTCTCGAGTGTTAGGCTAAGTATATTCTTTGCTTCTTTTTTGTTGATAACTAGTTTCTGTTTGTATCCTAGATACTTATAGTTTTCATTGTTTAGGTATTTAATGTTCTCGATTTCAATGTTATCATATTCTTTTGGTTTTCCGCGATGAGCTACTAACTTTGCACATTTATCAAGACCAAATTTCATTTTGATATCATTACTGAATACCTCTGTCAGCTCTATCAGTCTATCCAGATCCTTTTCTGATGACGCATATAATTTTAAATCATCTACATAAAACAAGTGAGCCATTGTGTACGCTATATCACCCTGCTTTAGTTTATATCCGATGTTGGATCGTTGCAAAGCTTTTGAGAGCGGGTTTAGGCTTAGAATAAACCAGACAGGACTAAGAGTGTCACCCTGAAAAATACCGCTTTTAATATTGATTTCATCAGTCGTTATTTCTCTGTTGTTCAGTGTGAGAATAAGTGTAGTTCTCCAGGAGTTCATGCATTCACTGAGGAATTTGATTATATTTTTGTCGATTTTGTACAACTCTAGGACTTCTAATAGCCAGCTGTGTGGTACAGAGTCGAATGCTTTCTGATAATCGATCCATGCCACTGGGATGTTCCGTGATCTGTGTTTGGCATCTTGTGTTATTACTTCGTCAATAATCAGTTGTTCTTTACATCCCTGTGATTTTTTCGTACACCCTTTTTGTTCTTCTGTTAAGATATCTTGTTGTACCAGATGGTTGTCTATTTTTTCAGCGATTATTGACGTAATTATTTTATAGAGTGTTGGTAAGCAAGTAATTGGTCGGTAATTTTTTGGGTCATCAGTTCTCTCTGATTTTGGAAGCATGTATGTAACACCTTTAGTTAGGTAGGCTGGCAATTTCTCTTTATTCATCAAGATGCGGTTTACCTGCACAGCAAGCTGTTTCCACACATTTAGCTTTTTCCACCAGTAGTTATGTATCATATCGATACCTGCCGCCTTCCAGTTTTGAGTTTTAAAACAGCCTTCTTTACGTCTTCCTCTGAGATGTTTATAAGATTCATCGCTGGTATTGTTTGGCATTCTTGTCTCTCTGTACTCAACCACGTAGCTCTTTTGTTGTGTTCGCCCTTTTTCTTCCATATGTTTGACCAGAAATCCATTAACTCTTCTTTTTTTGGGAGGGATGAAAGTTTTTGTTGTTTTGGTTCTAAAGTCTTATAAAAATGCTTTTCGTTTTTGTAAAAGATTTTGTTTTGTTCTCTTCTTTTAAAGCTCTTGTTGTACCGTCTTAGTCTTAATCTCTTACCCAATGCTGCTATTCTCTGTTTAAGTTCGTCTATGAAAATTGACAGTTTTTCTTTATATTTTCTTTCCCCTATTTGTATGTTCCTTTCTTTGAGAATTTTCTTATCTCTTTTCTTAAATTTTTACTGAGATTTCCCTTTTCCCAAGCCAGCAATTTTGTTATGCGACTTCTTATATTTTTAATTTTTGTTTCTAACCTTATTTTCCACTTGGGTGCCTTCCCTTCTGTTTTATGAGCTTGTGGTTTTGTTTTTATTTCCATGTGTTCTATCACAGTTTTTGCTGCACAATATACCAAACATTGCGTCTTTGTAATAGGGTCATCTTCTTCTAGTAAGTTTAATAATTCTTCGTTGATGATTTGGATTCCTTCTTCTGTTTTTGAGTTTGGTCTAATTTTGGGCAGTTTTTCTCTTTTTTCTGGGTCAGTTTCTTGGTACATTATTATGTATTTTTTAAATGTGTTAACAAGATTAATTTGTAAAACGTTTTCCTTAGTTACAGGTACCACGGTCTCTAGAACCTCTACGTCGCTTGATGCTTCTTCCAGCATTACGGGTAGGTTGTTTGTTTCCTGTGGTGTTATGTTCTGTCTTCTGATCATTTGTTGTACTTCGTCTTTAATGTTTGCAATTTCCAATGCAGTTAGCAGAGAATGAGTTCT